>BOPP01000138.1:140813-267335 GCA_017312745.1 Gryllus bimaculatus
CTGTGCATGTCCCTGTAGACAGGTTTCCACAAATTTAAATAATTTTTAGTGGAGTTAGTGTTGTTACAACCTGTTTTGAAAATGGTTTGGCATCTTTAACTTTACTCGATGGTACGGGCAAGATCATATGGACAATCCTTATTTTCTCCGCACACAAACAGTTTCGCCTGTGAAATCTACGCCCGTGTTTGGATGGACTGATTTCAACCTGCACCTGGTACTGGTAAAATCGTTACTTAGCTACGAATTTTCCATACAAACTTGCTGATGCAGATTCGAAGCACAGTAAAAAAATCCAGTCGACGAGGTAGTTAGGCAGATAACCGTGTACTGCATTGAAGAACCACTAACCTCTGTAAAAAGAAGGGAAGCTTTTGTAGAATTAAGAAGACCACCGTAGCGTTGGCATGGTGGCAGAAATTGCCTTATGAAGATTGGACCAAGTAGACATCATGAACGGGAATACACCTAAAATTGGCTCAGTCTGAAAACTCTTTTCTTCGCTTGTAGAATGAGTACTGATTGGCCGTGGCGCTCCAAACTCGAAACGCTGGCGTGCCTCGTTTTTGGGAACCCGGAAGGTTCCCACGTCGGCGCGCTAGCCGAGCTGGAGGCCGCTCTATAACCAATGGTGTGCTGCTGGTGTTACTCAGGTGTTACGAGAAATACTGACCAGAGAGAAGTTCCGTAATTGCCATTGCCCGGCCCGTAACCAAAGGACGGGAGTCAGCGTGACAGGCAACTAACTCGACTTAATTGGGGCTCCCCCGACGCAAAACTAGCCAACGGTTTCAGGCAGGTGGCTGCCGTCAAGGACAGTCAATCGTTAGGGACCAATTCTGATACGTACAACTCTATACTTCTGACTCTACCAACAACAGAACGTACTAATGATTGACTCACATTTTGCTGAGGACACACGCGTATTTTAGCTGTCGACCGAGGACCCAACTCGAGCATCGCCCAAACACCCCTCGCAAGCGCCATCTGACAAGAACTAGAAGAAAGGCACCGTAATCAATGGAGAGGTAATATAAAACACAGCAAAAATCACAACAGATAGCCCTTCCTCACTCGAAAAGAAACATGGCCATCCCAAAAGTGAAATTTAATTCGTGCCAGCAATTCTCAGTAACGCAACTGTTGTGAGGTAATCACTTGGTGTTACATCTACGAGAGTCACTTAGGACCTGGAAACCTACATGCTGATGAAAAAGAGACAAGAATTCGACACAACGCGGAAACTTAGGCAAAGTTATCATGGCTACTCAACCACAGGTCTAAGGCTTCTCCTTACTACAACAAAATTTTAAGGCGAACGCGCTGGGGAACTGCCAGCAAGTCAAACCTGGGGTCTCTGAGAAGATTCGAACAAATAAGCACCTGAGATATACATGCACACGCGCTCCGTGGTTGCGTCCACCCAACATAAATGTATGGTACAAAGACTTTGAGACACTCTCAGACACGGATGCGACTGAGACAACTATGCTCGGGAGAGAAGCCAAGAGCAATTCAGAAGAGACTGGGATCACCCCCGCGGATCAACACTCAGTGAACCATGTTCGGACCAATAGTGAACATGTGGTATAGGGCTAATGCGTGGAAAGCACTTAGTCTAGGACTTTAGCCCACTCCTGTAGAATGACACTCTTCATCAGTAACGTTCCTATCAGTGTCATACCCATCTTTACCTAACGTTGTTCCAAGTGAACTCAGAGTTGGTAAATTAGCTAGACATTGAATAAAGGCAGCAATACTCTTCTTTGTTCACGGCATTTTGTGAAGTTTCTGTCATTGCGTGGAAGTCATTTACCCCAGGGAGAAATATGGGCGATGGCTTTTGCACCTTTTGAATGTTGTTAGATTTGTGATTGTCATTGGAAGTTTTGTTATTGGGTTCATCGTCATTAATTAGTTCGAGATCTGAAAATGTATTATCTGTTGGTATGTTAGTTACGTTTGCACTTTCACTTTCGATTGTTTTTGACTTTCAGGGCTGTTTGATTTACTTCTCTTGCGTTTGCTTACAACAACCTGCCATTTATGGGTGTTGTTATCACTACTTAAATTAAACTAATTAAATTACTGTCAAACTAATTAAACTACTGTCAGATCGAATAAGTTCCTGATTTATTACATCGGTTGAACTTGAACTTGACGACTGTACTGCAGAAGGGAATAATGGCAAAGTACTGCTTCTTGATAGCCGGAAGTGTGATGGCTGCGTCAGGAGTTGCTGTAGTTGATCTAGTTGTAGCTGTTGTGACTGCAGTTGTTGCTGTTCTTGCAATTGTTGCTGTTGTTGTGCAATAACATTTTGTTGATATTGACATAAACTGTTTGGTATAGGCGAGGTTCCGTTCACTACTTCCATTGCTGCTGCTATGCTCTGTCCGAGGTCAGAGCATGTTATTTGACTTTCACTGATGCTTTAAAGAACACTGCAATCATTCACAAATTTGAAATAAATAGGTTTAATTTCCCTGCACTTTCTGAAGCCTACACTGAAATTCTTCACACGCACACTGAATAAAGTAACTAACTAGTACGCTAATACACTTCGTTCACTCTGAGTTCGCTTATTTTCTGCGCGTAGCGACACGAACAAGGTAAGCACTGCGGAGCAGCGGCCACGACCGTTCCCCTCCGCTGCCAGACGAGAACTTTGTTGTGCAATGGACAGGAATTAATTGGTGTGGAGCGACCGCTTGCTGATGTGGCGGCGAGACCAGACGGCCGCGCCGGCCTAAGCGCGCCTGCAAGGGGGAGTCGGGGCACGGCTGGAGGGGAGGCGCTGGGGCGGAGATTCCGGTGCGTCGTCTTAAACAGCACGTACTTTCCCACCCGCTCTTTGGCGCAAAAGTACGCGAAAAGTACTGAAGTTTTCGAAAAATTGAAATCTATCTTTAAGGAACAATTTTCATTAGGGGAAAAATCTCGACTTCGAATAATTTCGTTGTAGAAAGGCGCCGAAAATAAATTGAGCATTTGCAATTTTCAAACAATTAAGGATTTCAACGAACATGAAGCCTGCACCATTCTCTTAAACGTTTTTCACACTATCAAAGTTTAATCAAAAACGTTGCAGCAATTTTTGTTGTTGATTTGGAATATTTACCAGGGCCTCATGTAAAGTTGCCCCCCAAAATAAAATATCGGTTTCAAATTCAAGAGGCTGCGACATCAGCCTGATCGATTGGGGAATATCGAGTTCGGAGAAAATCGACTGAACGGTTAAGCCACAAGCGTCGTTCACGGATGGACGGACGGACAGACACGTTCTGACGACATTCAATTTTTCGGAATCAAGGACTCGCAAAACATTGTTCCTGGTTACAATAAGTGTTAGAGGACTTTTTTCTGAATTTAGCAACTAGATTTATGCAATTTTTGGTTACCAGGCCCCTGTAATGAGTTTTCCTGCCTGAATTCCCCGCAGCATTATATAACTTTCTCTCCACTGCGTGAGCAGTAGCGAGAAAGTAACAGTAAATTTTGAAAATAACAATTTGGATTTCGTGAGCATTTACTACTCAGCAGCTTTTAAAGTGAGCGGAAAACGTAGCCATTGGATTTCACCAGTATAAATACACGGTAGCTATTTTCCTTGATTAGGAAAAGGCCTTCGAAAAAACCTGGCATGCACATCTATGATATAAAATGAGAAATTTGGGAATAGCCCATCATCTACATGTAATAATTAAATGTTTTATACAAAATCGCTTCTTGCAGTGAAAGTAAATAAGAACTTTTCTGATCAAATAATCACGCGAACACGAGTACCGCATGGGTAATCGCTCTCACCAACCCCTTTAACATTCACGGTGCAAACTACCCTCAGATGAAAAGGACAGAAATACAATGTTTCACGAATGACACAGCGCAGTTCACAAGAAACAAAGATACAGATCAAAATAGAGAAATCCTACAAAATCGTTGATGGATTTATAAATTGGGGCTCAAACAGACAAATAAAAATAATCACAAGATATTTATCACAAGATATTTACATTACAAAGATGTAAAATGCCTTACGCACTAAAATTTAAAAATGTGAATTAAAACTGGTTAAAAAAGATCTATTGAGATGTATAGGGGTACTTCTAGATTAAAAACACACACGGAGATATAATTGTTGGTACATAGGCCAACTCAAATTTGGCGCCATACTTGGAATGCAAGCATTTTGACTATTATTTGCGGTTATGTAAAAGAAAAGAACACACTTCTCGAATATGGAGCCTTCGAGATAGTTTTAATTTGCCCCCAAAACCCACGAATTCTTTTCCCCAAGAACCAAGAATTCATTTGGTGTGAAACACTGAAACAGACTTTGAGCTGCTCTCAAGGCTGCCCGAGAGATCGCGCCTACTCCCGGGCGCTGCGTCGGCAGCCCTTGCGCTGTCGCAGAAGCTGCCGGAGTCGAACGCTTTTTCTGAGACGCCACCGGCGTCTCAAAAACGCCGTTTCCAAATCATATGGACCGAGCAGAGGCGTCGTGGCTCGTTGCACTCGTCGAAAAGAGCAAAGGAACACACGTTTCGGCCGCATCAAAAATTAAATTTGAGTTGGACTTTTACGTCCAGTTGGAATTGCATTTCCAGACGCGTTTTACCGGCGCGCGTGTGAATCGCACTGCAATTACAAGCGGTAAGACGCCGCTCGCCAGAACCAGGTAATACTGACAACTTCAATATTCAATAATTCTTACGCAGAGGGGTTAATCGTTTCGATACGGGTCGTCTGTTCAGAATCTTTTCTTCTAACGAGAACACAGAAAGGCGATGGGCAGGACATTCTTGATGCAGTTCATGCAAAAGCTCTTCCAATCATCTAGGCAATATTTCGCAGCCTCAACAATAATATGAAAGAAGTAGCAAATAAAACATAGGTGAAAAAAGCGAAATATATCCACTGTAAAATAGCCTCCCTAGGCTGAGTATAAAATGCCTCTCTTCCGGGGGCTTTTCCAGCTTCAGGGGATGCCGATTTCGACTCTCCGCGCGGGCGCCCCTCTGCCCCTCAGTAGACACTGACACATATGCAGGCCCCTCAGCCTGTCATCAAGGCCTTCCGCGACAGCACGCATACGTGAAAGACATGGGACAGACAGCTATGCCTACAGCGGAACTGGAACCCGCGGCCCTCCCGACCGAGGCGCTGAATCGGCCCACGCTCTAACCCCCTCGGCCATCCAGGTCGGCAGTAAGCAAATAATATGGGGTAACTTTATTCAAATCTATTGATGAATCTCTTACTAATTCTCGCCCTGACTGGGGTGTGGGGCTGGCAAAAGTAACGTAGAGGTAATTAGAAATAGACATAATATATTTTTAGGCGCATTATCAAAGCCTCTTGGTGTGTGCCAAATTAGAATTATTAAATAAGAAACGGACTGGAAATAGAGTACTTATATTAGAAGATTATCTATAATTTGTTTAGGGAACATACTAAGGCAGCTTGTGTTATACACTTCCATCTAGATTGTTCAGCACAAGGCAGTAAAATTATTTCAAGGTAGTCCAAGTATAACCACGTAACGTCCAACATAGATAAAATTTCATTAAGAATACAAATTGAAAACAAACGATTGTTAAACCTTCAAACATCACATTAAACTATAGAATGTTACAAATTCTAAATAAAAAATATTGCAAATATTAAATTCAGACAAACTAATAAAAGTAAGAGGGAGCTTCGAATAAAATGAACTCCCCACGTACATATGTTCTTACACTATAACAGGCAAATCTCTGTAAAATTAGTTTTTTGAACAGATAGTAAATAAAAATATTAAAAAATAATAGTTATATTACATCAATAAATTGAAGTTCTTCCTCTTTCAATGACATAGCATACTTTCAATATTCCCAGGATTGTTATCTTGCATTCATTACCTTCACTTTGGAAAGTAAATCACAGTCAATGAATGCAAGAGGATAACCGGCTACAACACAGCAAGATGCGTTCTATCAAAATAGAAAGAAATTGCGTCAGTCTTTTGGGATTTTAAAGATAATCTTCTGATAGACTATTTTAAGAAGGGATAAACAATATCTGTAAAATACTATACCCTTTGTTTTGATCAGCCTAAGAGATTTTATAGATAAAACGGCTTAGAATGATAAGAAATAATGAGTTGTTCCACCACGATAATGCACCAACTAACTCAAGTCATTTTGCGCAACACACCTTCGCTAATCATTCTTTTCTACCGCAAATCCATCTCATTTACTATATTTCGTCCTTCAGACTTTCATCTTCCTCCATATCTAAAATATTGCCTGGGTGATACAATAATTGTCAGCAATGAAGAAACTATCTAGACGGTCAATGACTATTCTGAGGACTTAGAAGAAAGTTCTTCAGAGAAGGAATCTTAAACCTGAAGAAACGTTAGTCCATGCGTTAGCGTCGAAGGGGTAATGTTGAAAAACAAGGTAAGATACAAAAGTGAAATTGAGGTCTTTTATATCAAACTAAGTTGCAGATCAATTAGTTTTTGTTATGATGCGAGAGAATCTAAACCTGTAGTGGTTATTAGTTTTAATTTTGGTAGTAGACTATGTCTAAGTTTTGCACATTTTTTTTCCAAATCGCTCTTGAGTCACTGTTTCTTTGGGGGTATTATAATATTTTTGGCAGATACCCAGAATAACTAAGATGCCTGGGTAATAGAGCCTTTGAGATCACTGAATTTAAACAAAAATTTCTGTCTATACGCATTTTATTATAAATGTTTAAAGTTAAATATTATTTAGGTGCTGCTAAGTAACATTTTTCATTATTAAATATAAATTTATACTTTTCATAATTATATTTTAAATAGCTTACTTGAAACAATTAATTTTAAATCATAATAAGCTCGTGTAATTAAATATCTTCCCGTGTGCACCAGCGGTTGATGTAAACTAGTGATAAATAGGTACTTCTTATGTTATGAATAAAAACAGTTAAGTTGCCTCAGCTGTCTCCCTCTTTGTACGCCGGCAATTGGCAATACGGAATTCCTCTCTCAGTAATCTCTAACACCTGATAACACCACAGCACCCTGTTAAGAGCCTTCCCGCTCGTAGCGCGCGTGGGCAACCTCCGGTTCCAAAAACGAACAGCAGCGTTTCAGTCAGGAGCGCCACGGCAATCAGCTCATTCACAAGCAAGAAGTTTTCGACTGTAGCCGATTTTATGTATTCCGTTCCATTCTACTTGCAAATCTTCAAAGCATTCTGCATCATCAACGCTACGTGTCTTCTATGCTACAAAACTTCCCTTCTTTTACAATGTTAGTTTCTTCAATGAGTACACGTTATCTGCTAACTAGAGTGACTGATTTTTTACAGTGCTTCAATTCATCAGCAGTTTGTATGAAATGGTAGTAAGTACATTGTTACAGTACCATGCAGTGAAATCATCCATAAATCACGGTATATTTACATCGAACTGTTTTGTGTGCGAGAAATAATATTGTCATATGATCTGCCGTACCATGAGTAAATTAAAGATGCAAACCATTTTCAAAAGCAGTTGTAACAACATTAACTCACTAAAATTATTTAAATTGTGGAACTGTCATGGAACATACAACACCCGAGAGAATGGGTCAATCCGTTGCGCTAGGTAAATTGAACAAACTCAACTTTGAAGTAGTTTATTTATCTACTTCTTTCCTGAATACAAGAAACTATAATAACATGGCATTAATTTTTATTTGTAAAACTCGACGACTGAGATCATGTCGCTACGAAAATATGTACGTAATAAAAGCTTGTTTATTGAATATCGAAAAATCTCTGTCTTTGATTACTTGACGCATTATTTGAGACATGTTACATTATAAATAAAATAATGTCATGTTTCGAAATACCAGTAAATAAATTGGCCGTGATTCCGAATTTAGAAATAGTTTATGTTACTCATATGATCAATGATATTCTAACGATTTATGTATATTTTAGACCAATGTATTTCTGTAAAGTTTCTAGAGTTAAATTAGTAGTATTTCCTAATAAGTACGTTTGTTTCATTGTTATTAGTAGCAGTTCTATTATTATTATTATTATTATTATTATTATTATTATTATTATTATTATTATTATTATTATTATTTTATTGCTATTTATGTTGCGTGATGAAGTAGAGAGCAAGGAATGCAGAGGAAATGCATCAGAGTTAAGTGCAGTGCAGTGGAGTGCAGTGAAGTAACGTGTAGTAAGACTTGCGCGGTGAAATTTTATACTATTTATTATTAATTTTTTAATTAACTTTTCTCTTGTAACTCATTGTTAGTCGATGTAAGCTTAATACTTTTAAAGTTAAGATATTTTGCTTTCAAATTGTGATGCTTAATTGCAGAATTAATAATAAATCTAATCTATTTATTGTATTCTTGAGTACATGTCCTTAAATAATGTTCTACAAAGTTTCTCGAAGATTCAAACTTTTTCTGTAAAATCTAAGTCAAAACTTCGTGTTTTCAGAAACGCTTAAACGCCATTTTCTCAAAAAGGCTCGAAATTGTTTCTTCAAACATTTCAAATTGATAGTGCTCATTGCACTGTTTAATATGACGTAAAGGTAATTTTAGGATCTTTTTTATTTTTGTTCATGTAATGTTCATGTTTCACAGTAATGTATTTTTTTGGATCTCACGTCGTTAATATGCTCATTTCCATCAATTTAAGTATTATAAACACTTGTCTTTGTAAGTTATTCTGAGTTCAATGGCTTCTAATAAAGTTTTTCGAAAACTCAAAAATTATCTGTGAAAAAGAGTTTGAAATTTAAAATTTACAGTACCGCTTCAACGCCGTTTTCATCAAAACGACTTCAAATTTTTCAAAGAAAATTACCATTTAGGACAAGGTTTTAATGTGCTTTAATATGCTTAAAATAATATTTTCGTTTTAAATTAGAACACCGAAAAATTGAGAAAACTTCAAACCAATGTACTTAGGGTGGCGGTAGATGGCAAGAGTATATAGCAAGTCGAACAGCTTGCTGAGACCAAAGGAAACAGAAAAGTAATACGGGAAAGTCTGTGCTATTTGTAGCAGCACTAGTTGTTCTCTTTTACACGCAATGCTGGTGAGCAGTTTCGAAGTGAATACATTTCTGGCTAATCGATATTTTCTTCTGAGATTACATCTTCAAAACCTCGCAGTTATGTTGTTCTAATTTTTCTATAAACTTGCCACAGAATCAGCATTGAAATTCATCTATTCTTGCAGCTGCATTAATAACAGTTCAAGCAGATTCTAAGAAACTTAGGAAAGGATGATACTTTACTGCGTGGTTCAGTGTCGCATTCAGTTTTGACCTCAGATCATCGTTAGTTCTGGATGCGTTTTACCATCGTTTCTGTTAGTTTAAATAATACTAAGAAGACCTTGAACACTAAAAATTAAAGTAATCAGAGAAACTACGAAGTTCTTTAGGTGACAGGTCAGAAGAGAGATAAAATTGATGGAAGTCAAGAAGGAAAGTGTGAATAGAACTTCACAGAATCACGGAGAAAGGAGCTCTTTTACTGCACCACCAACCGTTCGTTGAGTGTGAATGTCGTACTTCCGAAGAAACTGCCTGTTCTTTCTCTCTTTGGCCTCGACCCCGCAGGTAGGATTGTCCTCTCCCCTCCCTGTATACATCTGCCATTAATTTTAAACAATAGTAAAAACAAGAACAGAAAAAAGACAGGGGATCAGAAAAAAACTACGCGGTAGTTTTGGAGATGTATCGGAAAAAATATGAAACTAAAGTCAAGAAGGAAAATGTGAACAGAATTTTACTTACTTGCACAGAAAAGGCAAACCGTGCGAGAGTGCAGAACGCGCCTCGTGGCTGGGAGCGCCGAGGTGCTCGCAGATTCTTTCTCACCGGGCCCCGCCCCCCTGGTGGGGCGAGCCGCGCCGAGCCTCGCCTCGCCTCGCCTCGCCTCGCGGCGCCCGCCCCGGGCCGACGAAGTGCAAAACGCTGTGCGCGCGGGGCGCGGGGGCGGAGCCGAGGACGTGGGCTGTACATCAGGTCGTAAGCCCCGGGCGCCCGGGCGGCACCGCCAGCTCAAATAGGCCGAAGGACCTTCGGGCGTGCAGGTAACATGTAATTTTGAATAGAATTACTTGCATACAAACTACGTGTACATGACCTGTTTATTACGTAATATTTTTTTCATAAGTGGGCGTGGTCAGATGGAGGAGCAGGCCCAATGGCCTGAGACTCGCACAAATAAAGATTTTTTTTAGTGAACAAAATGTTTCGGGCCACACATATCCTGCGGTGTTCCTATGATGTTTTAAATGTGTGCGCCAAAACCTTGTTTTCTCGGACAAAGACCCCGTGTTATGTAGATTATGTACGTTTAAGTGCTATATTACTCACAGAGTAATATACAATAAGTGATCTTTGAAAAACATTTATTACATTTTATGTTGATGGGATTTTTTACAAAGTTCATATAACGGGGTTTAATCATTTATACATGTGAAAATTGTCCCTAATTGTATCTTTTCACTCTCAAGAAGGAACTTTGTAAGAAGAGAAAATCGTGCGCCAGAAAACGGAGAATTTTCGACAGGAAAACTTTATTGCCGGGCCCTGATAACGAAATATTGAATAAATATTGTTTCTAAGTATATACAAATTCCTCTAACATGTGGTGTACCCATAATCCCTGTTTTGTGGGACCTTGAATTGAATTGAATTTGCCTTATTTTACGTGGCGAGACTCGGGCCATCAGGCCCGCTCTTCAGTCTGACCACGCAAATTTTCGCTACGCTCCTTTCACCAACTATCATAGAAAGAAGGTACTTCTTGGGCGAGAAACAGGCGATTTGAATTTAGCTCAGAGGCGTCATTTAGGCTTGAGGATCTTTTACATGCAAGTAAATCTACTAACATGGGCAGCCGGCTTTGCTTCCCCTCCGAAGGAAGGCGTACGAAGGATTTTTTTGCCCTTAAAAATCCACGGCTTCGATCGGGTTTGAACCCGTCAACTTGGGTACAACAGTCCGGATCGCTAACCGTTACACCATCGCCGCCGCAATCGCCGCCGTCGCCGGTCCTTGATACGGAAAATGCGATTGACGGTAAAGCGAGGTCCTTCCGTCCGTCTGTGATCAACGCTAGTGCCTCAATAGCTCAGCCGATTTCCTCCAAAATTGGTATTCCCTAACTAATCTCAGTAATCTCGAGGCTTTGCGAATTTCAAACAGATATTTTGATATCTGTGACTACTTTAAATGACTCAGAGACATTGTCGAGATTTTCTCAAAAATGACAACAAATGTTTTAGTCAATCTATATCTTGGAAGATCGCAAATGACACTTTAGAGGATGGTACAGGTCCCATGTTCATTGAAATTGCCGATATTTTTAAAATTGCAAAAGTGCAATTTTTGGGGAGCGTCATTTTACAACTATAAAATTGAAGATAGAGATTTTTCCTTTAATGAAATTATTCCTGAAACACGTATATTTAAGTTTCTTCTTTAAATTAAAGATCTTCAATTTTTTTTAAAATGTTACTATTTTCGTGTAATTTTGCGTAAAATATTAGCAAATGTATAGTTACTTTCAAGTGTGTAAAGTTTTAGTTTTCTTAACGGTCGAAATTGACATTTTTTGCCGTTCGAAGATACGGCTAGAAGATTAAAATAAATTTCCAAAATTCTGTTTTTCTGTGTTTTGGCGCTGCAATCTTAGTGATAATGCCGGGAATTCAACAAACGTCTTCTAAATCGATCTATATAAGTGGTGTTGATTGGTTCACCAGTAACAAAAGGAATTTTTAACTTAATACGCTATCACTTTCACGACATTGGCAACACTAATGTTGCCAACTTTAAGTGATTAATTGAATTACCAAGTAAATCGCTCTGTAGTGTGATATCACATTAGATATGAATTATCGTATTTTTAACAAGTGGTGCTATAGAATGGCTGAGACTTTCCCTTATTAGTTTTCTGTTTCTTTTGGTATCGGTTAGATATTCGACCTTGCCACGTATTCTTGCCTGCTGCCATTTAACGCCGCCTAAAGTACATTTCTTTGACATTTTGTTTAATATTTCGGTTTCCAAATTGTAGAGGAGAAGATGATATTAAGATTATTAAATAACAGTAAAACCTCGTACTAAATGGCATTTTTTTTGAAAAATTTGAAGCCTTTTAAAAAATTCGCATTTAAGCGCTACTGTAAATTCGAAATTTGAAGCTTTTTCACAAAAAATTTTGCGTTTTCAAAACACTTCATTTTAAGTACTTTAAATCACAAATATTATAGTGTTTACAAATTTCTGGAAATGTGCATAACAAAGAGGTGAGAGGACTTTCAAAAAATTTTCATTTGTGTAATTTTGGAAACAAAAATTACACCGAAAGGAACTTCACGTCATATAAAAGAGTGAAATCCGACATTTTTTAAGAAAACAATTTGTGCAGTTTTGAAAAAAATTGTTTTTGAGCATTTTTGAAAATGCGGAATTTTGAGCTAGTTTTCACAGAAAATGGAATTTGAGCAACTTTATGTCATTATTTACAGCACATGTACTCATAAATTCAATTATGTGAACAAATTGCCGCTAATATAAATATTAACGACATGAGAGAGAAGAAAAAAATAGGTTAATGTAATTTTTGAAAAAACAAAACTTTAGAGCAATATTACGTTTATGTCATCTTATAGAGTAGAGTTAGCACTATCCTTATTAAAAGTTTAAAGAAAAAACTTTGAGCCATTTTTGAGAAAATCTTACACGCAATATTGCGGGAACACCACTAAAAGTTTCAAAACAATGTACCTGACCTTAATGAAAGATCTCAGTATAGAGAACAGATTTAATTTGCAGGAAAAATCTCTATCATTAATTTTGTAGTTGTATAAACACACTGAAAAAATCTGTTTCTAAATTTTCGAAAATTCATAGTTAACCGTGAAAATCCGACGTATGCCATGTTTATAAGTTTATGTTACTGTATTCTTACAAGAAATGTAAGGAAAAAATTTGGCCGAAGATATTCGTATTTTTGATGATTGATTGAATTCCGCTGCAATGAAAGGCTTAGGGTTCGTTTTGCGAATCAAATTCTAGGAAAAGTCAAGTAATAGTTCAAGCTTATGGTCTTGTTGAAGTGTACATTAATATTCAACAAACAGGGAATTAGAATTTGGTGAATTCTCATCAATTTTCAGATTGTTATAAATGATCACCAATGAATTATATAATTACATTAAGATTCTAATCATTCTAATCATTATGAGAAAACAATAGCTGTAAAGACATACATACATGCAAACAACATTCAAAATCACAAATACAATCAGTTTCCAAAACGAAAAAGAAAATTAAAGCCTTGAAATGTTATCTGTGGCACACACTTATTTCAGAAAAGAACAATGATCTTCTTTTCAATAATTGAAGTTTCTAATGCATTGATAACTCCAATTTCATTATCAAACCTTTAAACAAAAAGAAAAAAAAAAATCGTATTTTATACATCAAAAAAATCCTCAAAAAACAATGTTAAAAGACATACAATATTGAACGGCTCTATAATTAAATTACACCCTTATCAATCATATGTACAAATAAATTTATACAAAAGATGAGTTCCGTTACTTGAAGTCTAAATTTGTTTTTAATGACGACCATTATTACGAGTGATAAAAATGTACTCGGAAGAGTTACTGAAAATGTATATTATCTAACGTAATTTGAATAGTTAATGTTAATCTCAGGATATTAATTGCGTTGTATGCAAATTGTGAGAAGTGGGAGAAACAGTCGCTCTCGCCACCAAATCCCTTTGCGTCCGCTCGGAGCCTTCCAAGTCGCTCGCCCTCGCAGCCAGTGGGGCTGCGTTCGGTGCGGGGCGAAAACTCCTTCCGAAGAAAAGGACCGACTTCATTGCAACTTTCGTATTCTCAACAAAAATGTATCTAATTACCCCTCTTCCGTGTTAAATAATAAGAATACCAATCTCAAATAAAATAGATGAGGGAACAATATTTCCTATTAATATTCACATCAATATCCTTTCTAAGGTGCACGTAGGAAATTCACTGGATTTCTCGCGAGGAAATGGCATGATTTTCTTCCTATTATTCAATGTGCTTCTTTTCCACACAATATACTTATTTCTTCATATTATTACAAACCATCAATTTTATTTCATCAAACAATGTAATTGGAATATGTAGAAGATTTGTTACCCTTCCATAAGTTTTTTGATCTAGACTTCTCATTATCTTCACGCTGTTCGGCACGCATTCAGAGAACCTTCTTCTACAAACGTGGCATGGCCGAGATTTCCTTTCTTCGTGCTAATTTCGTGCGATCGTTGCAGAAAATTCCTGACTGGTTAGCTGTTTGGAGCTGATGTCTGTGTGGATTCCTTAACATCGCCTTTTACTCTGACGGCGATACGCTGCAGTTGTCTAATAGAGGCTTCACGTATGTCCGCAAGATAGCGTTTGAAAGTGCAAATAGCGGTTACGTCTCGTAGTGTTTTTGTTTCCTGTCAAAGGAGACGAAGTACGTGACGTTACCGCAGCGCTTCATAATTTTCTCACGAAAAGGGTTATTATTTCTGAGTGTATTGTGGCGTGAGTATTCCATGAAATACACAAAATCCCGAATATAAAAACGTCTATCCGCCGTAACCTCGTACGAGAGGCGAATTTTAAGAGTTTACATCTTTAATTAATTGATGTAAAAACTCCGAGTGAAATAGTATAAAGTAATAATTTAATCCCTGCAATTTGGACGTTAAATAGTAAAAAGATACTGAGCAAGGTGGCAGTATTTTACGAGATATTTACTCCAAGGAGAAAATGAAGAGAATGTATCAATATCATTGTTGAAATCAATATTATTTTCTTTTTAATACTATAGACAGTTATGCAGCAGAAAATATTTTACTTGGCATTTACAATTGTGTATCGATGTTAATCGTTTTATGTCATCTGGCAATGTATTGTAATATGGTATGTATTATTAAATGTGAATTTTTTGTTGTAGTCTGTTGACACTGACTCCTCATGAACTGTTTACTACCACGTATGGACTGGGTGAAAAAATGATCTAAAACTTGAGTAAGTCATTTTTGACAAAAACACAGTCGTAACTCAAAAGGAATGGCAGTGGCAGATTTCCTAGACTAATAAATAAAAAAGGCTTCCATTAGACACGTAAGTTTCGTTTATTATTCGAAAAAATAATCTCCAATCTACCAATTTAGAATCTATGGAATGTGGTTTCTATTTGAACTTAAAAATGGTGGAGTATAAACACTTGCGAGTGGCAATTTATTTCATGGAGCTTTGTTGTTATAACGAATAAATTTTTTCAAGTAATTTATACACAGGAATATGTCGACCACCGGTATGAAAAGTTTATGATATTGAGACTATTGGCAGATTACCTTAAACTAAAAATATTTTGCAATTAAGCAGTGATTTTATCATTGAATTTTATCCGAAAATTACTTATTTCAGATGCTGCATAGCAAGTGGGCAACAAATAACCTTGTGGAGGCAAAACTAGCACGAAAAATATATTATCTTCTCGTATGGTAGGAAAGCCATCATAATCGAAAATAATGGTAAACCCCCTTTTTTGGTGGTGAAGATGAACGATAAAAATATTGATATTGTGGTATTAATGAATAGTAATAAAATACTCAATCATTCTGGTATTAGTTTCCATTGATTCTGCGATGGTAAGCGGGAATGCTTGGTATGAAGATAAGGAATGCGACCGTTTTGGAAGTTAAGATGAATGGTAAAATAAATGGTTAGAGGAAGTAAATTAGAAAGAAACGGTTAGAAAATTCTGGCTCTTGTTTCGTTTAGTATGCTCGGATTGGGGGAGGGGCGTCACCCATTTGTGTGTGTGTGTGGGGGGGTGAAGATGATAGGTAAAAAATTGGTTCTGCGGTAATAAATTAGTAATATAATTGTTACAAAACTCGCCACTAGTTTGGTTTCATTCTGCTATGGTGCGCAGGTCATCTTGGTTTCAAGCTGGTCCGCACCCGATTTTGGGATGATGATGAAAGGCAAAAAGTTGGTTTTGCTCTAATAAATTAGAAACAAAATAGTTAAAAATTTTGGCACTAGTTTGTTTTGTTTCTGCTATGGTGTGTGGGCCAGTGTGATGGAACTTAGAAAACATTTAGTACTCCTCAACTTCACACAGAGAAAGCCACTGGTCCAGTGGCTTCTTAGGGATAAGGAAGCCTGTTTCTCGGTTCGCACAAGACCTAAGTACTTTCTGGTACGCCCAAAAGGATTTAGAAGGAATTGCGATTTCAAAATAATATATAGAATATGCCCCTCATGGCGTCCATGCCTTAGGAAGGGTTCACACCCGATGCTTGATCGACGTGGGCCATGCCCCTGTGACGCCGGGTATGTCGTAAATATTTATTTCTTTTGACGTTGCCACGGACTCAATTTTCCCCTCCTCTGCGCTAAGCTCTGTCCCCCTTTCCAGCCCCTGCGCGACTCCGTTGCGAGCATATTGGGCCGACGGGCCCCACAGCGGGAGGGGAGGGGTGGGGAGGGGAGGGGAAGGGGAGGGAGGAAGGAGGGGGAAGGAGAATTTCGCAGCACCGCGTCGCCCGGAGGAATTGGCCGACTAGGGATTTCTCAGATGGCGACGGACGGCGGCTCAAGTCCTTCGACCCGAGGGTTGCGGCTTCGGGCCCAGGCGAGGAACTTTGCCTCGCACGGTCACTCCCGCGAGAGCGCTCGGAGGCAGTCCGGGCGGCTGAGTTAGCTCAGAGTCAGCATTACTGTTGCCTCTGCAGTCACCCTGGCCGAGCGTCTTCGGTTCGTATCCCAACGGTGGGGGATTTCCGACACCAGCTATTTAGCTAGGTCGAGTTGAGCGGCTGTCTCGAGAAGAATTGCGATCGGCAGTTTTCTGTGGTTTCTCTGAACAACACCAGGTAATGCTGGTGTAGGGCAAATGTACCAACTTTTCCTTGCCTTTCCCTCCCCCTTTACATACACCGATGTACTTTCAGTATATTCACTACATATCAAACATGTTAGGAGACTAGAAGGGCGCAAAGAGCTTGTTTTTCTTCTCGGTCACATCCTCACTGAGGGAGATACTTGGGTGCAGAACCCGATAGGCAGTGTGTCGGTTTCCATGTTTCAACTGAGAAAGACTTCCGCCACTTCCAGGGATATACCATACACAATACGTTCAGGGCTGTAAACCATAGAAGTGGACGCGCCTGAAGACATTAATACATCTGGGCGAGAAGCTTTCCCTACACTGGCATACCGAATCTCTGACAGGATCATGCACGCTGAGATATAAACAAAATAAAATTTTAAAATTGTAAGATTTTGAAGGCTTCTAATACTGATTAAACATATTATATATAGTTTTGACAATTTACTAGAGATTTTACAATTTCGCGCAGTGCTTCACGTTTCAGATGTATACGTAATATGAAAACAATACTTTCTAAAATTAACATTACGTGTAAAATGCAAAATTTAAAAGATTTATTTGATTTTTGTGAGTAAAGTAAGAAGTTTAAAGAGGTAACAGCTCTCTTTCTTTTAGAATTCTATGTGCAATTCTTGGCGGCTTTAAGCGATCTTTTGGAAACGTGACAATATCCTGGATGGTGGTAATCTGTACGGTCAAGTTCTTTTGCTAGGACAAGCTTCAAGTCATAGATTAAAAAAAAATCGATAGTATATGTATGTGCACTTTAATGCAAGTAGTGTTTAAATCTCTTTGTATTTGTGCATTAGCGAAAAGGAAACCACGCATAACGACGGCTGGAAGCTTCACCTGTTTGCTGGGTCCCGTTCATCGCTCGAGCGTTTTATTAAGCTTCTTTTCACTTTCACAAAATGAAATAAAATTCGATTGTACGTGACATGTCGCAAACCTCCACACAGTTGGACAATTGAAACTCAACCAGCTGGAAATTATTGTCATATATTAACAATTCTATTTTAAATTTTTTTTATTAAATTAAATAAAAACTCTGTAATACACTCTGTTGTCTTTTGAAGTAAAGCTCACGTGGCTTATGAGAAGCGAAACTCGCTGGAAAGAAACCTGCATACACAGCATTCTCCATCGATTCTGCCGAGATCATCTGAGAATGAGTGGCTCCGATAATTGACACCAACCTACGTATGAAGACGCTCTCCTTCTTAGATTGTGAATGGAAAACAGCGAGAATGATAGATGATAGAATGCGCTTTGTCCGGCTCTAGTTCAGAGACGCTGCATCTCAATTTCCTTCGGAAATCATCCAAGATACCTCAGATACTAAGGATTAGAGCAGTCGGAAGGAACCATCAACCACCTAAAAGGGTATAACAGGTATAAAAATAAACAATACTTCTGAAACGGGTTTTTGAGACTATTAGAGATAACATGACCTCCTAACATTTGAAAAAATCAGCAACTAACTACATTTAAAACGATACAATGAAGTCTATGCTTTAGGATTGCCTAAAATAGTTTTCGCCAAGTTTCCGGTCAATGGCAATCTTCAAACTTTAAAAAGAAAAAAGTTTCCTCTGAGACATGTACTACATTGTCACTTCGCAATACATTACAAAGTAATACCATAAAGAATAAAAATATTCGATGGCAAATATTGATTTAACGTTATTAAGTTACATAGAAATGCTCATGTTATTTTTGTTAAGCGAATCGTATTCACGGGTTTGTTATGTTACGTGTATTTCATTGTAAAAGAGTTCATTTAAAACTTGAGGGGAAAAAAGTATTTATACACAAAGTATTTATACATTAAAAAGGGATTCCACAGTCTATTCTAGATCATTGAGTAACAAGCTTTGTCAAATGAAGTCTGTCATTTTTGTTAAAAATCAACCCGTATACATCAAAGTTTTCTTACTTTCGAAACGATAATCGGTGAGTCAAAAGATAAGGACGCTACGAAGTGTCTTCTCCTTGGAGAAGAAGAGGGGGCGGGTCTCCCCGCAGGAGCAAAAAGCGAAGCGGGATGAGACGGCAGCCGTCAACTATTTGCGAGTTGCGAAGTCGACTAATCGCGTTACCTCCGCAGCGCTGTCCCCCCGCCCCCTCCTTCGCATCGCCCCGGGAAGGAGCGAGGCATCGGCGGCGGGCGGAGGCTGGGGCGAGGGCGGGCAGGGGCGGAGAAGAAGGGACGAAACGGGGAACAGCCACGGGGGGGGGAAGCGGGGAAGGGGCGCAGACGAAAGTAGAGGGGGGAAAGCGAGGGTGGAGGCGGGGACGGGCGCGGAAACCAGGGTGGAGACGGAGGTGGGAGCAGAGAGGAAGCGGTGGGGTGGTGGAGCAGGGAAGGTTAACGTTCCACTCGTGGGACAGGTTTCTTATGACAATTATTTTATTTCAATAACTTCGATTATTAGCAAACCTTTTATTGAGGATTCAATACTCTATTCCTCTTAGTGAAAAGCTAAATGGGTGGTTTAACTAAATAAATTCAAATAAGATACTCTGGAGTGACTATCCACTCATGTAATATTTACATACATCTGTGATATTATTGCAAAGTCCGATATATACATTTTTCCAAGTTTTACAAGTCTGAGATTTTAAAATTTACCCTTTCGAGATAAACCAGAAATATATTAGAAATAAATTTTTTTGTTACATATATTCAATATTTATTATACTTTATCACACATTACAGCATATATTGCAAAAAAACTTATACATGAGCTGTAAAATAAGAAAAATCTGACATCAAGTTCTGGCTACTGCTGGTGTTCTTCTCGAAATGCAAGAACATGTCGCATTTTCAGGTTTACTCTCCTTCACTGTTATCTTCCTTGTCAAAAATCCACTTCCCTGATGATTGATGACCGATGGCCAAGTCTTTATAGAATTGAAGACACTCTTTAGAAATCAGCGGCAAGAGTCTCAAGAGATCTTTCTTTCACATCGGATTTATAAGTACTGAGGAGTTATAACTGTGATTAAGAGATCGGATTCACATACTGAAAGATCTGATATTTCAGCCATTTTATTATGAGCCAGTTTATTTTTTCAACATTAACATCTGCATTATTCTTAATCAGTTCAGTCTGTAAGAATTTGGAAGAAGAGTAAAAATTATGTTACCCCATCTATTCTGACTGGGAATCGGTCATGGCACCTATTTGTTTAATTATGCTCTTGAATTTACTATTTCAAAATCCACATTTCACCAGACAGTTACCTGAAGGTTACCTCAAGATCGCCCCGTCATGATAAAATGCTATGTATGTGTGAGTCTGATAGACTGTCTATACAGATACTCATTAGCGAATTATTTACTTAAAATAGTTATTTTATTTCCTTTTAGGTAAGATTGGCAACTCTTTTGTTGTCAGTCAGACATTACAATTCTTACTTCATTTACAACATGTCCGTTTTAATATGTAAGCATATATATTCATTCAAATATTATAATGGAAACAATAACAGCTTTCATAAACACATGGTCTCTCATAAATTCTCTATTCTCATTATCTAATACTCGCTACAAATCCCTTCCCCTTTACATGCTTGGCCAAATTCCCTCATAACTATTAATTTAGATATTTCACTTTAATTCAACACTTCTTGCTACAATGGCAAATGCAAATAAAAATAAATGTTCGCTGTTTTGCTTCTTTCCTTGCGCATATACGCCGCAATGCGTCCACCTTCTATTCAGCCTCCATTTAGAAAATAATTCGGTCCACTCCGATGGTGTTCACGTTTTTTACACACGTAATTATATTTCCTCTCTAATTGTACATTTACTAGCTTAAAACATCGTCTTTACAAGCTATCAATTCAGTTAAATTCTTCCCGCAACCAAATAGCTTTCCCTCCATCTGACTCACACCGTAGCTGAGAATCGTCTGCCACTTTTTTCATCTCTTTCATATCACTTCATTTGTCTCTTATTAGCGCCAAATTGTACTCAAACACGTCTCTTGTTCGTTTTTTCGCGCACCGATCCTTCGATTCTTCTCACACGAACCAATTGCTGATTGGTCTCACACATTTCAACATATCTGTTTAATATTTTGGTTTCTTGCTCGTAATAACTTTTCAATTTCATTTTCTGCCGCACGAAATTTATTCACGTGTCCTTTTACTGCATTATTTGTTACCATATTATGAATTTTCTCCACTATCTATTCTGTTGTTCTATCCTAGTATTGTTTCCAAAGTAAAGCTCGCCTCAGGTTCTTTTCTATACCCCCTTTATTGTTGTTGTCCATATTTATAATTAGATAAATTTATTATTTCTATTCAGTTACCCGTGTGATAATCCATCACACTATATCACTTTAAAAGGCTTCTTTCCTCTCATAATCCTTACACATTGGCACAAGTATATTGGTACCATTGTTGGAATACACGTTATAGCCTTATTTTTAGCCTTTTCAATTTTTTCATTATCCTCGTCACACTCTAAATGTTTTAGTGCAATTTTTTATATAATCAAGAGGAAATTTGATGATAATCTCTTCCAAATACAGTTTCGTTCCCCATACAGCATTCTGTGCTTCCAATAATGGAGCTCGATATGTGAAATTGTATTGTGGCGTCACCAAATAATATTATAATAATTTCATATCGAAATAGCTCCCATCACAGTTAAGTAGGTCGCGGGACGGGGCTTTTGTTGCGAAGGGCCCTAATGACCGCCAGGCCGCGTTTTTGATTCGGGATGTTGTTGCTAATTAACCAAGGTTGTGGTGGTCAGTTGTTGGCATATTATGCAAAGATGTGAAAAAGGAATGTGTGCGTTTGAGCAGTATATGATGTATAGTTTCTGTTTTTAATTCTGAGTGTAGTTGATTGTTTTTAATGAACCAAGGGGCATTTACAGCTATACGTAGGATCTTATTTTGAAATGTTTGTTTTTTCTTGATATTAGTCGCCAATGTGTTGTACCAAATTGGGCATGCATACATTATAATGGGGAGAATTATTGCTCTGTACAGGACTAGTGTACATTCTGTTCTGAGAACGGTTTTTCTATTAATTAATGGGTACAATTTTTGAAGTCTTCCATTTTCTTGGGTGATTTTGTCATTTATGTGGTTTGTCCATGTTAGTCTGGTGTCTATTAATATTCCCAGATATTAATAGGTTTCTTTTTTGGTATCCAATCCAGTGTTTTGTTAAGTAGTTTTAGCGGTTTAAGAGTAGTGTTTATTACGCATAGTGTGAATATTTTTGCTAGACATTTGTTCGGGTTTAGTTTTATCTTCCATTTGTCTGCCCATTGTGTTACTTTGTTCAGTTCATCTTGTAGATTTTTTGTGGCTGTTTTTAGACACTTGTTAGAAGTTAGTATTGCACTGTCATCAGCAAATAATGCTATTGTTGTGTTTTGAGTAGTTGGGAAATCTGCTGTGAGTATATTGAACAAAGTTGCAGATAATGGGTTGCCTTGTGGTACTCCAGCTGTGATTTATTTTTGTGTAGAATAGGTTGAATTTATTCTTACTGAAAAAACTCTTTCTCTTAGAAAGCTTTGTATTATTTTTACCAAGTAAAGGGTAATCCAGATGTAATTTAATGTAAATGTCCCTTGTAATTTAAATATTAAACCCTCGTGCCAAACTCTGTCAAATGCTTGGGTTACATCTAAAAATACTGCCAGTGTAAGCTTTTTTTGTTCGAAGTTTTTATATATTAATTCTGTAATTCTTAAAAGTTGATGTGTTGTCGAGTGCTTTTCTTTGATCAAAATTGTACAGGGTGGTATGTATTGTATTCCAATTAATAATTTCAGCGAATCGCTTTAGAGGAGAGTGTAGTTGTCCATTACTTTGGCTACAATAGGATTCGCTTTATACGTCTATAGTTTTCTTAGATGCGTGGGTTTTTTGCTTGGTTGAATTGGTAGTACATAGAGGTGTTTCCATTTTTGGGCAGTACCTCTTTCTGTAACATTGAATTGAATTTGCAGTTAGATAAAGCGTAAATGCTTTCTAATTTAGTTTTGTATAAAAGTATCGGTTGGGTATTTTTGGTAAATTCCCAGCATGGTTTTTCTATAGGTACTGTTGAGATCGGTTTGTATTTTTCATTTGGTGATATATAATATATATAATAATATATCATATTATATATAATATATATATAAATATATTATATATTATTTGGGTGTGGAACTGTTGTTACTTTCACAGTTATTGATATGGTTTAAATTGTTATTGTTTGGAATTTCTTGGAAATATTCTGTTAGTATTTAACATTCTTCCTTTGTTGTTCTGGCTGTTTTATCTATTTTTTTTACTTCTTGTATGATTGTTGGTTCTTTCAATATTTGTTTTGTAACCTGCCATAAATTGCTGTCTTTAGGATTTATTTTTTTAATGTAATTTTTATATTGTTGGATTCTGTGATCGTCTAAAACTAGTTTTACTTGATGTGTTTGTTTATTTAGTATTTTTTACGTTTGGGCTTCTATATTGCTGCCATTGCCTGTGAATTTCAGTTTCTTTTGAATTAATTTTTCAATGCCGATAGGTATTGTATGTGGTGTATATTTTGGTTTATAATTTGGGTTAGTATTTGCTTCTTTCGCTGCTTTTTGTTTGTGGGAAGAGAATTATCGACGTTTGTTTGAAATTTTATCCAATGTATGTTTTTTGTGTCTTATCCAAATGGCAACTCAGTTTTAATATAGTTCATATCAGAGGTGAGAATAACAGGACAGTGGTCAGAGTCTAATTCAGGTAACACATGAGCATGGGGGGGTATGTTTTAGATTTTTAGAAATGGTAATATCAAGGATATCTGATTCAGCATTACGGTTTTTGGGGTAATGAGTAGGGTTTGCTGGGGCTATGATTTGAAAGTTTAATGTTGATGATGCTTTTAGCAACTTTCTCCCATTAGGTGTATTCACTTTACAGCCCCAATTGATATGTTTGCTGTTTACATCTCCCATTAATGCTGTTATGATATTTAAATATTCATTTTTTAAAGTTATTTTTACTGCTATTAGCTGTAGGTTGTTCGATTTTGGAATAGAAATTAATGAGTGGTCTAATTTCTTTTTAATTAGTATTGCTACTCCTCCTGCTGCATGTTGACATATTCTGTCTTCTCTGTAACAGTTATATCCAGTGATTTTGAAAGATTGTCCTGGTGCAAGGTGTGTTTCTGTTATGCATGCAATTATTATTGACTGTTTTTTCAAGAATTGGATTAGTGTATTTTTTTATTTGGTAAGCCATTTGCATTCCAGATAAGAAGTGTTATTGATTTTAAGTTGGGTTTTTTATCCATTTTGTATTATATTTGAGATTTGATTTGATACAATGTTTTGTATTTGTGGAATTAATGTAGCTGTTATTTGGTTAACTATTGTTGGTAACATCTGCATTATAATTTGTGTAATATTTGACTGTATGGTATTTTGTGTAACTGTTTGTGCATATGTGGGTGAAGTTTTATTTTGACTGTTATTAAGAGCCTTGTGGCTGTTATTAAGAGTGTGGATGTAGTGGATTTTGATTTATGTTTGTTTGTTGTGGGAATGTTTGTGAGTGAGTTTTGTATTCATATTTTTGATGTGATTGTAGAACTTGGAATTGGGTATTGAATTGGTTTGATTATTGGATTATCTTTCTTTTTGGAAAGTACTTACATTGATTAGAGCTAGCCATATGATTTTCTTTACATAGAGTACAAATTGGGGTGGTGGGTTTGTGGATTGTAATAATTTGCAGTCTTTTGTCCAATGATGTTCTGCACAATATCCACAATTTGGGGGCATTGTGCAATAATTTTTTGTGTGTCCATAAGTAAAGCATTTTGTACATTGAGGGGGGCCTTGTGGTTTCCTTCTTATTTCTACTTTTACAATGCAGTGAAGTAATTTGTCTAGTTTAAATATTTCCTTTCCTTCAGTGGCGTTTGATAGTTCTAAGGCAACTACTTTGAATGGTAATTGTTCTCTGTTAGTTAATCTGGTTACTTTTTTTTATAAGTTAGTTTAGACTTTCTAATTCGTTGTACGTTTCTTCTTCAGTGAAAATTAGGGGTACAATTTTTATTACTACTGATAAATATTTTTCAGTTTGCACACAGAATGTATAGTAAGGAACACTTTTTTCTTCACAATATTTTCTGACTTTTCGGTATTCTGAAACGTTTTTCATTAATATTTTTACTGAATTCCTTGTGGTTTTGAGTGTAAAGCCGTTTCCTATTAGTTCTTTTGGGTTTTTTGTTAGAAAAGTTATATTTCCTACGTTTCTGATGCAAATTGGGGAAATTTTTACATTTTCTAATTGTGATTTATTGTTATTTACATTTTCCTCTGATTCGTCTACTGATTCTAATATTGCATATCTATTTATTGAGGTAATGTCTTTACTTGCACAATTGATTAGCATTCTACGCTTGGCGTCACAATACATTTGTGAGTCCTCTTTTTTGGTGGGTTGATGTTGTGTGCTTGTTGGCTGGTGAGATTCACTGTTGATTTCTGTAGGCCTAGCTTCTGCAGATTGGAGGTTCCCAGTTGATTGTGCGCGTTCCATGTGTATTTGAGGAATATTTGCCGTTGTTTCTGCGCTGTCTGTTGAATCGGTCCGTGAATGATGAAGCAGTTGTTGTATAATTTGGTTTTGGTGTTCTAATTTGTTAAGATGTTCTTGGAGAATATGATTTTGATGTAGATGTTGATACTGTTGTTGAAGATCTGCTATGTTTTCTTGTGAGAATTGCGAATTAGTTTGTCTTGTTTATAATTCACAATTTCCCTCATTATTTAATACTTCGATAGATCTGCTGATGTGTTCTCTTGTGAATCTTCTTCTGTTAACATTTTGAGCACTTTTTCGTATTATTTTTTTGCAATTTTTATTGTGGTATTAATAATTTGCCGCAATGCGGCAAAACGATCGTTGACTACGCCTATTCAAACGCGTTATCGATCGCACTAGTTCTGATAAGACTTTGACTCAGTCACTGATAACTGCACGAGTAACTCGGAGCTAGGTCTCGTCCGTTCTGCTCTGCGTTTGAGAGCGAACTGTTTCATTCTTAGCGAACGCTTTAACATCATCCATATATAACAAATGTGATACTGGTCTTTCATCACCATGGAGCTTCTAACAAAGTCAGCTTGGAAAACTATCAAGATAGTGGAATCAAACTAATGCAAAACATCAGAGGGGATAGCCAATTTCCTTTGAAAAATACCCCCGTTGATCTGAATACTTCTTGTTTCTACTGTTTCCTTTCTGCTGTATATTAGTAACCTGGTACTCCACGACTTCGGACTAGCTTTGCCAAACTTAATAATTTTAGGACGAAATCGATTGATAGCCAGGGTCTTCAAAAACCAATCGTGTGGTACACTGTCAAAAGCCTACTAGTACGTAGTCACTCCAAGTCATGCTTAAATTACGCTTTCGTTTCTTTACATTATTCAAGATGACTTTATTTTGTTGCAAGATTTCCTTGTAGCCATAAAAACCTTTATATCAGTTTTGTTCAACTGGCAGCAGATGGTTTCTCTCTAGGTGTCTGGACATGTCAGCTGTGGCTGTAGTTATAACTTTGTGCAGTACTAGCAGACAAGTGATTGGTCTATAGTTATTTGCCAAAGATGTCGTCCGCTTTGGGTAGGAAATATTTGATGTCGCTTGTGAGTTATTTCGGGAGTTCCTTTGAGTATTTCTATCTAAATATTTATTTACCGTCTTTGCTAGATTTGAATGTATTGCTGTTAATTTCTTAATGCAATAGTTCTGGATCTTATCAATCCAGGGGATTTCCATTTTCCGTTCCGGTTCTTAACAGCTTTGACCAGGTCTTCTTCCGAGAATTCGTGAATATTTTTCACTGTTTCCACAAGTTTATCGGCAGCATCAACTTCAGATTGACGTCAAGATGCATCTTTGTTGTATGATCTATTGTAGGACAGCATTGTCATTCGGTTGCCGAGTCAGATTGCGATCGAATCTCTTCGCGTCGGTTTCAAACAACCGATTCTGCACACGTTTCTACGTTTGTAACTTCTAATTCGTTGAGCCCATGCTTGGATTTTCTCTTTTAGCTTCTCAGCTACCATTAGCCTGCTTGTGCCGTTTTCAATTTGGTATTGATGTTCAACATTGAATATTTTTAGTTGAACTCTTGAGGTGTACGTTGATTTAGAATATGCCTCGTCTAAGAGTTATAATTTATATACATTGTCGGCTATTCTTTTCATAATTCTTTTCGTCCATGGTGATAAACGGCTGTTTACTCTGTTTTGCTGTCGGCCGTCGGTGTTCTTGTCTGGCCCCAACATTATTTGAGATACCAAAGATCGTGTGGCACACAAAATGTGATTGATTTCAGTGATATCTAGATTTCTCAGTAACACCTTATTTAAGGAAGATTTCTCAGTCTCTGCCACTCTCTTAGCTTTGGTATTTTTGTATATTCTCCTCTACGGTGCACGAGATTTGAATGGAAGTTGACGAACTCTTTCTATCTTGCGACGAAAGAGATTTCGCATCATATCCTTATCGTGTGATTCATTGCCAGATGAATTTTCACCACTGACGTATATTTCATTGGAAAGAGATGAATCTCAACAGAACCATCGTTTTCATGTTCTACATGTTCGTCATGTGGAGTTCAATCGAAGAATGTACTCCGCATTTCTCTGTCAGACGGTTGTTCTTCTGTGAGTTTTTCACTGCTGAGTATTTATCATCTCACTGGCA
Source organism: Gryllus bimaculatus (assembly GCA_017312745.1). Lineage (NCBI taxonomy): Eukaryota > Metazoa > Arthropoda > Insecta > Orthoptera > Gryllidae > Gryllus > Gryllus bimaculatus. Next base: position 168,536 of record BOPP01000138.1, read on the forward strand.
AGCCTTTTTGAATCTAGGGTAGGTCTCATATCTTGGTTCTGCTGTCCCCATTCTTTGAAAACCTCTATTTACGAACCCCAATGTTTTGATTTAGCATAGTAAAAGCACCTTATAACATTCTTCAATTCATCTCGTGTCCATCTCTGATGATGGTATCCAGGTACTGCCGATTCTGGGTCCCTGGGACTAACATTCGTGGGACAGTCAGACGTCAACAAGGTGACGTTAGCTAGGTTTCTGAGCAGGTATGGGACATTGGTAGAACAAGGCCCGTTAAGATTCATTACCTTTCTTGTTCTATCCATTTTGGGTATTTCGTGTCGTCCGTTACTGCCACCCACAGTGCTTCGGGGCATTCCCGCTCAGAGCCCAGCAAACGTCCCTCCAACCCTTCGCGCCTCCACTCTAATAAGTGGCCCCATGTGCAACCCAGTTTCTCTCCTGCACCCTCCACGGGCCGATAGCAGGACGTCCAAAGGTTCATGACCTCCCGCTCTCCTTCTTCGTCTGCCCCTCGCCTTCAACCTCCTCAGCAAGGGGGGCTGCCACTGACAGCGCTCAAGCTCCACCACCAACGTCAAGGTCATGTACTCCCAAGGTCGAGTTTTCTTCTTCTTCTTCTTCTTCTTCTTCTTCTTATTATTATTATTATTATTATTATTTTGTATCACTCACTTTGGAGTACGTTAAATCAATTACTTGTGTTTTTTCTTTCTTTACGTTTATTCCTATATTCCTTGATTCTTTCAGACGTTGCCTTTTTTCTATCTTCGGACACTTTTGACCCTATTTTGATTTTACAATTTTTTCGAGAATTCAACCTGTTGATTTTCAATTGTTTTTCTGAATTATTTTTTATTTTCAATTAATTTCAATGATTCAATAATGTTTAATTCATTCGAGACTTCTTGGATTAATTTAAATCAATTTATCTTACATTTTATGTTTAAAAAGAAATTAAATATGAGTTTGGTTAGTGTGCTACTATTCATCCTAAATATATGGCCATAGAAACTAATTCTCCTCATTCTCATTGTGGCAGTGAGTTTTTCATTTTTTTTGTACAAATATTTATCATTCTTTTTGTATTTAAACGCTTATATTTACCATAACTCTTTTTCCTTTTCTAAACAGTACAGTAATACTCTGTAATTTGGAGGTAGTGTTTCATCTGCATACTATTATTATGTTATTGATAACTGTGTATAGGCCATTTTCGACGTTACACGTTCTCTTCCGAGGCCCAGTCGTCTTTTATCCTGGAAAAATATTAACGTATGTCATTATATGTATCATCATTTTCGCTATATTCCTAAGACAATGTTGTTAAGACTTGAATTATGAATTATTAGGTGATTGTATGATGATGAGAGGTGATAATAGTCTTTTTGGACCATCCCAGCATTTGCATTTATGACCGAGGAAAACCACAAAACCCCGGTGAGGGAGGCCGGCCCGGGAATCGAAACCGGGCCTCCCGACTACGAAGTCAGCGCGCTATATTCAGTCACTTCGCATGTTTTAATATATATGTGATGAAGTATCTTAAAAATGGGCTATCGACAGCCCGTGATCATTGTTTCTCATCTTTGCCCCCTTCTCCCTACTTTCACACAGACACATACACGCACTACATTTCCACTCATGTCGAGGACTTGACCCGGTTGCGGCGGAGTCCCAGTTGTGGCGATTGCTCGAGGGGGAAACTGCAATTCGACTTAGCGGTCAACACCTGCACCATTCATAGACTGTCAACACTGTCTATCTTGCGCCAACGTAATTTTTGTTTATCTCACACAACACGAAACTATTTGAAGATAGTTCCCTTTTGATGCAATCTACGCGGACTGATTTTGAAGGAAAAAACAAAAAGTGCAGAAACCGAAGTCACCTGAAAAGTAAATGAACCTATAAAAATGAAAAATCGTACGAGATACTAAATTTAATATTAAACTTTTTCTAAGGCAACTATAAAACAATTATCTTTCAACTATTTACAATATTTTTTTTAAAATTCTCCTTCGACATTTACAAGCAGTGAGTGTTAATTTATAGATGTAATAAATGGTTAACTATTTGAGTAGCAAATGTCACACACTTAAACACTACCCGCAAAGCCACGCGCTGGTACAACTGCAATGTGCGGCGATCGTGTGTAGATCCCTTTAAGACGGCCCGTTCCTCCCCTCCCCCTCCCCCTCTGCGCCGCCATCGAAGGGGCTCTTATCGCGCGAGGAAGCGCGTTCCGCCTTGGGCGCGCTCTGGCGCCAACAACATTCGCCGAACGCTTTCCTACTCGATAACCGAGGAAGCTTCCTGTCGCCGACTCTCCTATTTCTTCTCTTTTTATCGTCCCCACCAGCGCACTTCTCGCGCCGCACGTTGTTCCTTATGCAGGCCCTTCTCCTTTATTGGTTTATTTTTCACATTTTAAAAATCCTTAACTGCCACTTACCAAAACCGTTCTGGTATCCGGAGGTCAAAACTAAGTTGCACTATAATTTCAGAAAATAGTAATAAATTTAAGTAGCAATTATATGTGTGCAATACGGTGTTATATCGTACAATCTTTTTTCTGAAAGTAGTGTAATTCTTAGACTTTTATATAAATACGTTATTACAAATGAAATTATTATTCAGACAACTTCCCATTACCAATCGTTACCGTTACCATTATCAATCAATTTCATTAAAATGTCATTGGATATATTGGATTCATCCAACATTTAGCACTGAGTTCATAGTATTTTGTGATGAGGTGGATTACAGTTGTGATAAATCTTACTTCTTTATGGATAACAGTGTTGCCACTTTGCCAATATAAATTAATTACCTATTGTTCACCTAAGTAGGTTGGTGATACTTGAGTATGTCAACCATAGAGGTAGTAAGAAGAACTAGAGTGTTCATGAGCGCTAGTGTTCCCACTGTAGTTTGAAAGAGTGCTCCTACGCCATTTTGTTAGCAATAAATGTGAACCTACTGTGAAGTGTAAGGAGTGATAGTTTGGCCGAGAGCGTTTTCGCACTGTTTTGTCTATTACGAACTGAAGCTCTAGTATTAAAATGGTGATTTCCTGTGCTGCAATAAATTGCAGCAAGAGACATAAGAAAGGAAGCAGCATTTCCTTCTACCGGTAAGCGTTTGAACATGTGGAATATATTAGGCGTAATACTTTTCTTCCGTATTTGACTTAATTTCTATTGCACAGTTTCCCTCTTGCGAAGAAAGACCTTTGCGAGGAGTGTATAAGAAATGTCAGACGATTGAAGTTTAAATCTACACATCACCATGCCATATGTTTTGATCATTTCTAAGACAGCTGCTTTCTAGCAGGTTATGTGAATATAAAAAATTGAAACCTGATGTTGTACCTACAAAGTTTGAGGTACCAACACATTTGGTTAAGGTATGTACTGTTTGTTTTTTTTGTTTAAAGATTGTGAATGAATGTATGTACACCAGGCCCAGCTTCCAAATTCAGTTGTTTTATTCACAAATGTGACAGGTATGTGTCTTTTTCTAAACATCTGTGCCATAGCATGGCTATGGGAGAAATATACCAATTTTTGGGTTCCATAATATTACAACAATGTAGTACAATTAATCTCTCACTTGCCTCTTAAATTGTTATTCATTGAAAATATATTGATGATTCCAATTTATCCTGTTAGTAACCTCTATGAACGTGTAATACAGAATTTGACATGTTTTTTGACACGAAAAGTATTTTATTTAAAAATCAATAACATGTTATTCTAATGTTTTGTATTGCAGTGCTGCAAGAATTCCTGTATAGTAATTTTTTTTAGATCTAATTGTAAGAGGAGAAATGTATACTACAAAAAAGAAAATTAAATATTTGGAAGACAAATCGGCCAAATTGCAATTATATCCTCCGCCATTTTCCTTGATGCCTAGGTGTGTAGTTATATGTAGTGACAGTGTTGAATTCTGAAGTACTTGTATTATTTGAAATTACTTGTAATATGTGCTGAATATTAAATGATCAGTTCTTGCTAAAGCTGTATGGGATAGCGGTTACAGATTTCCTAAAAAACCTCAAGATAAAGATATTAATATTCGTGTCTATAACAAATTTGTACTATTGGATCTGTGTTTAGGTGCAAGAAGGGTCAATCACTGTTTTTAGTGATTGGCTGTTTGTATGTTCAATATGTGCTTTAAAGTGCCTTCTTTGTGTGAGAAAAGCCATAGTCGATCTTCTGTCCTGATTTTACTATCAACCTGTACATTGGTTTATGATGGTTTTGTCTTTTTGAAGATGCAAAAAGAGCCAATGTGGACTTCTCTTTCAATACAGATGCCAGGAAATTGAAAATATAAGTTATTATATATCCAACCAATAGAATATACTATAAAGCATTTCCAAACAACATTAATGAAGGAACAAAATAGTAATTAAAGTGACATTAAGTCAGATGTCAAACATTAATCATTTTAGTCATTACTTTCTTTGCAATGTATGTAGTTTTGCTCCGTGTCATATTTCTTTATTATTAAGAAATATTATATTCTAAATTCATGTTTTGTTTTTATAATCTGATAAATATTTGACAAGTGTTCAAATGACTGCTTCACTTACCCCAACAGTAGTTTTCTACTGTTCTTGCACAAACATTCCTATTCTTTCTTTTCAAAACCATTGCCATGGCAACTGTTTATTTATTGAACGAAAATAAAGAATGGATAAAACTTCGGACGTTTTGAATTTTAACCCATAATACATTAAATAAAAGGGCTATATAATTCTTTAGTCCACCCCTTCACACAACCAAGTAGGGCTTATGCCAGGGCCAAGGCCTATATTTGGTATTATCAAAAAGGGCTAATGTCATTAAAAAAGGCTTCAATAATTCAAACTTGATACAACTGTATTGGCTAAATTAAGAGTAATAATATAGCGTTTTAAAAGCTATTTGCTTACCAGAAATAGTGGAATACACAGAAGTTGTAACATATGTAATGTTCTGCCAGACGAGAAAACCACCCATTCTGTCAACCAAGAAGAATATTTACATCGGCCTTTCTTGCACCCGGCCACGTGTGGTTCGATGTTAAATATTGAAGAAATGAAACGGGAGAAAATGTAGACGAAAAAATTCCAGTCGAATTCGTACTACTATTCGAATTCCCGCCTTTATGTGCCAACAAAATGGCGGATGAAGGTGGCCTTCTATTTGCCACAGCTTCGGATTGCTAGTCATGCGCGTAGGAGGGGCTTGATGTCAACTGTACATACAATCTCACCTAGATTCACTAAACAGTATTTTAGTAGGCAAGGTAATAAATTATTACAGTAGGATTGTTGTAATGTATTGGTGTCCGTTTGAATATTCAACATATTGTGCATCTTATGAATGTGTATCATCTCTGAGATAAGACTTTTTCTGTATTTGTTTTTGTCTAATATTCTCACCTTCTTCCAATTCATAATGTGAAGGATATTGTAAGTTGTGTTTGGTGAGAGTGTTGTGTTTATATTGTGGCAGTTTGTTGTTGCTCACATGTGCTTTAATTCTGATGTTGAGTGCTTTTTGAATTGTACCTATGTATTTAGCTTTACATTCTTCTTGATCAGTTTCTTTGGTCTTATGTGTGTCCTTTTTGGGTAAGGGGTCTTTTTTTCTAGTAATGAACTGGTTCAATTTATTATCCATTTTGTATACCACTCTTATATTATGTCCCAACACATTTTTTTGCTTTTGCTATTTGCAAATTTTACTTGCTGATTTACTTTCTTTACTTGCGGTAATACAACTTGCCAAATTCTTCTTTGAATAAATAGTTCATTTTTATGTTGCTTCTACTGCACAACTGTTGTCTACATTGACTCATTCTAAAATAGGATTTTATAATTAGTGATTGTGGAGAGGTATGGCTGCAGAACAAAATAATGCACAATGTCAATGTTTTCATGAAGAGGATATGCTTTGTAACGGTTTTGGCTTGGCAATACTGACAAGTAACTAATAGCGTAGTACTATACTTGTCCATTATCCTAATTTTAAAGAGAGAGTAATTTATGTATACACTTTGGCACAACAGCTCTTTACGAGTTAAGGCTTACCAACAGCGTCACGGCCTTGGGTTAATGGGTACGTGTGGTTAGCACATAACCATGAGAGAGAGGCACGTGCACCTAATAAAAACTTACCTTGCGTTGTATTTCTTTCATTAAATTCCTACATTGAATTTCAGGTTTATGAATTTTTGTTAAGCCTTTCTCCGTAAGTCTTTTACGACAAAGGTTTGTAAATAGGAGGTGAAGATATTAGGTTTTCTCCAGCAGCAGTTCCAAACACTCCCGATCTAGGCGGCGCATGCGCAGTGTAGTACGAAGTACATGCGCACTCTCGTTTTGCCGTACCAGCAACAGCAGTCAGTGATTGTGGTTGGGAGTTGGGCGTTCCAGCAGGGTTGCTGATTAGTTTGAAACCAGCCAGAAACAGAATCAGTAGGTTTGTTCCAGCAGCAGTTCGAAACAGTCCCGAACTAGTCCGCGCATGCGCAGCCTAGCATTTGGCTTTCCAGCAGCAGCAGTCAGGGATTGTGATTGGGAGTTGCGCGTTCCAGCAGGGTTGCTGATTAGCTTGAAACCAGTCCGAAACAGTCCGAATCAGTTCGTGCACTCTCCCTCAAACTAGAAATCCGCGCATGCGTACTTCGGTCCCCGAGTTCCCGCCAACGCCAAATTTCGACGACGCGCCATTCACGTTTCCATCAGGTTTCTGCATAATTGTTTTACATTATGCTCTATATATATTGACACCGCTTTGTTTTACATTCTTCGTTTTTGCTTATTGATTCTTCGCTTTCTTTCAGATTTTTCTCGTGGATATTGGAATTTTACACTACTTTATTTTACGTTTTATTGATTTTTGGATTTTGGTGACTTAGCTATCTTTCGGATTTTCTTGTTGATATTGGAACTTGACATTTGTGTCTTTTTTGGAAAATGTAACGTAAGCAATTTTAAGGAAGTTTCTTGTACCGTGACTTACTAAATATATATGTAGTTATTTACCATTCTGTATTGCTAGCGTTAGCGCTCATTTAAAAAAAATACAGCAGTGGCAAATAGCAGTGGGTCCGACCACGAGCCCAGAGGGACGACGGGCCGGGGCGCGATTGATGCGTCTGCGAGTCGTGCCGCCAACGCAGTGGCGCCAAACGACGCCAGCCGGCCGACGACCGCCGCGCGCGTAACTGGGGAGCCTGACCCCGCCCGACCGCCGAGCTGACAAACAATGGAGCGAGGTAGGGCGCGACCGCCGCTGACAGCACTTCCAGGCGACGGGGCGCAGGACTGCCGCGGCCCGGCGGCCGAAGATGAACTCTGGCCGCGTAAGAAGAGACTGCTTTGTAAGATTAATTAAAACATGAGACTTCTTCACCTCAATCACATGAAATTATCATTAAATCATTTTTTTTAAAAGCAATCGAAACAATGCGTTTGTGTGGTAATATTAGAGTAGCCGTATCATGCATGCCTCCCTCCAGGGAGTCTACCGTCGGGCGGCGGCGTGGCGGCAGTGAATTCGCTAGAGTCCCCCGTGGGTTGAAGCAGAATGCCCCAAAACCGAATGTTTAGCGCTGAGTGCATCAAGCAGAATGTTGATGACTGAACGCAGAGAACAGAATATTGATGGCTGATTGCCCCAAACAGAATTTTGATGGCTGATTGCCCCAAAAGAGAATGAACGAGCGTGCGTCCTCACCGCTTCATTTCCCGCGATTGGCGGGCGCGCGTCATGCGGATTCTTCTGCCCTCTCGCGGCGCCGTCAGCGGACGTGCGCGCCTGCGTCTGTACTTTCCCTGTGAGTCATAGGGTGTGGCCTTGCGTAGGTTGCGCCGAAACAAAAGGGCTGTATTCCACAGCGTCCCAGGCGACCCGAAAGCTCACGCCAGTCGAGGAAAACACACTCTGCGGCGTTATTCACAATATAACGTGACGAAGATTACTTTTACGGTAACTGGTCATCATTTCGAGGAACCGCCACGAGCTCACAACGGTGCGAGAGTAATACGTTCTGCCATAGAATAACTTTAACTCATGGCCAATGTTCACGGCTGTGTGCACGAACATGTTGCCGACCGATCATATTCCAGACATGTTCGATGGGTGACATATTCGAACGCGCAGGCCAGGGAAGTAGAGGTTTCAGTCATTCTTCGCAGAAAAATTGAAAATTCCTCGCCGCATGCGGTCGGACTCTGAGTTGCTGAATTATGACGCGTGGAGCTGCTTCCAGGAGGCGCAGTGCCTCGAACTCTAAAACCTCCTTGATGTAGTAGTTGCTGTTCAGATTTCCCTCAATATGCATGAGGTAATATCGCACATTGTAGCCAATCGCGCCCCAAACCATTACATTTGGCATTTGACCGCTATAGCGTGAAACAATGTAGGCTGACATGCACTGTAGCTGAAGGACTCGCCCGGGAACACATTTTCTCACTCAGCACGCCAGTAAACACGTTCACGTGCCCATTGCTCTCAGAAGCATTTGTGGTTACGGGTCAACAGAATCCGCCCAAGCAGTATGCGCGCCATCAGTCCAGCCCTCAGTAGGCGGCTTCAACCCGTCGACGTAGACATCACACACCCATTGCAAAGTCGAGCCAACACTGTGCCGTGAATACGAAGCTGTTTACTCTGTTCGGCTATCGGCCCTCGGTGTTCTTGGCTAAAGTGTCCCAAAAGTATCTGAGATTTTTATAGATTGCTCGGACCCATCAGCAACAAAGCTATCACCGACATAGCGCCAGGCTCATGGGAGTACTCAAGATTCACCACCAACTACAAGATCGTGATCTCCCTAGCAGTCCAGTCGGTACGCGGGAAGAATGCTATTTGAACAAAACTTTGTATACATTATTTATGGGGTTTTGCAATGAGGGAAATAATACTGTAGGGGTAAGACTCCGTTAAAAGGGTGGATGGGGGTTATATTTAAAAAAAATCATACTCCGTGTGATGTGAACTGAGCAGACATGGTGGCAGTGATGGGCAAGGCTGTTCAATATATGATTGTGATACATAGACACACATATAAAACATCCGAGGGAGGAGTGTGGAGTACTGTCGGGTTAGGAAGCGGCGCGTAAGGGGTCGTAAGAAAGGGGGCGGAGTGCAAGGCGCATAGTGACCGGGAGGGAGTAAGGGGCGCAGCGGGATGGGCGGAAAGTGAGGGATTGGAGGGCGAGGGGCGTAACAACTGCCAGGGCACATTGTGCCTAGCCGCCACGGACGCTTGGAGCAAAGTCGGCGCCGTGGCGCACATAGTGTAAATAGTGTCTAGGATGTATATAGTGTCGTGTGAAAGTGCGTGTGTCAAGTGTAAATAGAACATAGTGTGAATAAGCGTGTGAATGTGCGTGTGAATGGAAAAAAATCCAAGAAAATTAAAACACATAAGCATGTACTAAAATACAAAAATTCTTTTGCTAATCTTAGGTTGTCGGCCAAAGTGCCGGCTTCATCCATAGGTTAAGTTAGAAATAAGTTAGTAAGTAAGTTCTGCCCCCTTCTTTGCCGCATAAGCCATAGAGCTGCGGCGTACGTTGTACCCCAAGAAGGAAATAGACTCCGGCCTCGCCAGGGTTACTGGCGGGGGGAAAGTTGAAAAAGAGGGCGAGGGGGCGGGCGGGGCCGGAGGATGAAAGTGTCGTAGTGAGGGGGCGGTGGGTGAGGGTAAGAGAGCGCGGGCGGTCTCGCCATAATTTAACGCCCTCGCACACGCGATACCCTCGCAAATGACTCCTTGCCACGACCCAGATAAAATTACACGGGCCATAATCCTCGGGTGCCGGCGCGCCCTCCGCATATTCGTGCCCCCCCCCCCCCGCCCGCATCTTTTGCATCGCTCAGCATCGTCGTGCCTCTGTTCTATTTGCCAAAGCCCTCAGCCGTTTTGTTCGATCCCTGCAGTTCGCTCCCAGGCGCCATTAATTTTCGCTTCCAGCTTCTATTTTCAAGGTGGTAGGTGCTTGGCGGGTGAACCATGACCAATTTCCTTGATTCTCGTAAATGGGAAATCAAAGTCGCGTCCTTTGTGTCTCAACTCTTTCGATGGCATTTTCCTCATAACACTGTGAATATACAAATAAATTTGTGTCAATTTTATTGCAACACTAATTCAGTTGCAATTCGAACACAAAATATATTGCATTAGTATTGCATTACAAATACTAAATGTCTTTTTAATTATACAGTATTGAATTCTCCTCGAATTTTCACCTACGTTCTTCTCAATTATTTTTGGCATCAACTTTCTACATAATATTAAGAAAACCATTTTCCAAAGAAGAATCTTTATTGACGAAAGTTTGTTATTCTGGGGTCCTGCGTACGGTTACAATGTATGTAAATATACTGTCTCACGAGCGTCACCCACGATGGGATATTCCCAGAGATTCTTAATCATCTTCTTTCATCTTTTTAAATTATTATTCCTCGCCCCCAAGCATTCTGCTCTGCAATGCTTAGTATGCGACATAATCATGAGTAGCGCTGCGATCCAAAGAAGTGAGATTCCGCAATCCTGTGGGATCTAGCGAAATTTTAGACCCCGCGGGGTCCCGTAACAGCTTCAAGCATTAAATGGCACAAATTCATTCGCATTGACCACCTTTACTTTCTTCGGCGATGAGTAGCACGCGGCGACGTTGCCGTTCAGTCGTTCGTTTTGCGTTTTACATCGCACGCACACGTATACGTCGCGCCACCGCGCCACTGGTCACGTGTCATTTAACTCGTCACGTCTCTCGCCAACAATTATTGTGTGGTTTTCTTTCGAAGCCGCTACGCAAAGTATAATATTTGATTAGTTTTCCCAAATAACTGTTTTTAATTCTTATTTCAAGCTAATTTTATTGTGTTAAAGTTCTTTTAAAAAAATAATAATTCTTTAATTCAGCAATTTACGTGTGATAGGATAGGTAGGTAGGTAGATAAAGTTAACTAATCTGAGTACGATTTTTTATATTTCAATTGCGAAGTATTTGTACTAGCTACTAGGTAATAAGGTGGGCATTAAAAGTTAAATTAACTTAAACTAATTAAACATGGTAAATTAAATAACAGTTAAAATACTTAAAATTATTCACACGAAAATAATATTATGACTGTTGAAAAAGGACAAAAATTTACAGGAAATATTACTTTACAGATGCTATTAAAGGATGTCTCTTTCCAACATGGCGAGAAAAGCTAGTGGCGTTGTTTCAATACGTCTGAAAATGTAGGAAATGCAAAATGTCTTATATGTTCCAATTTATTGAAAATTAACCAACATTCCATTGGCTTGAAAACCCACTTGAAAACAAAACACTGTAAAATAATTACGTCAACAAAACACACCTCACCCTATTACCTAAAGCACTCACATCATTACAAAGTATTGTTGAGAAAGGAATTCACAAAAATAAAAGTAAATTATAATTATTTATAACTATTGTATAAAGGGAAATTTTATGGGAAATTTATTTATAGAATGGTTTGCAAGAATAGTTTAATCTTAATTCATATTGTAAGACTTCAGTTTTATGATTTTTTTTTGAAGAGAAGGTATCAACTTTCGGACTCTCCTAATACAATTAGAACTACAGTCATTAATTTTTCAAATACAGTTATAGCTGAGATGATAATAGAATTTTACCAACGCAAGACACAATCGCAAAAATTTTCGCTTAGTTTTGATGTGTGGACATCTCAAAAAATCGCCGATATTCGAACGTAAATGTTCACCATAAAGACACCCACTTTAATCTTAATTCGTATACATGGAGCATGTACTGCTGAACATTACATTGAATTAAAGAACGCTTGGCGAGTATTCACTTTGAAACTTTGACTTTTAAAGCGTTCTTTTCGCCATGAGAACCGAAGGTGCAAGTGTCATGGTAAAAGTTGACAAACTTGAATTTTGAAATACAGTTCACTTTTACCGTGACACTTGCATCTTCAGTTCTCATGCCGAAAAGAACACTTTAAAAGTCAAATATATATATATATATATATATATATATATATATATANNTATATATGGACATTTTCTCCATTTTTTGATAATTAGCTGACAAAAATTGCTAATTTAAGTTTTCATCACTCCTATTGAAGTGTTTCTAATAGTTTCTTCACCTAATTCGTGTCAAACATACGAAAGTACGGAGATATTTTTTGCCTCCGTGGAGCTTTCGCGCCAAACATCAAAATTACCTACTAGATACTGAGCGCTGCTCTGCGAAAAAAACAACTTTTGAGTACGCAGGTATGTGCAGCTGATCTTTCATGATTTCAGTACACAAAAGAACAAGGTTTCATGTCTTTAGAGCCATCAGCGTCAATTATGGTAAATTCTATATTAAAAACTTAGAAAAGTTTTAAAGCGGTGTGAAAATAACATTAAAATTACTTACTTTTTCAAAACATTCCCGATCACTCAAGGGCATTTTTTACTTATTTTGAGGTACTACTGAAAAGAAAATACTTCTAAAACACAATTTGTGAATGACTATCGAGATATGAGCCAGTTAATGGACATTGATCTCCAACACGAGATATAGTAACAGAGCTGTCCGATGGCAACGCATGATTGTGCATGGTTGAACTTGTTTTACTACTGACTCAAACGATTCACAAGAAAATCAGTTCTCATTGTATGTTCTATACACATTTTAAAATTAAACTATATCCCAGACTACTCTTCTGAGTACTTTGGAAACTGGACATTTTCCAGCTAGATGGCCAAAATTATACGCTGTAGGCTGGCTACATATGTAGCTTCATAAAAGGTTAGGAGATTCTTTTTTAAGATCGTATGTTCACAAAGAGAATTGACTTGTTATGGGTTATACAAATGGTTGTCAAGCATGCTTGTAAGTACTGAAACTTTACGTTATTGTAATTTCCAGGGGACGTTCGAGGCTGAGGGTTTAACTGAAGGTCTACCGCATCGCAGCTGTGCAACCGCGAATGGTGGAAGGCAGGCGAACTTGTACGTTTTTCTATGAGCACTGAGCGATTTTTTTTTCCTGAGCAAAGCCCCCGGTGACAGACGCGCGGCCCCCTCGGATCCCAGCCGCCGACACAGCACGGGCCACTATTAGGCAACGAGGCTCTCCCCGCTCGACACCTAAGAGTGGGATGAAGCGGTTTCATTCTGCATAAGACACCAACAAAGGCGTCGTAGAAATATTTTAAAAATTGGTATTATTTCACACAAGATAACGAAAAACAAGTAATATTTTCGAAAATGTCTAGACGACTTTATTTCAAGATTTTTCTTTAAATAACAGATTTTATTATGGGAATAAATCCTTATCCCTAAACAGTACTTGAGTAACTCCCGAGTGTGCGGATGTGTGATTCCGTCACTCATGGTTAGACTTCTTCCCGGCCACAAATTGAGACATATGATGTGTCATCCGACGCATCTCTCTCGTCTCGCGCTAGGAAACTGATAATTTGTTTTTGAATCCGGACAGAAAATTCTAACAAATTTCCAAAAACGTGCTTTTTCGTGTTTTAGCGCTGCAATATTAGTGGGTAGACGGAAAATTAAATCAATACCACTTAAATTCATCGATGTATGTGGCGTTGATTAAAACCCAGTACCCCGTGATTATTTTCAGTCCACGATCCCATAATTTTCTTCCAGATGGCACTCTAATTGTTTACAAAGGGGCAATATAAAATGAAAATCACGTCACAGAATTTGTTGTGAATTTGTAAAATTCGAAGTATTTCTTAGGTATTTTTATAATAAATTTGTAACTTTTCTTGAAACAATGAATTTGAATAATATGAAGTGAATGAGAAGTAAACCAGATCTGTAAGTAATACCAGAGAATACATTTCTTAATCGTGCAAAGACCGATTTTCGAGTTCTGCTTTCAAGGATTAGGGCGAGGCCTGTTCCGGGCTCTCAGTCCATCTTCTTCTTGGGCGACCTGGATCTCTTCTTCCTCGGGACCTTGCTTCTCTTGGGAATCTTCCACCGGTCATTCTTTCCAGGTGTTTTTTCCAATTCGTTTTATTTTCTTCTATACGAATGGTAAGTGAGAAGACATTGAGTTCACATCGTATGGCAGTATTTCTTATTCTATCGGGTCTAGTGCAACCACATCGACCTTCGTTCTGGTTGGATATTTCCCATGGACAGCCATAGTTTTAGTTTTCGGAACGGATATTTTCATGTTATATTCATTTCCAATTCTTAAGAGGGAATGCACCAATTTCTGCGAACATTTACCACCAAGGTCAATGATTTCTTTATAGTTTTAATATATTTCTTCGATTGTCTGTATCAAATGCATGGAATAATCTCTTTTATACATGATGTTTCATAATTTGTATCTTAGCACTCTATCGAAAGCTTTGACATCGTCTATGAAGGCTAAGTGCATATTCTCTAAATTAAATTCGCTTCTTTCTTCGATAATTAGTTTAATAGTGAAAACCTCGTCAGTGAAAAGGCGTCCTTTTCTAAAGATACATTGTTCTCCCAATAATAGATCTTCTGAGATATTTTTTTAATCTTTCATATAATATTATATTCATATAATAATTATAGCCTGTATTTAGGACGATAATTTCCCTGTAGTTGTTACAAGAACTCCTTGATTCAATTTAAACAATATAACATCGGCTAATTTCCATTCTTCAGGGTTTTTCTTTTTCTCCAACAATTATTAACAAATACCAGCATTCGTTCCACGAGGTAACTTCCTCCATGAATGAAAAGTTCTGTACTTATATTATCAGGTCCTACGGCTTTTCTGTTGCTACTTTTTCACTTAAAACTTATTCATTTTTTTCACATAAACATACGAATATATATATATATATAATATATATTATATATAGATATATATGTTAGTATATATAATAATATATATATATATATATATATATATATAAAACTGGCAGCTTTGTCAACTTTGTATTTGCGCCCTCTACGCTGTAATATTCTGTATAAAATTGAATATTGTACTGGTGTGAGCTAATCCGGAAATCGGAAGCTCTTCATTTTGGTATGGGGCAAATTTTTGCTCTATTTGTAATTCTGTATAATTGTGATGCTGGTGCCTACGTTCGTCGCACAAACCCACGCATAAAGACATCTGCAGTAGACCCGGTGAGCACACGCGGCGCGATTTGAAAAGGTCGCACCTGCAGCCTGCAATACTGTTGCGTGCTATGTCCGCGGCGCAGGGAAATTGACGTGGAAGCAGTCAGCCAGGGGAGGGCGAGATGACGCGCAACATAGGAATGTCCTACACGGAGGACGCTTACATACTCTCTTCTGTTCCTTCCCGATCGCCGATCCAGCCGCACTCTCTTCTGATCACTGATCCAACCGCAATATTGTTGAGACTGTAGATAGCAGTTATTGAACGTCAGACGCCTAGATAGCCATTCGCGAACTTTTATTAGACTTTTCTGGAGGAACGTTTTCATCAAATAGGAGGCGAGGAGTAAATTTAGTATCCATCATTTCACTGTGAATCTGAGGAACGAAGAAGGAACCCGCACCATTATCTCAAGCATCCTATATGCTGAGGACAATATTTAATAAGAAAAATTGGAGCCTTTCACCTCACCCCACCACTCCTAACCTAACAATTATGACACCAGGCCATGTCGTAATCTCGAGAATAAACTTCTTTTTTAGCATCCAGCATAGAACGCATTAATAATTATAAATCATTGCTATCGTACACATATGAGACACTGATGTCATAATTCTGCCTGAAAAATTCTGATTTAGGTTTATAATGCTTAGTTACCATCTTGAAAATGATTGTACCACTCATATTTCTTTCATTCGTATCATACAGACCATCAAAGGTAAAAAAGGGTGTTTCTAAGCTGAAAAATAAAGTATCTCAATATAATATATAATTTTGGTATAAAATTTAAGATAAAAATTCTGAGGGTTTATATCTTTCTTACCTTCTCACAATATTTAAAAACTTATTCTAAAATGTAGAGTGTGGCCACACTTAGGTTTTTGGTTGTATTAAAGTTCATTTTTCCATTGTAAACTAACAACAACTGTATTCCACACGTAAATATCTTTCTAACAACATTCTAATGTACTACAGTCCAAGATATCCGATGTGATTCTAACGGAAACAACTATTATTAATTAATCAAAGGTTAATACATGACAGATTAATTTGATTATTTTTTGGCTCGGACTTGCTTTTTTTTATTAAAGGAATGTATGAACATATAAAAAATTTAATACTTTCAGTATACTGACCTGACCTAATCCAACTACACCTCCCCTAAACACCCTTTCCCTCATCTCACCTAATATAATATCACCTAACCCCACGTCACCTCACCTCTCTTCACCACTTCTCACATCACCATATTCAACTTCTCCATATCTCAACCTCAACACACCTTACCACTCATCAGCTCACTTAACTGAACCTAACCAAAGCCAACCTATCCCAACCTAACTTAATCTAACCTAACCTGACATATCCTAACCTGACAGAACAACCTTTGACATTTTTAAACGTATAGAAGTAACTATGAAAATCACACTTAAGCTAACCCTCATCTATCCTGACCAAACTTCCTTTAACATAACAAATCTAACCTAACGTCACCTCACCACTGTACCCGTAAACTCTCCTCATCGAACCTAAACTAAACTATCCCTATCTAACCTAAGCAACCCTTACCTAACATAAAATAACATAATTTAACGTAACCCAACCCAATCCAACAGAACCAAAACATACCCAACCCAACCCAATTCACCGAACATAACCCAACCAAACTTAACCTAACCTAACCTAACCCAAACTATGGGATCGTGGATCGTTTCCGAAGTAAGAATACCTATAAAAATATGAAGCAGGAATCGTGTATATGGGTCAGCTATTGAAGGTATATTTTCCGTTGCATGGATATGTTATTAAATTATTAATACAAGTTTCTATTTATTGGACAACCAGGGCGACGATACAATACAAAATAGCAATGATAATCTCCGATGTCCTGAAAGTGAGTAAATATTTAACGGCTCTTTCGCAGCATAAAAATTTAACAATTATACAGAATTACAAATAGAGCAAAAATTTGCTCCATACAAAAATGAAGAGCTTCCGATTTTCGGATTAGCTCACACCAGTACAATATTCAATTTTATACAGAATATTACAGCGTGATGGTATATAATAATTACCACTAAAATTCAAAATAAAATATCAATAATAACTAATAAACTAAACAGCATAGTTCAACTCAAGATTGAATAATGAATAAGTTCCAACCAGTTTGAAGGATGAAAAACTCATAATTTAAGCAGATAAAATATTTTATGAGGTTGAGGAACATTATTCAATTTCCATGTATACGAATTAACAATAAATAAATAAATAAATAAATAAATAAATACAGCCAAAAACCTAAGTGTGGCCACACTGTACATTTTTGAATAAGTTTTTAAATATTGTGAGAAGGCAAGAAAGATATAAACCAAACATTCAGATTTTTTATCTTAAATTTTAGACCAAAATTATATATTATATTGAGATACTTTATTTTTCAGCTTAGAAACACCCTTTTTTACCTTAGATGGTGGTCTGTATGATACGAATGAAAGAAATCTGAGTGGTACAATCATTTTTAAGATGGTAAATAAGCATTATAAACCTAAATCAGAATTTTTCAGGCAGAATTATGACATCAGTGTCTCATATGTGTACGATAGGAATGAATTGTAATTATTTATGCGTTCTATGCTGGATGCTAAAAAAGAAGTTTATTCTCAAGATTACGGCATGACCTGGTGTCATAATCGTTAGGTTAGAAGTGGTGGGGTAGGGTGAGATGAGGTGAGGTTTTGTTAATTTTGTCACGAAGTTTACAATGTCAGATTTTCGATTCAGAATCTTCCCTTTTCTGTGTAAATTAAAAAAGGCCTCTGATAATATTACTATGACTGTTCTATAAGGTACAGTGTTGCCACAGTTAATTTGTCTGCAAAAACTTTTTTTGTTGACTTTTAGGAACAATCACTGAATTACATTTTTTTAACTCATAATTAATTTTCGTTGCTCCAAATAAGGGCCTTACGTCTTTTTTATTGACATGGATAATTAGGAATCAGTAATTTATTCTGTACCACCCTATACTGTTTATTTACTTTATAATTCACTTTGTATTTCATTTTAAATTTTAGAAATGATTATTTTAAATCCAATTGCCATATGGTAATTTATTTTTGTAATCAAAGTACAAGCTTTGTGTTTTTTCTAGCTAAATATAAGTGATCAGTACTCATTTCTAATTTGTGATATACCTCACATTTTATTGTCTATCTATTTATTTCGTATCAACATTGAATGTTTTCATGTCTACTGCTATAAGAACTGAACAAAGCAATACTTTTCGCCTTTAGTAATAGTTATGTAATATTTTTTTAATAATTATATAATTTCATGTTTTCAAAAATTACACTGAGCATTTAAAAAAAAAATAATTTATACTCTTAAACATTTCCATCCGTGCTTCTTTTCTTAAGATGAGTCTTCAAAGTACATACCGGGAATGCAGTTCTGCTAGGTGTATGGATACCAACCTGCCTATGGCTGCAAACACTAAATATAAAATAGGTCTAGAAGTGCTATTTATCTCATTGTAACGTTAAGAGTGAAGAAATGTCTTGTTGGATTGTGTATGTCTTTTACCTATACCGGTATTATGGTTATCACCAGTGATTCGGTGGAACAGTTAAGTAACGTGTTCAGAAATGTAGCTTTCTAAAAAGTAAAGGATTGTTGTTTATTTTTATTACTACCACAAAAAGGGAAAAGCTAACTGTTAAAGTATATTAAATATACTTGAACTTTTTTAAGGGCGTGTTGTGAATAGTTCACAGAAAAATCTGGATAATATTAATTAAATCTTTAGTGTACATTTTTCCTCTATCAATTGCGTTATATTCATTTTTTCTTTTCGTTTGATATTATTATATTCATTACTTTAAAATTACTACAGAAGTATAATTTCTTTTCATTTTTGAACAATAATTACGTTTTGTTAACATCTTTTTGTCTATAAATGGAATAATAGGAATAGGGGGCGGGGGGTTTAACAAGCCAGAAATCGCGCTGGAGTTAACGGAGTTAGTGTCGAACGATGAAAACTAACGCTAAACACAATGAACCAATTAATTTAATTGACTAAAGTAAAATAGGTTTATATAAAATAACAAAATCAACACACGCTACCCATGAATTAATTTAAAAAGTCAACCAAATTTAAAATAATAGAAAGAAAATCATTAGACAACTGAATACTACCAGAAAACGTATGCACATCTTAAGAAAAGAAGTACGGATGGAAATGTAACGAGTTTACGACAAGAAATTTTAATTTTTGAAAACGATCGTTGTAATTTTTGAAAACATGAAATTATATTACTGTTATAAAAATTATTACATATCAATTACTAAACACTTAAAAGCATTGCCACTTACCAGAGTGTCACTCAGATGTGATACGAAGTAATTGTTTTAATCAATAGTTAAAAACTAAGGAATACGTTAACTCCAGCAGATGAAGGCAGGCCAAGGAACGATAGCAACGAATTTTAATTATTTGTGCGTTCTATGCTGGATGCTAGGAGAGAAGTTTATTTTCGAGTTACGGCATTGCCTCGTGTCATAACCGTTAGTTTAGGTGTGGTGGAGTGGGGTGAGAATAGGTGGGGTTGGGTTAGGTTTGACATGTTGCAAGGGTAGAATGTCATATTTTCGATTCAGAATTTTCCCTTTTCTGTGTAAATTAATTACAGCCTCAATATTCCTTATATTTAATTATATTTATTTCAATTTCTGTTGAAAATGGTACAAAATACCTGAAATATGTGGCAAAGCTATTTATTATATTATTTTTGTGCATATAAAGGTATGGACTTTTTTATACCTTGTTTATGCACTTTTGAGCTTTTGATAATATTCCCATGATTATTCTATATTAAACAGTGTTGCCACTATTAATTTGTTTGCAAAAACTTATTGTCTGTTTATTTTTAGGCACAATTACAGAATAATATTTTTTCATCTCATAATTAATTTTTCCTGCTCTAAATAAGAGCCTTGAGTCTTTTTTATGGACATGGATTTGTCCAGTAATTGATTCTGTGTTTACCTATACTGTTTATTAACTCTATAAATCACTGTTTGTATTTTATTTGAATTTTAGAAATGATTATTTTATTCCAATTAATTCCAATTGCTATTAGAAATAATTTATTTTCCTAATCAAATTACAAGCTTTGTATGTGTTTTCTTGTTAAATATAAGTGATCAGTAATCATCTCTTATTTGTTATATACCTCACATTTTGTTTACAACATTGTCTATCTATTTATTTTGTATCAGCATTAAATATTTTCATGTCTACTGCTTTAGAACTGTAATTCAGCCAAACACTGATAGAGTGCAAGCTAGCGGAAAGAGGGTAGTTGGGAAGAGTATTTCTCAAGTGAGAATAGGTAAGCCGGACCAAAGAATGGAGAAAAATCAATACGGGAAATCAATACTGGATTTTGAATGTGTAATTGAAATTGAGTCTCGATTCCATTTAAAATGATCGAAGACTATCATTTGTGGAGACAATCATCCGACCGGTTTAGGCGCTAGCGTTGACCACAGAAGGGCACAAAGACTTTTTTCAAGCAAATGATCTTTTGGTATCGAGAATTTATAATCGTTTATTCTGACTACACGTGTTAGAGAAAGTAACAGGATACATAGGAACTACTTTTTTGATACCAGTGTTTGATAATAAGAGTTTTTTGTCGAAAATTGGCCATTTCCACTGTTTTTTTTATCACACGTGTCCAGATTACCATATTTTCTTTTGTTATGATGGACGGGTGATTAAGAAGGAAAAGGTCATCAAGCAGGCAGTAACGCCCTTGCGTCGTGCGCATCGTCAAGTATTCAGCACAACGATGTTCTATCGATCAAAAAGAGCAAGACTAAGCAACCTATATATGTGAGTGCATCACTAAAATAACCATTTTCTGAACAGCATCTAATTATTTGGATTTTTGGAAGGTGATGAGAAAATGAATATACTACGCAACAAATATTTGAACAACAGAACAACAGTTTTTCTCAACAGTGTTGAGAGAAAACATAAAAAACAATATATCTTCTGTGAATAATACAATTTACGAAGATGCAGTGAGACATTTTTCTTATTCTTTTAGTATGACAACTAGTGGCTCTACAATACACATTGTTTTTCACAAAATTTGAAAATTTAAAATTTTCGAAAATTAAAAGATTATAACGAAAATGAAACTTGCTTCATTCTTTTAAGCGTGAATGTGAAAATATTTGAAGAAAACATTTTGAGCGGGTTTTGGGAAAGTATTTTTTTATTTAATCTTAATCTCAAGCACAAATTCTGCGGAAACTAATGATTTTACAAAAATTCCAGGTTGCCTTTTTAACGAGCTATTTTTTTAAAACAATTGTTTTAAGGCAAACATTGTTTTGTTGTTTTGAAGTTACCTTTTTTGCAATTTTCGAGGATACAGAGAGTACGCCAGAAGTAAGACTAGCACCACTATTTACCGTCTTTTAACAGATACGAGGTAAAATTTTAAGGAGTAAATTAGGAGTCGCTTTTATTGTTTGAAGGAATTGTTTCAATCCGTTATTATTGGCCTTTATTTCACGCAAAATTATGCGAAAAGACAGTGTTTGAATTTAAGTATTTAGTTTTTGAAAAATCAGGGAGATTAAGTTTAATGGCAATGAAATAGATTTTATTCTCAAATACAAATATTGATACGAGGACATCTACATTTCATTGATGGCCCACAAATCGAAAAATGTTTTCAGTTTATATGAATGAAGATGTATTTTACAAGTTTCAACAATTTTGATGCAAACCGTCTAAATCATAAACAAATTGAACGATAACCCCCCTCCTTGATAATGCATTAGTTACACAAAATGTAGAAAAAAATTATGTCATTTTATCTTCCAATGATAACCTCCTCTGGGTCTCGCAAATGTAGTGAATAGTTATGATTTTCTCGAGACGGGAGTTTCCACAGCGCAATTTTGTGGTTCAGCAGCGGCCGAAAGTGTCTCAACGACGGTAGCTCGCCAAAAAATCGCTCTGACACTTCGAAAGAAGATACCACAGCCAACGGACTTCTCCTAAGACCACTTCCCTCCCGTAATAATGGGCTCTCTGCCCGTCGTCGTTTTCTATGCCTTTCGATTTCTTCCGTACTGCGCCGCCGGCTCTCGCCTTGGCAAGCACGTCTGTACGGGAGACACTTTTCTCCCGGGTGGCTGTCACACATTTCGGCCCTCCCCACCCCACCCACCCCACCCCACAGCACCCTCCGTTGGCGGCGGCGGAATTGACCGCTCGCTGGCGCCGTCGCGACGGCCGGGCCGGGGCCGGGGCCTGGGCAGCAGCGCGGGAATGGGCCTGCGGGAGACGGCTGCGGTTGGCCCTCCTGCACGGCGGCGGCGCGACACCCATCCGCAGCCACCCGCTCCTCCAACACAACGAAACGATATATGTATGTACGTATATATATGAGAGAGAGAGAGAGAGAGGGGGGGGGAGAGAGAGAACAACAAAAGTAACCATGTTGGGCTGTTGACCCCTACTTTTGTGAATATGTTATTTGTTTGCATGAGGGATGTAAGGAGATACCACCGAACGCAATTAGTTCATTTAACTGCCTTTGTAAATATGGCACCAACAAATATGTTTGCGGAATACAAAGTAGCATAGTCATACTGAGTATAACTAGTAACTGTTCTGGGGTTGTATCAAACCAATACAGTATTATCAAGCCGTTTGAAACTTATTTTTTATAATCTCGCCCTAACGAAGGGACTTCGTAATAAAAAAAAGTTATCTAATCAGTAAAACAGTAAATTGTTGCAGACAAACTCGTTTTGACGGGCCCTGGTAACGAAATAGAGGATAAATCCACATGCTGAATATATATGAAAATCCTACTAACACGTGGTGTAGCCAGAATCTATATTTTGTGGATCCTCGATACCGAAAATCGACTGCCGGCCAAACATCTGCCTGTGCGTCAACAACACTAGCGCCCCAGCTTTGAGTAGGAATTTTTTCAAACTGAATAATCCTCGGTCGATCTTTCCTCACATAAAACTCTGAGGTTTTGAATATTACTCTGTAATTTTATGTGAAGAGGTATTAAGAGACTGTATGTAGCTCCTGGGATATTTTCAACTTTTGTCAAATACCTCTCCAAATTTTTTCTTTAAATTTATTGTTAGAATAGAGTAAAATCGAATTATTAAGATTGCATGGGTCCTATTATCACTACTACTCAAAATTTTTTTAAATCGAAAATTTTATAAATTTTCTGCTTTTTCCGACAGGAAATGTTTTCTTCCAACTTTCCGCAAAGATAGTGCTAAATGCGGTGAATAAGGTGACATAAAGGCAAATATCTGTATGCTTTTGTTTTTAAAAAATTACGCCAGTATAATGTTTTAGACATCTCTCTCACGGCCTTAATTTTTCCATTGTCAGTAATCCCTATACATCATTGAATTTATGATTATGATACATCATGTGCTTCAAATGATTTCTGATAAAGTTTCTCGAAAAGTCCAAAGATTTCTGTAAAAATGAACTCGAAATTTTGCATTTTGAAAATCGTTCAAACATTTTTTCTAAAAAGACTCTATACTTTCTTCAAACTTTTTGTACAGATTGTCTTAAATGCATTGTGTAAGATGACAAAAGTAATTTTGCTGTATTCTTTTTTTTATTTTCTTTTTCAAAATTTGCACATTATTATCGTTTTTAAGTTTTAGTTTAATTTTTAAAGGTTTTTATTTAAATTTACTGTAAGAACAGAAAGAAATACACATTTAAAGGTGGCGTAGCTCTGATTTTCACTGTTATATAATAATAATAATAATAATAATAATAATAATAATAATATAATCATAATAATATGCCTTTATTAATATGGCGAGGCTCGGGCCATCAGGCTCGCTCTTCCGCCTAACCAAATGTCACAAATATACAGAGTAATGTATTAAAAGTAATGTATTAAAAGTAATGTATTAATAGTAAAAGTACTAAAAAGTAATGCTATCTAAAAATTTTAATGTAATGTAATCTACAAGTTGTAAGAAGTTAGTGGAAAGCAAACGTTATTTAAAGCAACGTATAAATAGACAACATCAGAGGTTAAATGGATACAATGTTACAATAATAAGTTTGAAATAATTTTAAAATCAATTCTAAGATAGAAAACTCAATTTGAATTAAATAATATGATGTGCTTTAAATATCTTCGCGCTACGCGGCAGCCTGGTATTCACCCCGAGCGGCTGTGATCTATTAATACAGAAAGACACCATCACCCGCCGCTCGATCCTGGAGGAAAACCCGCTAGTCGGGGAAAAACCAATCAGGCAGACTGCGTCCTAATACAATGGAAACTAAGCTAACATGAAGTAACGGGTTTAAAACCGCCTCTGCTCCTACGGATCAAAGTACAGTTCCAGCAGTATCAAGCAGGTCGCAAGAAAGTAACATTTTTTTTTACAAAAGAAACCATAATGTTATTTCTAAAACATATTAATCTTAATCACTCCTAAGGAATAGTTTTTATTTGACCCGTAATCTGCAGTGATTTAAATCGCAAAATGATGTATTTTACTTTGTAAGAAATTCATGCAGGTGCTTCTTAAAAGATGTTAATGAAGAGGAGTTTTTAATATTGGGAGGCAATTTATTCCATTCCTGGGCTACAGTAATTGCGAACGATTTATTGTAGTAGTTGGTTTGCTTTTTGGAATACAGAGTAACTGGGATTTCTGAAATATAGATGATTAAAGATGTACAAAATAATTTGTTAAGTATGTCGGAGAACCCATTTTTAGCATCTTAAATAAAAGACAAAGGCTGTGATACAAGCGCCTATCCTTTAGTGTTAATATTTTGTGCTGTTTATAAACTTCAGAGATGTGATCGTATTTTTTTATGTTATAAATGAAACGAATACTGAAATTTTGAGCCCTCTGTAGAGTTTGAGCGAGTGAATCTTTTAAATTGTTATACACAATATCCCCGTAGTCAAAATGAGGACACAGCAGGGTTTTTACCAACATTTCTTTCGTATTAGTAGGGAGACATTTATCGATTGCAAAGAAGCATAAGCTTTCCGACAGACATTTCGGACCTGATATTCCCAACTTAGATGATCATCAAGTCTATAAGGTCATCAAGGTCTATAAGCACATCAGGTACATATGAATCTTCAAGTTTCTTATGCATTTGAGAAGAGCCAATTATAATGGTTTGTGATTTTGTAGGATTTAAATTGAGTCCGTTTCTCATTGACCATTTGACTACAGATTAGAGTTCATTATTTAATTTATTTATTAACATTTCTACCTGTGATGGTTTTCCGGAGATATAAATTTGCAGGTCGTCCGCGTACATATGATGACTACATTCCTTTAGTTAGCTTGATAGGTCATTCATGTAAATTAAGAAGAACAGTGGCCCAAACACGGATCACTGAGGTACTCCTCGGTGGAGAGGTTTTGGATTGGAGTGCAGATCGTCAACTACTACAATTTGTTGCCTATTGTAGAGATAGCTTGCAATCCAAGAGATGGTGAAATCAGAAAAACCTAGATTTTTGCACTTCGCAATTATGATGTCGTAATCTACAGAGTCGAAGGCTTTACTAAAATCTAAAAGAGTTAATACAGTTACGAGGCCATCATCTATTGCTTTTCGTATGTCTTCAGTTACTTTCAATAAAGCGGTTTGTGTGCTTCTACCTCCTCTAAAGCCGGATTGCAAGTTATCGAGCAGATCTGAGTCGGATACGTGTTTTATAATCTGTTTTCGAGCAATTTTTTCCAGAACTTTAGACACTGTCGGCAATAGGCTAATTGGGCGATAATTGCATGACGCCGAGGTCAGTTCAAATTTTGGCAGGGGGCGAACATGCGCAAGCTTCCACGCTTGCGGAAAGGTTCCCGTTGTTAATGAGAAATTAATTAAATGCGTGAGCGCCGGAAGGGCAAATGATAAAACAAATTTCAATTGTTTGGCTGTGACACCATCGGAGCCATTTGCATTTGATTTTAGTGAAAGAACAATTTTACTAACTTCTTGATGATCAACATTATGGAAATAAAACTTACCCCTGATAGCAGGTGAGTTGCTTGAAAGTCTCTGTAATGTATTACGCTTGACAGAAGGTAGTATTGGTTTTGAAACATTTACGAAGTAGTCATTAATATCATTCAAGGGCATATCGATAGAAATTTCAGAAGAATTTGCTTTCGTGATTCCGAGGTCTCTCATTTTGTTCCAAACGTCTTTTGTGTTTGTATTTACTTTAAAGACATCATGATAATATCGAATTTTTGCGTTTCTAATTTTTTGTTTTACAGAATTTCGTAACTGTTTGTACTCTCTTTCATTTTGAGAGGTTTTATTACACTTGAAGCGATGGTAAGCTGAGTCGCGTTCCTGCATGAATTGCTTTAATGTATTTGTAAGCCATGGGGCCGCGGGACGTGTCACACGTCGCGTTTTCCATGGTGCATGTTTATCGAAAAGGTCAGATATAATTTCGTTGAAGAGTTCTACTTTACTATTAAGAGATGTTTGATTATAAACGTCATGCCAAGGAGCTTTGGCACTGTCGTCAAACATAGCCTCAGAATTAATTTTTTTTTTTAGTCACGGTAGCGGATCATTTTTTGCTTATATTTAGGACATTATATAGAGTACACCATAAATAGCAAATCATGCTTTGATCCTCCCGAAACAGATATCTGACCGTACATTAATATATTCGATGTGTCTGATACAATCGCGTGATCTATCCATGTTTCAGCACCTAATGATAAGTGAGTCGGGACAAAGTGTATAATATTTGTAAATTGTATGAATTAAAAGTATCAATAAACTTTTCGGCCGAGTTTGTGAGAGGTACCTTCAGATCGCAATTGAAATCACCCATGATTATGATATCCTGAATTTACTTCAACTGTGAAAGGGGAATCTCTAATTCGGATAAAAACTCCCGTTTTCGGGCCAGTAAACAACAGCAACAAGTAAACTTTTCATTCAATATGGATTTATGCAAACATATATTCCATGCCAGGTAAGAGGATGTGGAGTGAGCGACTACTTAACCTTAATGTCATTGCGAACAAACAATGCGACCCCTCCACTGTCTTTCTTTTAAATTGCTTTAATTACCGACCTATCATTCCGAAGGAGTTTATAATTAGATACCGATACGAGTCCTGATTTTATTGTAATTTTAGCCATGTCGCTCATTAATAACAGGTCTGGTTTCGTTTCAGTATAATATTTGAAATTTCAGAGTAATGCTGCTTAAGTGATTGGGCATTTACGTGGAAAACAGACAACCACGAGGAACTGAGACAAAGAAATTTGTAAATCCTGGAGGCTGCAGGGCTACTTCGAGCGGGTATGGCACTTTCCACGGGCTGGGTGAGCCAGTATCCTCTCCACTTCGGAGTAGCACTAAACACAGTACAGAATTCCTGGAACGCGTGTATGAGGAAAAGACGGTGTTAAGCTTTGTTGCGCACTTTATGAAGATATCCGCGTTGGAAAAAATCAAAAGCAATAAGCAGAAAGGAATTGGAGTTAATTAAGTTGCTTACAATCACACTAACTACTTAGAATTAGTCTAATTATTATAAAATTTTTATAACTAATAAATATATAGTTAACTATATTATAAGAATAAGGACACTAGTAAACAATAATATAATTAAATGTTTAATATAAAATAATATAATTCTAATATTAGTAATAATAAATTAGAAGTAAAAGTATTAATAGCAAATATTATTATAATATTAGTAATAGTAATAGTAATTCAATAATACTATAAAAATTAGCAAGAGACGAAAAAAATTAAAAAATTATAATTAAAAATATTTTTGGTTTAAAAACGAAAAATAGTACATACTCTTTGCTCCTAGTTATGAATACTATTCAGTTCTGCTATAGTTCTGACGCGAACTTTGGAATTTCTCACCTTTACGATGACGACACCATCTGTTGTCCAAACATTCTCTTGGCCGAAACGATCCACAGCCGTTTTTAACACTTCCAGCCGCATCCTCGTCAGGTCCTCCCGAATTGTGACACCCGTTTTCTTCAAATTTCTTTTTGATGAAAACATTTCCCGGCGCTTCCGATAACTGATGAATTTTACAATTATAGGTCGAGTACCACCATTCGTTTTCCGGCCAACTCGATGACTGCGATCAATGTCGCTTAGGTCTAATTGGACACCTATCTTTTTGGCAACAATGATTGCAATGCAGTCGGTGTCCTCGCCTTCACGCTCGGGATCCCCAAAGATACTTAGGGAGTTTCGCCGCTGGGACTGCTCAAGCTCGTCAGTCCGCTCCTCCAGTAGAAGTTTGAGATCATCGATCTCCTTAGTTTTCTCTAATAGTTTCTCTTCGTAACAAGAAACTAACACCTCCAATTTCTTCTCCACTTCTTCAGAAACAACCTGTGCAATTTTGCTTATGAAAACATCCGATGTAAGAATGCTTTCAAGAAGCGAAGCAGATACGGCGTCATTCGCTTTAGCGTTGCGTGGCCATGATGTTGAAAAATTAGGGGTAAAACGAACTTACTTTTATGAAAATTACTTTTACGAAAAAATTAAAAGTATTAACAATATATTAAAAAAATTAGCAATATATTAAAAATATTGTGATTATACTTAGCTTATACCAAGCAGACACTGGCGATGTGTGCGGCGCTCTTCACTTACTATCGTACTGTTGAACAAAACTACCAGCTGCGCCGCTCACTGACAACTACCTGCGGTGATCCTCGGAGCGCTTAGGAAATACGTCCTCACAGCTCGGAGACCATGACACAACTGTGAAAATGAACTCGAAATTTCGCATTTTGAAAATCGTTCAAATATTTTTTCTAAAAATACTCTATATTTTCTTCAAACTTTTTGTACAGATTGTCGTAAATGCATTGTGTAAGATGACAAAAGTCATTTTGCTGTTACTTTTACTGTTAACTTTGTTTTCAAAAATTGCATAACATTGAAAGTTGTTTCGGCGTCTACCTACAATTATAAAATTAAAGATAGAGATTTTACCTTCTAAAGAAATTTGTTGTATATAACTAGTTCTCTTATTTCGGCCATCCATATTCTTTAAAAAAATAGTAGTTATCGTGCAATATTGAGTGCAACATGAAAAAAATTACAAAAATGTCTCAAAGGATAAAGAAGGAGAAGCCAGTAGTCCGGAAAAAGTGGCAAATCTCTTCAACCAACACTTTTCTAGAATTGCGGCCGAACTCACAAAGGGACTAAAACCGTCAAATTCAACATTATTACCTTTCCAAAATATTTTCAACACGATTTTTATTTCCGAAACTTCTTCTAACGAAATCTTACGAATAGTCAGTAAACTAAAATAAATATTCATCAGGATTTCCGAATTGTTTATTGAAAACTTGTGTACCTGCCTTTATACATCTGTAATCTCACATTTTTAATGCTTCTTCATGCACAGCAAAATTTCCAGTTATTTTCAAAACAACAAAAAAATAAGTCACTTTTAAAAAAGGAAGCAATAATTAAATTCAAAATTACCGACCAATTTCTCTTTTGTTAGGTTTCTCTAAAATATTAGAGAGGATTTTCTATACGCGAATGGAAACTTTTCTCAGGAAAAACGAAGCTTTTTCAGCCTCACAACCCGGGTTTAGAAAATCAAAATCTACGGAAACTGCCATTTTTTCTTTTCTAAATGATGTTGCTTTATTAATGAACGAAAATGAAGCTCCCATTGGAATATCTTTCGAAAGCTTTTGACGTTATTGACCGTAACATTTTGCTATCAAAATTACTTTCCTATGGAATTCGTGTTATCGCCCTAGATTGGATAACTTTGTACCTTAAACATCGATCTCAAAGAGTAGGAATACCGTACTGGCACAAAAGGACATTATTTACTTATCTTTCCAATCCTTTAATATTGAAACTGGGGTTCCGCAAGGCTCGATCTTAGGTCCTATCGTGTTTCTGTTATACGTAAAAGATATGCCGTCGTCTATTAAAAACGGAAGAACAGGTCTGATTGCCGATTACACGAACGTTCTATGCAAAAAATAAACAATAAATAGTACGATTTTAGAAGTTTCAAATTGTTTTTGTAATAACAAATTAATAGTTAATGAAGGAAAAACAGTTTCAATGCATGTTTGCTTTCAAATCAGAAATCGCAAGTTCCATTGAAAATGAATAATATGCACTTATCAATCAATCAAACCTCAAATGGAATGTATATATAACAAAAGTAAACACTAAATTAAGTTCATTATGTTACACATTCAGAATTCAATTAAATTCTGTCAGCCTTCATGCAGCTCGTTGCGTGTATTTTGCAAATGTACATTCCATCCTGAGATATGTAGTATTCAGACCTTTAGATTGCAAAAGAAAATTATTCGAATAATGAAAAAATGCCGTCCGCGTGATCCCTACAAGCCTCTCGGCATTGAGCTTGGAATCACTGTCTAGCCTATTTATTTACGAAACTGTAATATTTGCCAAAACTGACTTACTTAACGGTGGGAACATATTTTCATGCAATACTGATATTTACAACACACGTCGTAAAAATCACGTTCATCAAGTGTCAGTATGAACAGCTCACTATCAGAAATCCACATACATGTAGTTACTTTACACGGCACTGCCAGATAACATTAAACAATTAAAGTCGGTTCTCAAATTTAAGTTAAAATTAAAATCTTTTCTGCTGCATAACTGTTTCTATACAATAAAAGACTATACTGATTATCAAAAAGAAAAATAATGTTTATTTTAACAGAACAGTGATATATTGAATTAGTTTACATATGTATTGGAAAATGTTTTTAAAAGACTTAATATGTTTGTAACAAGTAGTGTACTTCAGCTTCCAGATCAATGATCCCTATCTCGATCAGATTTTTGTCCAGTTTCCCTGATCCATTGAGCAAATGCTGAGATGGCCCCTTGTTTTGCTTGTGGACGGAAATGTAGCTTCACTATGCGCACGTTTTGTTTAACTCTTCTTTTGCTTGTAATGGTAAGAGTAGAGGTAAGGGTGAGTTGTTATTGTGTTAGCAACGCAGAAAAATCATACTTGCAATTAGTGTATTGATGCAAATAAGCTTTCTATAACTCAAACAATAATCACTATTTTTCAAAAGTTGCTAATTTTACGATTTTTAAAATTATTTTTTATTTTATATGTTAAATTTTTACTCATCTTCCAACCATTTATAATTAAAATGTCAGGAAGGGATTCTGGAACTCAAGAAAACGTGCGCAAATAATCTTCTACACCCTACGTCACATACAGTTTTTACTGGTTTTTTTTGACTGAGTAAATCTAAATCTAAATCCTTCGCCGGACTACACGGCGACACACGGACTACACGGCTGGGGATTTGCCCCTTCAGATGCTTCGGATGCAAGCCGAACACCGGCTCAAGCACTAGCTCCAGCCTGGTCTCCTAGCAGGCGAGCATAGGAGCGTAGTGAATGTAATTGGGTCTGTGTGTGAAATGGGAGAGAACAAGGATGAAAAAGGAAAGATCAAGCGAGGCCGTGGCCCGTTTGTTTGAATACTACTCCGGAACTATATTGGTATTGATCGGACAAATCACTCAAAACTACCGATCAGAGCAACCGGACGCTACAATTTCCCCATATGCGGCGGTTGAATTGGACATAGCTATCTAGATAGTGTCAAAATCTCGCCCCTCATGACTCGAAATCTCAGAGCTCCTGGCCAAAGCTGCTGCAGGCGCAACGGTAATGCGGTGCCTCGGCGAGCCCTTTGCGCCCTCGAGAGGTCCGGCCGCACGGCGGGGACGGCGAACTGAGCAGCAGCGCCGCACAAAGGGGCTTAGCGGCGGTGTGTTGGCTGAAGGCGTGGGGCGAGGCGGGGGCGGGCGCGGGGGCGGGGGCGGGGGCGGCTGTTTGTCGGCCTCGGTGGGCGGTGGGCGCGCGGCTCCGGTGCACCTCATTTGCGCGCGTCGCGGCTCCCGCATCGCTGCGTCGCTCCAAAGCGCGCTCTTTATCGACAGCGCACCCCCCCTCCCGCGCCACGCCTCATGCGCACACACGCCGGCTCACTCTGTAGACACTCGAGCTGGCTGGTACAAGGGTTCGAAACGATGACGGATTTTATACAGTAGGTAGAGCGATCTGGGTCGAATTCAGCTGTTATGAACAGTGGAATTGTATCGGACGGCTGGTTTGATCAGTAAAAGTCTCTTTCTTATATCACTAATAATCGATTATTCGAGTTACGTCTCGAGCTATGACGGCCTTATCACATACACATCTCCCGGAATGAGAACATTCCACATTAACGAAACTAATGATACAGCGGTTGACGTGCACGGAAACGTGAATCAATGAAAACAACAGTAAAATTGTACTCATACACTTTATAATTTTTGA
Source organism: Gryllus bimaculatus (assembly GCA_017312745.1). Taxonomy (NCBI): domain Eukaryota; kingdom Metazoa; phylum Arthropoda; class Insecta; order Orthoptera; family Gryllidae; genus Gryllus; species Gryllus bimaculatus. The sequence continues at coordinate 201,140 of BOPP01000138.1, forward strand.
TACCTAAATGACAACTTTTAAGTTAAACTTTGTGTTTCATTTGCATTAATTCAATTGCAACAATGTTGCATCTGCAGTCTAGTTGCCTAGGAGGTCCTACTGTTCGAGATCTGACGTCGGTGGATTTTCGATATATTTGGTTCAAATCAACCACTCTTTGAATGAGAAGTCCAGCGACGGACTTTGGATATGTATTTTTCCTAATTCTTACAATTTTAAAACATTTTCATTTTTTTACCCAATTCTGTAAATTGCAAACATATGTACTTTTCCTGTCCTTATTGGGAGCAAAGATTGAATGGAAATAACACCTAGTAAAACAGGTTAAAAGAAACTAAATTATGCATTTTTTTAATGAAAGATTATGTGCTATTTCATTCGATGCGATACTTTCCCGTGGTTTTCTCTTTTCAAAGATTGTACCGAATCGCTCTATTGTTTCAAACGAAGCACTCTTTCAGCAAGAGGGATGAGAAGAATGTCGCTGTCCTGCTTTTCACGGAAATATTAATAGTAACTATTAAACATGACAACACTTCAAAACAAACAAAACAATAAACACTAAGCAAATCGTTTGAAAGACGACTACATTGTATTATATTTTTCGTTTTAGTTTTCATGAACGTAATGCACATGTAGCATTTTTTTAAAAAGTAACCGCTTTTCAATACGCATTCATTTTTTCGAATATAAATTATTCACAAATCCTTTCAAACATTTTTAGAAACATTTTATTTTTTCCTTCAAATGTTCGATTATATTTTAATTAACTAGCTGTGAACGGTGGGTGTTGAATTTCAGATCTTTTATTTCCATTGAAAATACTGTCGTCAATCAATGGTCTGGGACTTTTTTATTTAAAAAACTCTGAGCGGAGCTTCACATTCGGGGAACATTTGCAGACAGATCGCCCTCGAAATCTACTTCCCCGTCCGAAAGCCACTTCTCAGTATGAGGAGCACTAAAATTGGGTGGCACTAAATTGACATTAGTTGATGCCATGAGCCACCTATCCCGGCCAGCAATTAAGGATATCTAAGTAGATTCCATGAGTAGTGAATATGTTGTATTTAAATTTTATGACGATAGATTTATTAATTTTATTAAATCGGTTCATACAGATGCACAGAAAGACTAGAATTGGTTTGACATGACATACGTTTTACAATTCCAATAACAGAGTTGAAAACACTGTTACCAAAGGAAAGCAACGGGAACAAAATAAAATGTTAGGTTGAAACAAAACAAGTTTTTAGACCGCTTTCCGCAGTTCCAGAATCGCTATCAAATATACAAAAAGCGTTTAATCAAAATGCCACTGAAAAATAGCTGAGTCAACAATAATATGTAACCGTAATATGTCCAAAAATACGAAGTGCAGGGCCGTTATACAATCTCAATTTGCTCAACCCACACGCTTGGCAAAGCTATCGCTCCCAACTGTGTTGTGCGCCGCCCGAGGGGGTGAGGGTGAGGGGGAGGGGGAGGGGGAGGGGGCCATTTCCTCCCACCGCTTCTGCTGCTCGCTCCTCTGGCGGGGGGCGCGGGAACTCTGCCCGCGGCCGCTGAGCCTAAGCTGCCCTCACCGCCGCGGCGGAAAAAAATTGTAAGTTGAAAATTGGAAAAGCACCTACAGACGTACTCAGTTTACTTACACCTTTTGTCAATAAAGTTTCTCGAATATTCAACAGTTTTCTGCCACAACACTTTCGTCAAATTAAAATCCCTGCCTAGGATTCGAACTCCATTCTTTTTGATTCGAAGCACTTAACCCGTAAACGCATTAACCAGCTCCGTCATCCGGGTCCGTTACAGGCTGCATACTTCAATATTAATCAACAGGTAATTCTTGCATTAGGGACCGAGAAATTGAGAAAATGTGGAAAAATGTCTTTTGGGCAACAAAAGAAGGCACCCATGAAGAGAAGGTTCTACCGAAAAGCTAGTCCAGACTAAAGACATTAGAAAACTAATTAGTGCGTAAAAAATTGTACAATTCTATAGAACCACAAGTATTTTTTAAATTTATCAACAGGATTTATCAATGTCAATCCATTTATCCACAGGATTTGTGACAAAAACTATCTCTGATTAAATCTGCGATCCCTCTTTTCGAAATGTTGAGTCTGTGCCCGACATTTATTCCCTTCGATCACCCGCGAAGATCAGACAATGTGCGCTTCTATAATAATAACAATAATAATAATAATAATAATAATAATAATAATAATAATAATAATAATAATAATAATTATAATATAGTTGCTCCGAAATGTAGTTGCCCCTGTTGCCGCCGAAATATAGTTGCGTCTGTTGCCGAGAAGAAGCGAAAACATCAAGCCTTGTTTATTGAACTGGGCGACATGTGGCGGTTAGTATCTGTTGAAGTAGTCCCTGTGGTCATCTCTGTAAATGGGCTGCTATCTGAAGAACTAATTTCATCGTCTGCAAGGCTTGGCCTTAAGAACTAGCACATTCAATCAATGCCAAAGGCTGTTCTCCTGAGTACTGCACGCATCGTGAGGAAGTTTTTATTGATATAATTTTACGTTGAATTCTGACCATTTGAGTTTGCAAGCAAAGCAGGTACCTTGGGTCTACAAAAGTACCGGTGTCTGCTGTTGGCACCACGCTAAGTGAGAGACTTGAAAGAAATAACAATAACAACAATAATAATAATAATAATAATAATAACAATAACAATAATAATAATAATAATAATAATAATAATAATAATAATAATAATAATAATAATAATAATAATTAAGTGGTTTAAGTTCTAGCATTAGCCAGCCAAAAAATTGAGAAAATAGGAAAAAATGTACTTTTGGTGGCCAGAAATGGTAGCTGAGAAGATAATAGAACATAATGAAAAAGCTAGACGAGGACAACGACATTCTATAACTAGCTAATGCGAGAAAGTCTGTACACGTAAGCTTCCGCGGCTCGAGTTCATGCGTCTTTGGCTGTCCGGGTGACGCCGCGTCGCCTGTCATATCGCAGGCTTCCTCAGGGCTGCACTACCATGTCTGCCCTATCAGAGTAGCCAGTGAATCGTTTCCACTTTCCTTCCCCCTTCACCTTTCTCACTCATTCACCCTCCAAATTTATCTTTATCTTTATTACACGTCATTATTACCCATAAAGATTTAATCCGTTAGAATCCCGTCGAGTTTAAGTGCCATTTTAATTCAAGAAACAATAAAGATATTCTTTAACAAAGGAAAAAGCGTGTTTAAAATTTCACTTAAATCGCGTTTAACAACTTTACGTATTGAAAATTCACTTTTATTTATAGAATAGTATAGCTGAAGTAAAGGATAGCCACAAATTAAAACAGAACATTGGTATCTTGTAGTAGTTTTTGTACAGCCTTTAGCTCTGAATAGCCAATTTCTTCTAGAACAGGAATTCCCAATATTTTTCTTTCATCAACCCCTTTCTAGAGTGTTGTTTTCGTCATCGACCCCTTACGTTTCTCTATAATATACAGCATCTATAATCATGACACACACAATTGCAAATAAATGCCTTAAGGTAACACATTCGTATACCAAAATCTTCGTAAATATTACTCGTATTTTCAATAATCGAAGACGGTTACACCAGTGCGTACTACGGAGAGAGCTAAAGAGTATCGCGCTTCCTTGTGCTCTAGAGCAGCGTTCTCCAACTGCCAGAGAAATGACGTCGAGGCTCCGTTGCCCTCGCGAGCTCGGTCTCGGAGAAGCGGTGCGAGGAAAGGAGGAGGGAGGGAGGAAGGATAGACGGCGGTGGCCGATAACGAAAACCAGGGGGCCATTCGCGGTGTTTCACGGAACATGAGTGGGAGACCATCTACACCTGTTAATTTTCTTTCGGTTTGGGAAGAAAGGTTTGCTATTGTAGATACGTAACAATGACGGAGTGTTTAGTGTATTCGAAAGAACTGCAGTATGTTAAAGAGTTCAACAGGCAGAGGAATTACGCAGCATTTGAATTTCGATTTTATATTACAAGAAAAAATTGAGTGATTCAAATATTATGAATCAACTTTTTGAATCGGTAATGCGTTATTGTGTCGCCCCCTGGCTTTCAAACAGCCTCTATTCCAGTCTTCGCTGCCCCAGTTTCTTGATGCGGATGGCCGGGATGTCCTTGCTCCATGCGGTCCCGCGTGTCCAAGTTTTTTTTTTCCCACTCACATGCATCATGCAAAGGGGGAATGAAATCGACCCAAAGTAACGTGCAATGGAATGTCTAGTCCACAAACCATAGAAATCCTTCTTTGTTATAACTCTACAAATCTCTTCTGAATTATAACCATCGAATGAAGAAAAAGAAATTAAAAAACTAAAAGGAAGAATAAATATGTGTAAATGACTCTCGTAATTATACTGCACGTACTTTCCGCTTTCATTACATTCTGTTATTTTTTCATAACGCACACTCTCTTTTACGTATTTGTTATACTTTCATGTTTAAACTTAAGTAAGTTAATTTACCTCTTTTGAAGTCCTTCCGGGAGTCGTCCGTGTTGGATGCAAAGAGGCCTCGTCCTGCTCTGCTACGGAACACAACCTGCCCATTCTGCTGCTTCGTGTAGAAAGGAAGCTTTCCACCGGTGCATCACACTAGGACACAGCAAAAGTAGCGTGTCCTGGCCGAACCGGTGGCCAAGATCGCTAAGGCAGAAGTGCCTTAGCGATCTCGGACATAAGGATCTCAGGTTCGAGTCTCGCCTCGGGCATGGTTGTGTTGTGTTCGTTTAACGCCCATTATATCATCATATCGTGTCATCCTCACAGTTACCATACCGTTACAAGCAATAGTGGTCGCTAACGACCTAGAAGTTTCTTTATGTATGTCAATGCGCTAAATCTGAATCTGAAGCTAGAATTGCGCCTCCACCTTCCAGTATTTTTATTAGCCAAAAACCACCGTGGCGTTAAGTTAATGCGACCTTAAATAACAAAAATGTAGCGTATCCTATTGATTTATTTCCTTTCCTAAGATCGCGTCTTTTAAATCATCTGTGGTAAGAAGAATGTGCCTCCTTTTTCCTTTTCATATGAAAAACAGGTGGTCACAGCAGGTAGACGCGCTCAATCCTAATGCCAGAACTGCGCCACACCATCCAGCTTTTTAAATGGCAAAAAACACAGTAAAATTGTAAATTGCAATGTTTTTTTGCAATAAAAAACAACTGGGAGGTGGTGTGGAATTTTGGCTTCGGATGCGCATTCAGCGCTTTGATATACATCAAGCATCATGTGTCAAATCTTGGGTCTAACAAGAACCCCCTAACACAAAAAAATACGCCACGGTGGTTTTTGGCTAATAAAAATACTGGAGGGTGGAGGCGCAATTCTAGCTTCATATTCAGCACATTGACATACATAAAGAAACAAGTGCAAGCCTGTGAGTCTGTTATTTTACTAATTTACAACTTTTTTATTTTGTGTGTGTGAGAGAGAGAGGATGCCGTCGCTCGACATCGTTTGCACAACAGCTGCTGGCCCCCTCATGCCTCCGTCCCTTCCACTGCCCTGCCCTGCCTTGCTTTGTCTGTTCTACCTTATAAATAAAAAATCTAAGGCCAAATCAGTCCCCCAATCCTCCAAGGGGCGTTGCTGATCATCAGCTCGGAACTCTTTTACAACAGCTGCATCACACTTGCAAGTTACTTCCCAGAAATCTGGAAACACGCTAGCATTACAATGCTCCAGAAAACCGTAAAAGACCTTATTTCCCCGAGACTAGTCGTCTACCTCGACATGGTACTAGCCTTCGACAAAGTGCAACACAACACTGATTTCCAAACTTAGGCGCAGCCTATCACAAGATGGCCGTGGTCAAAGTGGGAAAAACGAGATTCTCGAAGCGCGGGATTTTCGCTGAAGTCTCCCAAGCCTCCGTGCTCTCCCCTCTCCTTTCTCGCTATAGGGCGATGACATACCACACATACCGCGAATGCGGTTATTCCACTATGCCGACGACATAGCAGTCCTAGCGGAAGGAATAAACATAGAACATATACTAAAACACTACAAAAACAGATGAACGTGACTCTGAAGTGGGCTGAACAAAACCACTGGACTTTCTCAGCGGAAAACTCACGCAATTTGCTACTCTCGCCAGAAACACAAACACACAAAGTGGTTTACGTCAAAGTTTAGCGGTTAACAAATCACAATTGAAAATCAGAAACTTTAATTGAGGCAAATTACCTGGGCATCGATTGGAGGATTGCTTTGGCACTTCCATGTCAGACGAATCCTTTCGAAACTTCAGCAAAGGGCCACTCTCCCCTTGGATCTTCATCTGGAACTATAAAGCGGGTTGCCGGCCATGGTCACATAAGCCGTGTTGACATGGTGAGGATACATGAGTGAGTACAAAACAGAGTGAAAGTGATAATATTTAACGTTTTTCTTCGGTGCACCGACGACTGCAACGTTTCATGAATTCCAATTTACTTTGAAGCTTGCCATTAACGCTCGTTTTCTGCAAGTTGATGTTGCCGAGTTTTCTAAGTCAAAGTTTCAGATTTTTTTCGAGTTCTTTCTGGATATCATTCATGTGTCGATCGACGACGATTTGGACACCGCTTCCGCGTGCCTCCTTTCAATACTCAACATTCGAAATTCGAAACATTTCAGCGCTGAACGGTCCGCTGATTTCCCCTTGCCGAAGCACTTTGATTTGCAATCAAGGCCTGTAGATCGGTGCGCACATCCTCGTTCGTTTGAAGATTTTCCATGAATAACGCGCTGCGAGTTCCCTTGCTTGTTCGAAGCGTCCGTCCATAAACGCGTTCGTGGCAGCTATCGACGAAGTAAGCGAGATATTTCACGTCTCCATTTCGCATATTTTCCAGGACGTGGCCCCCGTGGTCGTCTTCTTCCCGCACATTGCCGTACACCTCCTCCTCGTCCGTGGAATAATCGTTGTCACGCAAGTATTGCATCACAATGGTGTTGATAGTGAACTGCTGTCGATGCGGATGACACGGTGCCCATTACGAAGACCGCAACCATTTTTCCCTACTACCTTCACAGTTATGACACAAACCTCGCTCCCCGTCACGTGGATCAATTCTCACGGTCACGAGGAGGAAAATCAATCCCGACCAAAAAAACATCTTGGCCGCCGAGATAGTTCAGATTGAAACCTTCAATAAAACGCATGTTAATATCTACTCCCGATCGCCTCTGCAAGTCGAGGAGTTTTGAATTGGAGGTCGTGTCTCAGTCCCACATCACAGAGCCATGTTTATCGTTCTCGGCAAGATGTGAAGGCAAGATGGACACAAATGTTCTTGAATGACTAATATCACATTTTCTAAACACTCATCTTCATCTTCTTCGTCCTTCCCCATCATAGGATCCTCCTCCTCTTTAGCGCTTGATAATGGCGGTTGGGGTACCAAGACGAATCTACACATCGGACACGTTTGCCCTTCTTTCTTTTCATCTTGTCTCTTCATCCATTCTCCAATGCAATTTTTACAACATATACGATTGCAGATTGTTTTTGTCCGTAGTCTAATGTCTCTATGACAGATGGGGAAAATAAAATCAGATGGAAGATTTCGTCTGCACACTGCGATAAGGGGAGTGCATAGAATGTCACCAAGTTCACAGAAGAAAGCACTCGAGAGCGGCGGACACCCATGGCCAATTGAATGACACTTCCGACAATAATCATACAGTCTATCCAATACTTGCTGTCGTCGGCGATGTATTACACGTCAATCATCCCACGTGAACAAGCCGTGCTGCCCCGCTTCGTCGGGAACGGTCCGTTTATGTGCCTGCGCCCGATGTGGTAATATTTTAGACATAGGATTTCAGAGAGTTTTGAGATTGCAGGGGAGCTTTTCATCTTCCTCGGGTGGAGCGCACTCACCCCTCGCTGCGGAGGAATGACAGAGAAGTGCGATCGGAAGATGATGAAGACTCTCGTTCTCGAGTGTTCTGAGGGAAAGCAGTCGCGTTGGGTAGTATTATTTGATGGCTTCGTTGATGTCTTAGAGTTGTCTTTTAGCTAATTCGATACGTCCGCGCTGTTTGTGCGACTCCATTTTTTCTTACTGCTTTTGTTGCTTCGTACCATGTATCTGCTTCGATGACCATGGTAGATGAATAAAAATTATATTTATACCCGCCGCGGCATAAAGACAGGAAGTGTATTCATACCATCTCAACCTGTATGATATGCTTAGAAACGAAAGCTATCGGGGAACGGAAGTGCTCTCAGGAAATCTGTGTCTTCACATAGGACGTGTCATCATGTGTATCGTATTTCGAACGGGGTGTGCACTGATACTGTCGATCATATCTGGGCAACACGCGGCAAGCTAATGCATTACAGTGAGAATGTAAAGTGTTAAAGTTTTCATATAGGTTTCATTGTCAACTTCCAGGTTCCAAATCACATTCGTCCTGATGCATAACGGAAGCGAGTACGGCTGGCTTTTCTCCTGCAAGCCTGGGCAGAGAGTAGCTACGATCAGCTGAGTGCGATTCCGCATAGTCACGAGAGATGCATGTCCCATTCACAGAGAATAGGAAAAGTGGAATTTGCGATTTTTGGATTCGTTTAAGTTTTTAAGCGCAGGATTCCGCAGTTTAAGTAAATCCATTTCCATTCAAAAGTTGAAATTCACTTGGGCAGCGTTTCCGACGATGCGCTCTTTGCCCTTGCATGGACGAAGGGCGTCTTCCCCCACGACTATGTGAATTGCTTGTCCAAACAGGAAGAATCTACTTTGCACCGAGGCCTTTTTCAGTCAGCTCACAAACACTCCGATCTCGGACGCGGAGTATGCTTTAGGCCGTGTGGGCCAGGTGGGACGCTTTCTCCTTTCGAAACGTAGGTGATTACGCCGTCTTGTATTTGAAAATTGTTGTGTTGTTGCTCGATGTACCTCAACAATTCACGAATAACGCGTCTTCCGTTTTTGAAGATAATTTTTTTAAACTTACTTACAACAGGGAAGTCGATGGAGGAAGTGCGCAGTCTTCGTGGGGGTGGGGAAGTGCGGAGCGCGGAGTGTTATCGCAGAACCCCGCTTCCGTACGGTCGCCAAGGGATGGGAGATACGACAATCGAGTTGTGGAAAACGGCAGTGAAGCTTATGAAATCCATTTCTTTAGGCTTTTGTATTTTAGAATTTTAGAATTTTAGAATTTTAGAATTTTAGAATTTTAGAATTTTAGAATTTTAGAATTTTAGAAATTCAGAAAGGATGAGTTCTTTTATTGTTCTATAATGAACTGCTTCGCGATATTCACCTTCTGTACAGGGACACTGATTCATTCGTTTTCTCTTCCTCAAAGAAGGCGTTGGCTGCGATAAAATGGTGATCAGAACGGTGTTCACGTCTTCTTTTCTTTCCAATAATACTTTAACATTACACCATGTCAATAAGGTACTGAGACTGTTTAAGGATGAATGCGGAAATGATTAAATTGAGGATTAAATTCGTAGGATTGCGACCAAAGATGTACGACGCCAACCCCCAGGCGAAAGAAGTTTCGATTGTTAAAAAATACAAATTCGAAAATTACCCGGACTGTTTATTTGATAATCGCCCTAGAAGTTACAAAGTTGCATAGTTCCAAAAATCACCATAGTTATTCTTTGTTTAAAACAAGCGTTCGTCTTGCGTGGCAGACGACATACGCTAATCGTTGCATACATTTACCCTGGGATCAATTCCGCATCATGCGTGCGCACACGTCCGCCCCGTCCCTGCGTCCCCGTTTGTCCCTGCAGGCGGGGTTTTGCTGTAGGCAGTCTCTCTCTTTTTAAGTATTATCTATAAGTATTTATTATTTCATATATTTTACTTTTCATTTAAGTGAATAACTATTGAATAAAAAAATATGGCAGCTTTCAATCATTTTTAACACGCTTCAGAGAGAGAAAAGGGTGGGAGAAAGGAATAGCAATGGTAGGGAGAGCATTTGCAATGACAATCTCTAGCTTCGCTTTCATTCAGTCAGCATCCGTCATCATGTCAAGTCGTGAAGTGGTCGGCTGCGTCGACAAAGATGGCAGTCGCTGGCAGAGCGAAGCAGCCAAGAAAAACCTCGAGAACGTCGCAGTTGTCTGCGCCGTCACCGCAGAAAAAGAAGAGGGAGAAAAAACTTGAAGCAGTGGAAATGTATCTCTCGACATTGCGATTGACGTTGTCATCAGCGCGCGGCGCCTTCACGACGGCCAGACCTCAAAAGACTTCACTGAAAATGAAATGGCTATTCACGACATTTGGGTGATCTGGGCTGTCCGGGTGACGCCGCGTCGAAGGCTGAGTTGCCGACGTTTCGACCATCCTGTCGTGGTCTTCCTCAGGGCTGGTATGCCGCATACCAGCCCTGAGGAAGACCACGACAGGATGGTCGAAACGTCGGCAACTCAGCCTTCGACGCGGCGTCACCCGGACAGCCCAGATCACCCACATGACTCTGGTCGCGGAAGCCTACGACTTCATTTATTCACGACATTGTCGTTCTCCTGCATGCTCAAGTACTAGCAATCACGGAAATTCTCAAAGATGCGGATCAGAGGGCGCCTCCGCAGCGTCGCCTGGTCATCCGACAAGTTCACCAGTCTCACCCCTCCCCCAAGCAAAAATAGTCCCCCCGCATCAGAACCGAATGTTTATTCATTCTAAAACAAAATGTCATGTCCCGCATGTCAACTCTTCATTCAGTCAGCGCCCGGTATCGTGGCAAACGTGATGCGAAAATCCCCGCCGCGAGGCTCTCCCACGAACAGGCCCTCAACGACGGCAGCGGGTGGAAAGGCGCGGCGGCCAGGATGTGGACAAACATACTCGAGGCTGCAGCTGACCGCGTCGTTACCTTCCAGGAAAAGAACGAGATTAAAAACATAGCGATGTTGTGGAATATCTCGACCATAGTGTGGAACGCTATAACCGCCGCGCGTGGTCTTCAAAACACGCAGACCTCAAAAGACTGCAAAGAGAAAGAAAAGACTCTTCACGACGTGATCGATTTTATGTATACCGACATATTTGGAATCATACAAAATATCATTTGAATTCTTAAAGATCCGCCACAGAGGAAGGGTCTGGAGCAATGCTTTGTCTACATTCGACAAACTATCTAGACTCTTTCGACTTCAACCGACAATACTCCTCCCGAACATGAAGCAGGCCATTCCATTTCGGAAGCGAACGTCACATCCTGCAATGAAAAGAAGAAGAGGAAGAGGAGGAGGGAGCAGCGGAAAGAAAAAGAGAGATAATAACAACAGCACTCAGTTCCCCCTCGTTCACCGATGCACATTGTCGGTGAGTTGAAGAAGACGATGGTCAGTACATATTAATGATTTCATCTATACTCGTAATAATTTCGAAGACATGTAGCTCCATGCCACCGCTCCAAATGGAAGTATCAGGTAAGTGAGGCTCATTCCAAATAATGAAGTGGACAGTACACTAAAAAATAACCTAGGACTGACAGCGAAAGATGTTGCAGGCAGTGGTAGCATCACAACGAAACTTATGGCCGCCTCCGCCTGTCGAAATGCACTCCAGTGGAAGAATAATAAAAACAAAAACAAAAATTGGGTGTGACGAAAATGTTGAGGTGGTTCACGTTTCTCACTGTGAGTGGTCATGACGTGGTATTTTAAAATAAAGCATAATGATATGTTCTCAAACGCCTTATCACCAAAAAACAGAATGTTTTTATTCTGTATGTCTGTGTTTGTACATGTTGACCTTGTTTTTTAAATTAAAAATTAAATGGTTAGTTTTTCAGATATCATATTTTTGACAATATTCTTATTACCCCTACGTGACAGCCAGGCAGGGACTCTACCCGGAATCCTCAACTTCTAGATGTCCATTTTTTCTTAGGTTGGCAGTCAGGGCAGTTCGGCGTGACAAGAATGGGCAGGAGGAGGCCATCAGCTGATGTAACGGCAACGCCCTTATGACCTCACAATAACTTGTGTCGTCACATTAACTGATGTTTACAGCTGACGGCCACCGAATGTCAACATCAGGTTTCAATATCCTGTTTACGCCGGACGTTGTGATGCAGGACCAACTATTTTACCTCCTGTTGAGAATGCTTAGCTATCATTCCCTTGAGTTTTCTTAACATTCTATAAATGAACGACAATTACGAACCAAGGGAAGCAAATTTGAAAATTATTTTTATGGGTTTTATTTTAAACTGATCAAAGGATTTTCACCGAAATTAAATTTCTGTTATTGATCTTGCTGAAAAGTTGGTTGTCTGTCGCTCGTGGAAATTTGATAGGGATATATTAATTTTCATAGCAACTTAATGTGAAAAGAACACAATTTTCAGTTGTTTGTCAAATCAATTATCACTATCACTTAGGTTAAGAAAAGTTTCTAATAAATGTTATAATAGGCGTTAAAGAAATGAAGCTCTTTACTGCTTGACATTTACTGTTTCGTATTTTTTAGAGTCAAAAGAAAAGATGAACATCTTTTGAAATCACACGTTTGACAAATTAATTGTCATTAATGTTTATCATTACACAAAAAGACAACATTGAACTACATGATTTAACTGACTATAAATACGAAACAGCAAATGTCAAACAGAATTCTAATGACAGTTTAAAAAACTCAAATAGTAACTCTTTACCTCAGCAAACATTTTTTTATGAAGTTTTCTTTTTGTGTTACATATCTTACCAGTTAAAATTCTTGTTTTTTAACTCTTAAATTTTTGATAGGTTGCTTTGTAAATATTCGTTTATCGTTAAATTCATATACTTTTGAAATTACGTATTTTATTTTCAAGCAAATTTTTAGAGTTAGTGTTTTGATCCTGAGAAGTCACGAGAGACCGTGCCCCTTCTGAAAGCGTTTTTAACTCAGGATGGAGATATGTAGGCTTGCGATGGTTTCTTCCTCCAGGTATGTCCGCCACCAAGCAGCCACCCCACAGGGAAAAGTTCTAAGCCCCTGATGGTCGTGCGATGCGTGTGAGGGCACGTGTACGTGCGATGCATTTGGAGAGAAAGAAAAGCTAGCACGCGGGTCATGTCCTGTTTTTCATGGTACTCTCCCGACATTCTCCCGGTAATGATGCGGGAAGCCATGGAAAACTACCGATAACAGCAATCGGTCACTAGAATTCTCCTCTCGGGAGTGGCTAAATTTGACCTAGCTATGTAGCTAGCACCGTTTGCTCTCCAGCCTTAGGAGCATCTAGTCAGAGGCACTGCTGTTGTGCCCTGAGCCACCCGAGCCGGTGCGCTGCTGGAGAGGACGTCCTTTCCACCCAGCCGTGAAACTGCGCGCCGAGGAAATGGCTCATGGAATTCGCGTCTTTGCTCCAGGAAGTGCAGAATAAATTTTCCTCCATTCCAACTTCGCGGGTGACATATCTGCGGAGCAAATGGCGGCACAGCTGTGCTTCAGCATCCCAGACTTCCAGTTTCGCTAGGCTTTTTCTCGCAGCACTGGCTGTTTCATCTTCTGCCTCAAAACCTTCTCTAAGCACGTTCTCTTCTCCCATTTTCTCATCCGCAATGCACGTTCTCTATTTAATCATAATTTTTAATGGCAATGCCTTTTCGCATTGTTCATTAGCCTACCAGAAAAAATAATAGACCTGGCGAGGCAGCACCACCATTACAAACTATAACACAAAGTATGTTTTGTACAAAAATATAATTTTGTACGATCGTAAATAGCGGTTGAAGATTATACCTGAGTGTTTTTCTACTTTTTCTAAGAAATAAATTTTGTAAGAAATGCGAGAAACCACTATTTGTCGGTACTAATACTATTTTATGTTATCCATTTGTTATTCAAGTTGTATTGAATGTTTCCATATTGTTTAGTGGTTGTACTTTGAGTAATCACTTTAAAATTAGGGATTCCAAGTGGGTACTTCCACGAAAGAAATACTTGCAGTTCACAACGAACCAAATTAACTCTCACGCAGTACTATGCTAATGCATTAATATTTTAGGAGGAATATTTTTCTTATTTTTATGCGTTTCCAAATCGGCATTTTTTATCTCCAACTGATTCTTTTTGTTCTTTCTACTCCTAGATCTTCAGTCGATTAACGAGGAAATTAAGTCCTTGTACATAACAAGTCTTCTAAGATTCTCTGTTAAGGTTAGGTTAAGTAATAAAAGGTAATTGTTAACTATTTAATACTTCACTTGTGTGAACATTTTTATTGTTTAAAACTATTACTCCTGTTAAGCAGCGAGCTCGCTGGCCAACGTTGCGTAGTCGGAAGGTGGTCGATTACCAGTGTGATGAAGCATGTTAAGCTACTTTAAGTGCACTTTATGAAATAATTACACATGAATAAAAGTTTTAATACAAAACTATTCGTAGTTCAATACACATAGCCAATTCGTCACCAAATACTAAAAAAACAAAACAAAGTTAGTCGGCCACTGTTTCACAATCTGTGACGAAAAATACAGAAGTGTTGACCAAAACTACCTGGAGAAAAGCCCAATTCAACAGCCACAAGTACGATAACAGAAGTGAAAGAGTGTGACGCGTGCCCGAAATGTAAGGAGTGCGAATGGCTTGTCCGTCCTTGCTCATAAATCGTCCTCATTAGGGAAGAGGTCCTCCCCGCCGCTGCCCTTCACTCGGATGAGGCCATTTCTTAGCCCTTCCGCAAGAGCCTGTGCGCGACGGCGACACCAGGTGGCCTTCTTTCTTTGCTCAAATTTGTACGAATTCTTTCCTTTTTATTGGGATGTAAAAAATCTTTATTATTTAAAAATTTTCACACGCCTTACAACCTTTGACGATCAACCAACATAACTCTTTGTTACTTTGAGCAATCTGTAGATGTCACTTCAGAAATCTTAAGTCGACGTTAGAGCATTTGCTCTAGCTTATTCATACGAAACCTGGAGTAATTGCTCTCGTCAAAGCAAATACTAGAAGCTGGAGTAAACACTCGAGAGTGAATGAAGCAAAGAGAATGTTATTCATACTAAAACGAAAAGTTTCTCCAAAATCAAGTTCAGCTGTTCAAAGGAACTTCATTACGGATGGCCAGAAGGAGGAATAAGCAAGGAATCTTGGCCAGTGAAGCAGGGCTTCATCGCTTCTGCTCTCAACTAGTTTGTCTTCATCTTTCTGTACCTTTTTTCTCTGCCTTCATCTTTTATTCGTTTTAATTCTTCTTCGTCTTCATATTTTTCTTCGGCATTAAATATTTTTTTTTGTTTTTATCCATTTTTTTGTTATTCGTCGTGTTTTTGTTATTATTCGTCTCTTCATAGTTTGGTCGTTATATGTCGTTTAAATATTTGTTGTTCGGCGTTTATTTATTTGTCATCTCCTTGTTGCTCGACACCTCTTGTTCATTGTTATTTTGTTATGCATCGTTTCTTTGTTGTGTGCCGTCATCTCTGTCCGTCTTCAATGCCGTCTTTGTCTTCGTCATTCGTCGTCCGGGCAATCGTCTTTTTCTGCCAGAGGCAACGGTTTCGTCAAGGTGGCCTTTTTTGTTTCGAGTCGTCTATGCTTTTGTTTGACATTTTTAATCTGTGTCTCTCTTCTTGTTAATTTTTTCTTGACCGTTTTATTCGTTTCCATTTTCTTCTTTTTATTTCTCTCTATTTTCAACTCTCTGCTTCCTCTACTTCGTACGCTCTTAGGCTTCTTCTGTATCGATTCCTAATGTTGAAGGAATTTGGCAATTTCTTTCACTGTTTTTCTACTACGTCTTTCTTCTTCCGTTACTTTCTATTCCGTCTTCTTGCGTCTATGCGTCTTTTTCTTCTTCGTCTTAATTTTTTCTTTATCGTCTTCATATTTCTTCGTCTTTCTTCATCTACACTTACTTCTCCTTTCCCCTACTTCTCCTTTAATCCTCGGTTGGTCAGATAATATTAATGTCGCAGGATAATTGCAGGAGCCGCTGCAACTCAGCGTGAAAACGCATGAACGTCAAGCGGGTTGCGTCAAGTAAAGGCGATACCAGTGCACACCGAAGAGTTTATTACTTTTACCAATAAATTATTGTTACCAAATAAGTTAGAAAATGCGTTCCGAAGGAGCGGATTCGCCATAGGAGGGCTTAATGTTCTTAGGGCGGTGATTCCAGCCAGTTACGGCCAATGCGACTTGCAATCCTATGTGACTTGTGGGTGGAGTGGAGAACCTATCACACATCTTCACTGTTGCTGCTATCGTCACTAACTTCCTCTTGTTACCAGAAGTTTCCGAGCCACATCAACGATTTCATCTTTTCATCTATTCGTAATTTTATTTTTTACGAAACTTCTTCAATATTTGGTTTACGGTATTGAAAATAATATTTTGTTTAATTGCTTCATCAATTAAAGTATGGATTATTATTTTTCTTCTTTCTCAATCCTTTCCTTTTGGAAAAAATGTACGAATGCTTTTATATGAAATTTGTTTATGAATAACTGTTTTCGACGAAATTAGATATCCCAATAGAACACTTGTCATATGTGGAACAAACATTGGCAGTTAAGGCAAATTTACCTTTTCGACTCTTAAAAATTCTTGAACTCTTCAAGCTATTCCTAGCGCCAACAATCTGAGTAGCCTGGCGGACGCTGAGTTGGACGTTAACTCCGTAGTAACAACTATATTTCTGTATTCTTCAATTAAAATGTATTAATACCTCTATTTACTACGAAAACACAACTAACAATACCGTGTATTAGAAAACATATGACACGCAATGCAAACGCCCTGTAAGTGACAGTAAGTGTGAGCACGTTGAAGGCAACGCTTGAGTGAACTTGAAGATCCGATGTCTTGTGCTGGGCGTCTTTTTTTTCGTTTGGCATCGAAGACGAGGAACTCTGTTCTGTTTGTTATTTCGGGGCCGCTGCAACGGCCCCTGGAGCCGCGAGATCCGGCCGCCACGCAAACAGCGCGTGCGTGCTAGAGCAAGAGCGAAATCTCCCTTCTCACTGAAATCTTCGCAGGCGCAGTGGGAGGAAGCAAATCTGAATACCTAGAAGACCCTCCGGGATACTGAAGAGCTGGTTTCCAAAGTAACGTATCCGAGTATCCATTTATTTTCTAGTTTAAAGTATCGATATATTTGTGAAACGCTTCTTTATCATGCTACGGATATTGGGGTAAAAATGCGTTTCTTCTGCGTTAAACAGTATCCAATAAACGTTGAATTCTATTTTGAGCTATCATTCTCAATGTGAACGATTTGCCTTCCTGAAAATAATGTGTTTAATGAAGGTACGTCACTTTAAAAACCAGCTGTTCTGTTCAGTTTGGAGCATTTGGCACCACTGTGGCGCCCGCCCCTTCGCCCGGAGGGTAGTGCCGAGTCTGCGGAACGTGCCTCGCCGCCGCGGCGCCGCGGGCGGCTGATGCAGGTCGCGTCCGACCCTTTGCGCGGGGGGGGGGGGCGGGGGGCGGTGGACGAAACTCAGTTTAGCGCTGCGTCGTTGAGTGAAATTCCGACGGAAAGCTCGCGGCTGTGACTGCGATTCGCTGCCCGCTGCGAGTTGATTTCTAAATTACTAAGGGAGCGCAAACTAGTACGTAGTATAAGCGCTGCTGTAACTCTACGCCTGCAAGTGCGCGCTTGTCTGTAAGCAAGTGCAGTGAACCAGGGTCAAAAAAACTCATTAAAACGGTCACCACATCTACCCGACCAGTATATTTTGGAACCGATGTGTTTTTCCATAATACGTGTGTAAATGTTTCCTTATTTAAGGGGCCACTAGGGTTGAAGCCAGTGACAAGGCATTTCGTAGATTGGTCGGCAAAAAGCAATAACCTCTGGTAATTTTGAGCACAATTAGATTGGCAAGCGGAATAGTGAGAGGAATCAATGTGAATTCAATTTCTCGCTGTGATAGGATTCATTTCGAGAATGCTTACAGAAGTGAAATCAAGACACTTCTATCGCAAATACGTTAATTTTATGTCTTATAACGTGTCATTTTATTATATAGGAGTCAAATAACAAGACGTCGTGAATTTCACAGCATTCTCCATGATTACCGCAGTTGGCTTCCACGTGGTTACCGCCTGTTCCCCCCTACAACCCTTGCTTTTAGTTAAAGACATATCATCGAAATCATACTTTATTTGAAAGCAATTAGAATATTTAGACAAGATGTGCATTTGCTGTAACCTTATAACCTTTATTCAGCGTCCACCTCAAGAAGCTGCCAAATTTTACCATAGCCTCAACCACATTCGGCAGCGCCACCGAAGCTCCGCGCCACCGAAGCCCAGCGCCACTGAGCGTGGGAAAGGAAGGATTCGACCCGTTAGTCACCACTTTAGACACCGGCGACCACAGCAACATATTAACATATAATCAATGTCGCGCTTCCAAAATAAGTAAAGCAAATTCCAATTTGCTGCGTATGCGGACATGGATTCGTCATTTGTGTTTCTTTTTGGAAAGATAAACGTTTTACGATTTCTACCGATTCTACTTCTGCATCAAATTCGAATTTACTTTAATCTCACTCAATAAGAAATGTTCTATTATTATGTGTTTGTTCTGAAGAAGTCATCAAATGGATCACGAAACATAACTTTAATGATTTTTGTAATTAATACGAATAATAAATTAAAACTATTAATTCCTTTTCAATAAAAGAGAATACAACATATAAAACGATATTTAATTATAAGGATACTTTATACTACTCACCTTTTATAAATAAACAATCCTTGTTGGCATGTTTTCTATCAATTAAAATTTAGTTACAATTTAATTTTCCTCATGCCTTGTTTGATTGTGAACGCCGGCCCTCACTTGTATTCGTAGCCTTTCCACCAGAATGTTCAACCTGGCGGACAGCGAAAAATTAAACGATTAATTAGAAAAGAGAAGAGGAGGGAACATCTAATGATCTAATGATAATGTCTGTGACATGGGAAAATGCTCATGGTCGTCCTTGCCAGGCGCTTCGATGATAGAAATTGTCATCCATGGTCGTCGCTGGAAACGACATAACAATATCAGTAGTAAACAGTCACTCTCATCTTTTCCTGGCTAAGAAAACTAGAATAGGATATAAATTAACAGTTTGTTTCCTATCGTCTGCTAGGTTTTCAGAGACGGCTCGTCTATGTTTTAAATAAAAAATCTTGCATTCCCTCTTTGAATAATTTTTGTGTTGTTTTAAGATACCATAAATGAAGCTTTCTTTGGTGTCCATTGGTGGCCCTGGGGTTCGGATTCCAGAGTTCAAGATCACGGGTTGTACGATTCTCTCACACGTCTAAATTGCAATTTGTAATGTCTGCGGTGGCGTCACTTATAGTTTTAATTCGTTTTCGTGTTTAATAATAACTAAATGAATTAGTAAACGTTTTATTTGTGAAATGTATTAATGTAGCTCTAGACAACAGTTTTGTTTACCTAGCCGTCGCAAGTATTTAGGTTCTCTACAATAAGTGAGCAAACGTATTTAATCTTTTATTCCAAAACAGAGGCGAAATGAGAATGAACTACGTCCTCATTTTCAGTCAAAAATCGCTTACAAAGGGCATTTTACAAGTCACACGCGTGGCGTAGCACATTGTATTTTTCAGTAAGGAAAAATCACCTCTCACAGCCGCAAATGTGACCAGCAAATTTGTATTTAGATCGTCAATGAGCTAGCGCATATCTCCAAAGCCGCGGGAATCCTGTTTGTTTGTTTAGCTTTCTCAATGTATTCATCAGTAACCATGTTAGTTCCGTCGGTAGAAAGTGCGTTGTTCACCGGTTGCGCCCTTGTGTGGGTGGATGACCTGTCATGAGGTGACGCTCTGCGCTGGGCCTCGTGTTGTTTGCCCGGCGACCGCGCTGCACTTGAGCTGTTTCTGCGGTCGCCCTGGCAACCGATTGCGCGCCGCTCGCCAGCGCCGCAAGAGTGCAGCGGTGGCCGCCTCCTTCAAACTGAACGCGCTTCATTTGCTGGACGTCCGGCCAGTGATGAGGGCGATCGAGGTTGACCCATCGTGTGGCTTAACTGCTCTCGGCTTTCGGTGTTTTGCCCTGACGGACACAAAACTACATTGTTTGTTTTTCCTACGTAGACATCTTGTGAAATGGTGTTCTTGATTATATTTCTTTTACTTTATCTTATTATTAGTAACTACAAAGTATTATAGGGATGAGATTCAGGGCAAAAGACTCAAAGCCGAGAGGAATTAAGACCCACAATGGAACTCAACCTCGATCGTAATCATTAGTGGCAGGAAAGCACATGATATATTATTTAATTCAAATTGTGTTTTCACTCTCCGTCTTGAATTTTAAAATTATTTCAAACATTATTTAACATTGTATCCATTTAACCTCTGACGTTATCTATTTATAAGTCGCTTTAAATAACGTTTGCTTTTCACGAACTACGTATCACTTGTAGATTATATTAAATTTAATGTTTTTAGTTTACATTACTTCTTTAGACTAATCTATATATTTGTGACATGTGGTTAGGCGGAAGAGCGAGCCTGATGACCCGATCCTCGCAATAGCAATAAAGGATTATTATTATTATTATTATTATTATTATTATTATTATTATTATTATTATTATTATTATTGTTATAGAGACAGATATTGACTTTCGTTGTAAACGTAATAGGGTAGGGCGTGCTGAGACAGGACCAGGTGAGGCGGGATAAGGAAGAGTAAGGTGCAGTTGGGCAGACAGAGTGAACAAGGGAGGGGCTTGGATATTAAGGAGAAGGACAATAGCAGGGGGAGAATACGCAATTGATTAATAGAATTACTTCCCTTCCTTTTCAAACAGACACTAGAAAGAAATAAATATCCGGAAAATGCTGTATACTTCAGTTTATAAAATAAGACCACGCAAATTTCAGGATGAAATGAGGGTCGATTCGATTGTGGAATATATCATTTATTTATTCTCACTTAGAAATAAAAAAAAATCATCTTCGCTCTTAAAAACTCTTCACAAAAGTGTTGCTCTCCATAAATCGATTGTGCCTCGCACAACGAAACAAAGTAATGAACAAATCACGGAAGGTAAGCGTATTTTTTTTCTGAAAAACGCTTCTAAATTGTTTCTAAAATTTCTCTTTTTATATATCAAAGAATGGTAATAAATTGGCGCTAGTCTCTTGGCTCCTCGCTAGATGTGGTAGGACATTCTCCTGCTGACTTATGGCGTGTGGTACTGCTTGCAGCAGGGAAGCATCTCAGGCTCAAAAACCTCTCTATTTAGCGGTTGCTGGTCCGATTGCCTCAATATGTATGAGGCGAGATCGCACATTGTAGCCAATGGTGCCCCAAACGATCACACTTGCGTTTGTCCGCTTTGGCGCGGAACGATGCGCGCTGACAGATTGCGATCCCTACTGCAGCACACTAATGAACTCGTTGACGTGCCCTTTGCTCTCTGTGGCGTTGGTGATGACTGGTCAGTGTAATCCGACGCAGTGTTATGCATGCCTCCAGTCCAACCCTCAGCAGACGGCGTCGAACCGTCGACGCAGACGGTGCCACACCCGTTGCAGTGTGCCAAAGTCGAGCCAACACTCGGGACGACGCTGTTCTGTCGGTTACTGCCATGTGGGCAAGATGGCGGTCACTTCAACCAGAGATTTATCGATTTTAATGATGTTGACGGTCTAGGGATTTACAGCGGGGATCTTTTGACTTTCTATAGGGGGCCTCGAAATGTTGAGGGAGATGAATAGCGTAGCTACTTTATTATAGAAAGGTGTAGAACACTGTGGATTTCCACTTCTAATTCCAGGAGATACATCATTACGTATTATCTTATTTAAGGATGTTTTGACTTTAATTGCGTATTTGATTGACAGGGTTTGTCTTCGAAATGTGTGGTTAGTTTCAGCCGCTTCGATGAGAACACTACCAATTGGACTTGTGTGAAAGCAACCAGTGCTTATTCTTAGTCCGCAATTGTGCAGTGTGTCCAGTTTCTTGAGAGTTGAATTGCACGCTGAATTATATACAATAGGTCCGTAATCTATCTTACTTCTTATTAAGGCTTTGTATGTAAGTAGTAAGGTATTTTTGTCCGATCTCCAGTTGTGATTAAGACACTTCAGGATGTTAAGTCAATTTTTGCATTCTGCATATGTTTTAGAGATATGTTCTTGCCATGTGAGCCTGTGGTCAAATATAAGGCCCAAGAGTTTTGTATGTGTGACAGTCTTAATGGCTTTGTTGCCCAGGAATAATTTCGGGTAGAAAAGGGCTTAATTTTTTAGAAAAAAATCATACATTCAGATTTATCTGTCGAGAATTTGAAACCGGTTTTCATTGACCATTTGTAAATACAGTTTGCATTAATTCATTGGTTGAATCGAAGTTTCTTCCTTTGCATAGTAACACCCTATCATCGGCGTATTTCCGCACGACAACTGGGCTTACAATATCATCATCAGCGTCATTTATGGCAATTAAAAATAGTCACACTGAGCACTGATCCTTGCGGTAGCCCATTATTAAGTTTCTTAATTGTTGATAAATTATTACCTATACGTACTTGAATACATCTGTTGCTAATAAAGTTGGTAAGGAACTTAAACATATTGCCCTTGATACCAATACTAAGTAATTTAGCAGCTATGCGGTGTGTCCATACCATATCGTATGCTTTTTCGATGTCTAGATTTACTAAGATAACATGCTGTCCGTGAAGAAAGGCTTCTTGGATTATCGTTGTCGTGCTGATAAGATGCGAGGTGGGGGAGTGTCCAGTTCTGAATCCAAATTGGGTGTCTTTTATTAAATGTTAAGATTCAAGGAACCACCTTATTCTTTTATTAACGATTTTTTCTAATATTTTGCATAGGTTACAGGTCAGTGAGATTGGTCGGTAATTATAGCTATTTGACTGGTCTTTGCCAGGTTTGTGAATCGGAATGACTGTGGCAGTCTTCCAGATTTCAGGAAAAACATTATTTAGCCATATATGGTTATATATTTTTAATAAAATGTTAATACCACTCTTTGGGAGATTTTTTATTAGGCAGTTTGGAATTTTGTCTGGGCCAGGAAATGAGTTGTTGATCTTTTTTAAAACTTGTTGTAGTTCGTGCATGAAAATTGGAGAATTCATGTCATTGTCATAGATGTTGTCATCAATAGGTGTCATATTTGGTTCACTTTCAGCTTTTTCTTTATATGTGATGAATTCCGTATGGTAATTGGAGGTGCTGGAATTTTTCATGAAGGTTTCGGCAAATTCCTCAGCAATAATTTTGGGATCGCTAATTATCTGGTCATTGCAACGCAAGAAATGTAGTATAGTAATATTAGTCTTCATACCACGTATGGATTTGATTTTTTTCCAACTCTCAGTTGAGTTCGATTGGCAGTTTATTGAGGAGATATATTCAGTCCATGATCTAGCTTTGTTTATTTTTACAGTTCTGCGGGCAATAGCTCTAGTTCTCTTGTAGTTGATTCGGCTATCATTCTAATAGTGACTTTGCTTTTGAACTTAAACGGGCCATGGTGCATTTGTGTCATTGAGTTACCAGAATTGGATATAATATTACAGAATGATTCTACTATCTGGTCAATGTTATTATCGTCCTTGAAAATATATTCATCGTTGAGGTGCTCATCAATTTTTTTCTGATAGTCCAACCAATTAATGTTCTTATAATTGGAAATTGAGTTGCGCCATTCATGACCAATGGACACACTTGGTTCATGGATATCAATCAGTATTGGAAAATGATCACTATCGTAAGGGAAGTCCATAACATTCCAGGTACATTTCTGTGCTATTGTGGGAGAAGCTATTGAAAGATCAATCGCACTTAGCCTGTTGTTACTGATATTAATATGAGTGGGATCACCAGAGTTGAGGATGATGCTGTCATGATCGTCAATTACTTTTTCCAATAATCGGCCTCTTTTATCAATTTTGTACGATCCCCATAAGGAGTGATGGCAGTTAAAGTCTCCAAGAATTATGAAGGGCTCTTTTATCTGGTTTATAATATCATGCATTTCGATTTCTTGTAGTGGGTACCTATTAGGTATATAGACATTTCCGATACATATGGGGTTAGTTGAATTAATTTTAATTGCCACCAATTCCATGTCAGTTTGAATTTTTAGAATTTCGATGGGAATCGATTTTTTGGAATATATTGCCACACCACCACATGCATATTCAGGATTGCTTCTATTTTTAAAGGTGCAAGTATATCCAGTTATATTCCCATGTGATTTTCCTTTAAAGTTTGTTTCTTGTATACAGATTATATCAGGGCTATGTAGTTTGCATAAATATTGTAAGTTTTCTAGCCTGCTATAAAAGCCATTTAGATTCCATTGCAGGACTATCATTACTTTTCATTATATTATACTCTACGTTCAGATGTGTCAGCATGATTTAAATTCTATGGAATGATCTGAATAAGTACATACAGTAGTTAGGTACTGTTTAAACTGAATTCTGAGTCTGAGGTCTCTCTGGGAATATTTTTTCTAATTTTTAATAACTCTTGTAAATCTGCCCTTTATAGATCTTTCATTCAATAATTTATATGTTTCTTTCAGCATACCAAATACTTCATTAAAATCAGTTGAATAATGTTTTTTATAGGAATGGGGTCAGGTGATCCAAAAGAGTTTTCAAGGAATGATTTGAATTGGGTGTAGGGCAGAGGACGTTTGTCTTGGTTGGATTCAATATAGGTTTTGGTTGGGAGTAGAAGTTCTTCTATTGACTTGTTAACTAAATTGTCTTGAGAGGCAGGTTCTTCTTCATTTGCATTTTTTGCTCTCTTTTTCTTTGATGGTTTACAGCCTTTGTCTTTACATTTTACATCAGTAGTTGATGTATTCTCAAGGGTAGAGGACGATTCAGATGGGAGGCTTCTTTGGCTTCGATTCAGATAGGAGGGAAGTTTGTATAGTCCATGGCAATCGAGCCAGATGGATTATCACCTGGTTGTTCTGTAGGGGGAATCTCTATTAAAGTATTATCATTATTGTTATCTGTTGCTCTATTTATAATTGGTCAAAGGCTAATGTTATTAATTGGACACTTGCTAGCAATATGACCTTCATTTTTGCATTTGAAACAGGTGATATTATTAGTGGTGAAAAATAGTCTATATGTTGTATCTTCATATGAAATTAGAAGTGATTGTGGTAATTTATGTACTTCATCTGGGTGAACAAAGACTTGTCGCCTGAAGCTCATAATATGAGACATACATGGTTCATGTAGACCTGCTCTAATAAATGTAATGTTAAAAGAAATTTGAATATTCTATTGTTGAAGAGCATTTTTTTATCACATCATGTGAGATAACTGGACATACATTCGATATTATAACTCTTACATGTTTCCTTAATAGGGGTCTAACACTCACTTCAATGTCATTAATAGTGAAAGTTTGATGGTTATCTAGTTTGATAGTTAGCGATTTTCTCTGTACTTAAGAACACACAAATATTATTCGCTATGCGCGACACAAATCTGATATCACTAAAATATCAAGTTGATATTTTACTCACATAATCTTTTATTGCAAGTCCTTCGTGGGCTTCTATAATAATTGCTTGGTCCTTTGACGGGAAGATGTCCATTGTCGCAGCTCCAGCATACGATTTCGAGTTTGATCCATGTTGTTGTCGTTGTTGGGCGTTCGAGGTTATGTTTCCCTTGTTGTTCAGTGTATCCATATTGTCCAGTGCATCCATACTCTTTCGAGTAGCAGCCACTCACAGAATACACTTTAAGAAGAAACTATAGCACAGTTTTGTTTATGTTTACACCAAATAAGGTATTAGAAACACTGTCGAAAGCACACGCGAACGGAGCATACGATGTTGCTAGTACCGCGGTCCGCCGACGACTCGAGAGTTCTTGATCTTGGTAGAAACAGAAAATAATAAATTGTAAAGAAGGTTCGCGTTTAAGTTATGTTGATTATGCAAAAGTTTGTTATGTTTATTGCATAACGTCAATAAAATACCTTATTAATGATTGTATTCATTAGAAGGAAGTATACATTTCCTGTCTTAATTAAATTGATATATGAATACTTATATAATGACATAATTTGACCATGCATTACAATTATTTTCGACATTTTTAGTAAAATATTTTTAATGTTTGAGATAAGGCAATCGTAAGTTTATTTTGAACATTTGCTGTACTACATTTTTCACTGCAGTCACGGAGACGGTGATGTTATTTTGCTGAAGAACCTGTACAACATTCACTATGTTGCTTTGGTAGCACATCTTATCTCTACTTAAAGAGATACTAAAAAATTATTTTAACGTGATTGTATACAGGGCGATTCTAAGAGAACTCCGGAGTTTCTACAATTCGATTACGCATGGTGACGGATTCAATTTTCTTTAAACATCGATTGAGTGCTGAAAGACGACACTATCACGTGCTGTTGCACCAGAAGCCCTTCCAGCAAAGACGTGGTGAGGACCAGGCCACTGCGTGTGTGTGGGGGGGGGGGGCGGGGCCTGCTGGGAAATCTGGAGGCAGAGCGCGCTCGAGTGGCTGCCCCAGCGCAAGGCAGAGCCTCTTCGCGCCACCCACGCGCAACAGGATTGATCATGTGTACTAGATCACGTCGGACAAAGGCAGGATTCGTGGAAATGTTTGAAAATACTACTTATGGACTGTAGGGATAGACTCAAAAACATCGCTTCCTCCCTTCACTACTTCATCTCGAAGTCATAAAATGAGGGAGGCTTCAAATTCTGGCCCACTATTCACTATCCACAGTGAACGGAAAATATGATTGAAATGTTTTGTATTTGCAAAGATCTCTGTGTGTTGTGGTCTATAGCAGGAAATTTTAATATCATTGCTAGTGTGTCAGATCATTACTAGACATTCCGTTGGCCCTTAATAACCAACTGCTGCATTTATAAAATATCATCAATCTTTGAATCTATAAAACAAGTTATCGTCACTTTGTTAACTATAACCGCCCACTCACTCCCTTGCTCGCGTTAGGCGACCCAGTAACAGACGGCAGATGAGAATTCATTCCATGAATTTTGAGATATTAAAATGTGTTGTGCTCTGTGAACATGGTTAATAAAAGCAAGATACAATGTATCCAGGAACGTCTGTCTTTTATTTAAATGTCGCATACCAATGAGAACATTTTATTATTAAAATCTTTCTGAACATTCAGTATTAGCTTTGTCTTTCGACTCTAATGGAATGTTTAAAAAAAATGAAACGTAATGAGTAGTGACTTCGCGGAAATGCCGGCGTTCTCATACAACTTGGCCTGCCCATTATCATGTTAAAATCTTATTTTGATATCTGTCGATATAAAGAATTGTAGGGGAATCAGAGAAACAGTGAATGTTGCACTATTTTTTTTAAAAAGTTTCGGCATTCGGCATGTGTTCCCGCGGAAAGGATAGTCAGTATCGAAAATATTCAAAATATGTTTGTCTTAACTATACCTCAAAATTTAATATTTTTAAAACATATTTGCAGAAAATGGTACTGAGGTGTAACTAAATACATTAATTATTGATTCTGAAATATATAAATAAATTTTTCAATTATACTACAATTTAATCTGAGATACAACTTTGAATCCCCCCTCCCTTATACTGTTCTCTGGGAACCGGAGTGGCACTGGTATGGGTCTGTTAAAGAAACTTTTGGTACTACAGCAGTACATATTTCTGTAATTATTTTTAAAATTTGTAATATCTGAATATTAAGAAAATTAACGAAAATTAAACCTGCGTTATGCATTTGTACAATGTACTATTTGAAAAACAAATAGAGAGCACATTTGGAGCCGATTTTCAAAAAAATACTTTTTTATCTATATTTCTTGCAAAAGTGATATTTTCAAATTTAAAATTGCAACGAAAAAATTACTACTTCCAACATTCAAACCATTCATGTGGATTGCACTAAGCCAGTTTGGTATTGTTACTGTGATTTGCATTTTGCGGTTTGCTCTTTTCATAAATATGCATTTAATGCTTTCGTTTAATTTATTAATTTAGAACTCGGCTTTTTCGAGTTTTATTTATTTATTTTTTTCAAATATTTTTGTTATGTTCCTGATGGACAGGCGATAGAGTTAACATTTTAAACTTGAAATAAATTTCGTTGTAAACCAAATGTGGAATAACAGCACTAGTTCTACAATTTCTGGCCGACCTTGACTGTCCCAGTGGCGTGGCATCTTTGACGCGCTGGCCGCCACGGCGCCTCTGTGGTGGGTGCGGGAGAAGAACTAAGCTGCGATTCATCCGTGTTTGCGATGGCCTTGGCCGAAAAAATAATATGTTAAAATGTATGAAGTTCAACTAAAATCATTAATGTAATTAATATTTGGCACCGTCAGAAACATTTTTACTAAATTAATGTGGAGCATCGTGAGGCAGTTATTTTACTGTGGCTACGTTTCGGCCATTTATTTGGCCTGCTAACCTACTGAATTTAAATGGTCGAAACGTTGGTACTGTGCAAAACTAACTTTACACACACACACACACACACACACACACACACACACACACACACACATATATATATATATATATATATATATATATATATATATATATATCGATAGATTCGAAATTCTACTGTCGTCATAAATACATGACAATACACGTTTTGATTATACATGACATACATGACAATATACATTTTGATTATATTTTGTAATCAAATGAAATGCTCATGTTTCTTTAAGAAAATAATGAAGAATTTATTTTCAATATATTCTTATTACTGACCTCGTCGTGATGATAGCTCGTTGCTTTCCCTATTCCATAATTCTGAGTAAACGTCTCTTACAACAATAATAAAAGTTCATCGCTTGTCGAAACGTAATCTGTCGTAATTCAATATGCATGCCTGCGTAATTATTGTAAAAGTGTGATTTCAACCGGCCTCAACATTTAAAACATTGATTATGAAAACCTTCCGTGAACATTTTAGGGCCTAAAACGTCTTGGTTCATTTATAACGCGCAAAAACCAAGGCTGTACGCCACAACTTCTAAGCTTCTTTTAAAGATCTCTCTCGCCCTGCTTAATATCCGATTCATTCAGCGAGTTGAAGTTCAGTGTATGGGAGTAAAACGCCGTGTTCCGAGCGGCGACGGCGATCCGCCCACCCGCTTTGCCTCATTCGGGGTTCTCTCTCCGGGAGGCGCTGCGCAAACAGCCTTCAGTGATACTAAAGGTCGTGGCTTGGTTCACACGCTCAGCCCCCTCAGTTCCTTCGGACCTCTTACATGCAGCCTAATTCGCTGCTTGCCGCTAGAAACAGGTAGAAAATCTTTTTTTGGATAAGTATCACATAAACGTTTTGGACACGTTTGGTGTCACAGTGGGATCAGTATTTACGGGGAGAACGTGTATGATATTTTTGTCTGTTTGTATAAAAATTTCTCATAGGATCATTCACTTAATGAATTCTGTTCTGCCTTTTCTCGGGCGTAATACCAAGGGTTGGGCGCCAGTCCGCGCCACGAATAGCGGCGGGAAATCCGACGACCTAATCCTTGTTTCGGCCCATCTTCGACAGGGACAGGGTGGGAGAGGGAGGAGAGGGGGAAACAGGGTGAGTGAGCGGGAGATGGAGAGATGAAGGGTAGAACGTCTGCCGCTAGTTTATCATAAATGTCTATGATTTTTATCAAATCATAGTTGTTGTAAAAGCATTGATGTTCCTCGGTTTTGCTAGTCGCCTGAGAATGAATAGAAAGCCATTCAGTTCCCATCAAAACCGCCTTACAATACGCGCTCTCAAATAGCAGGTAGACGTTTAAAAGGAAAAGGTTTCATACAAATTTGCAAATACACAGCACAACATTAACGAAAATATGAATAAAGTGTAAAGAATAGGAACTCAAAGACAAGAAAATAGGATGACCGAATCGATAGCAAAATGTACAAATAATCATGACTCTCGAGTAGGCTGTTTGTTTGAAAATTCATTTCTTCAGGTCTCTTTTCAACTTCTTTTTCATTAGCGACCAAGAGGTTGATTTGTTGATTAATTATTTCGTGTTTTGAGGTGTGGTAATTGCCATGACCATTAAAACCATGTAGTGTATGTTATATTAATGTTATTATTATGTTACTGTCGACGTTCCTACCCCGCTAATAAGTGACATCCGTCGTACTCATCTTGCGCGGTTTCCCCCTCCGAGTATCTCCCGTAATGATGCACCGCTGCAGACAGGACATGCTGTAAGCTCCCTACATGTGTGTAGTATAGTGAAAGTAAATGTAAGATGGTGTATTTAAGGGGAGAGGAAAGAACGAGGAAGGGGAAGGAAAGATTGCCTGAGGACCTTGGCCCGTTTGTTAGATTGCTGCTCCGTCATTCACCTGGTCATCACTCAGAAAAAGCTCGAAAAGAAATATCAGAGCAGCCGTGAGAGGATATTAACTCAAAATGGATCGTGGGGGAGAATTTGAACCGGGGATTTATTATTTCATGTACAGTTTTTTTTTTTTTTTTTTAGAATATTGCATAACTTTGTATGTTTCAGCACAGTTGCCCTAACATTTTATCTACGAAATCCATTTCTGCATTACTTCAGGCTGTCTGTCAAATTTATTTATCTCGCGGTTGTCTTTGAGATCGCGAAACTCCCGTTAGCCCTTCCGTGTTAGATCCACTTGGCCAAAGCAGAGCCGACCGGCGTGGCGTATCGCTCACGGACACCTCTCAACAACCGTTCATTTTCCGCGACAGAATCCACGTAAAGACATTCAACTTTCATCACGGTTGATACTTTTCGAAATCACTAGAGAAAATAGAATTGCTGACGTACGTTTGCATTGTATGTGCCCTTGGCCTATTATGAGTCTACATTTACATTTTTTGCTGCATTTTCAAATATAAGGAAAATTCCAAGAAAGAAAACTAACTAGACACGATGTGTAAAAGTCTAATAAATTTGCACGTGAACGATAAAAAGCACGTGAACGTGAAAAGTTCAAGAAAACAAATGTATCTAAAATCATATTCATCATATTTGTAAGAATTGATAACTGATCCTTGTATATAATTCTAAAATTTACATGTTCCATGTAATAAAGTTTTATTAATTTGTTTTGTATTATTTATTTAATTATTTCACAGTTTTACATTGATAAAAAAACAGTTTTCTGTACCGAAAAATTGTAATACTTTATATAAATTTAATATTATTTTTCTACCTGTCCCAATTTTCATAACCCTTGTCCGTTAAATTCTTCTCTTCCAAAAGTCTCTGAATGTCGACCAACAAGCTATTTTAGGTCTTCGTCTTTCCTTCCTACCCACAGGAACCCACTTTAAAACCATTTTTGGAATTCTATTTTCTTTCATTCTTTTAACATGCCCAAAATTTATGAATAGTTTAGAATCTTATTTTATTATACCGGATAACCTATAAAAACCCATTTCTGTTACAAGAAATTTTAGTTTTAATTTTTTCTTTAATTTCCAAATTTTAGATCCAAATAAAACAGTAAATTCTACAATATATTTATGTATCCTACATTTAGTTTCTTTTTTTACTTTTTTGCATTACGAATTCTTCGTAAGAAGAGAAAGTATGTAATCATGCGTCGGAAAACAACAAACTTTTACCAGAAAAGTCTTACAGTCAGGCTCTGGTTTATTAGGGTTATATATTTATCCCATAATATTTAATTTAGCATTGATGTTGGTTACCTTCCTTTGTTTATTCTATGTTTTTATCAACTTTTTGATTTCAATTCTTATTTATGTCAACTACCAAATAATTAAGTTTTCCTATCCCATACTGTAAAGTTAAATCTGTATTATTTACTCCACACCCCCTTATAATTTTTTTTTCATAGCAATTTTTGGTCCCCATATCTTGAATTCTTCTAATATGTCCTAAACATGTATTCCACATCTTCAACATCCTGTGCTATTATTACCTTGTCATCTCCAAATAAAAAAGTGTGTATTCTTTTATTTCCTATAGGAACACCCATTCTTTCAACTTTCATTTTCCCTTGTTTGTATACTTACGTATATAATATACTTATATATAGAAAGTTACGTAATGCTGTGCAAAACGACAACGGTAGAAAAATTTCGGCAGAAAAATTCATTAGCTGAACCTGATAACGTTGGGTCGAAAAATAAAAGTGGGTAAATCCAGGAGCTAAATAAAAAAATCCTCTAAAACGTAGTGTAGCCAGAAACCCTGTTTTGGGGTTTCTTGAGACCGAAAAATCAATTGACGGCAAAACGTCCGCCCACCCGTCCGACCGTGTGTCTGTCAGTCAGGGGATTTTTTCTAAATTGAACAAACCCCTGCCGATAGGCTCGAGTAGTAACTTTGAGATTTTTAAAAACATTCTTTAAAATTTGTGGGTTCTTGACACGAAGCCCCTGGGACATTTTAAAAATTTTCTCAAAAGCAGCTCTAGTTTTTTTTCTTTAAATTCCTTGTAAGAATAGAGTAAAACACACTTATAAAAGTGGAACAGGTCCTATTTTGAAGGGTAACTTTAAATTTTCTCAAAAATCTCAAAACATTAATCTTCGCAGTTTTCTTACAACTTCAAAATTGAAGACAGAGATTTTCTCTTCAAATTAAATTTTTTTCACATTTAGTTCTTTCATTTAGGTCGTGTACATTTTTTAAAGAATTTAGGCGTTTTCGCGCAATATTGCGTGCATGTGCAATATTTAAAAAAATACAAAAACAAGGTTTTCTCGAAAAATACTCTATTTTTTCTTTAAACGTTTGGGAAGTATAGTGCTTAATGTACTAAATGAGATGACATAAATTCCATATACTTTTGATTTTTTTTCAAAAATTACAAAAATTCAATTTTTTTTTATCATCCTCTTACGTCGTTACTATTTACATTAACGACGATTTTTTCACACCTTTGAATTTGCGAGATCATGTGCTTTAAATGAAATTTCTCGAAAAGCCAAAACTTTTCTGTGGAAACGTGCTCTAATTTCCGCATCTATAGAAACATTAAAATGCTATTTTCTCAAAAACTGCTCAAAAGATTTTCATCAACCTCTGTGTACAGATAGTCCTAATTTCACTGTTTAAGATTGCATAAAATTAATTATGCGGTAGCATTCCCTCCTCAAAATACACAAATGTATTTTTTTAAATCTCTCACGCCAGTATTATGCACATTTGCAGCAGTTCATATTCATTATTGCTCTTGTGAGTGATGTGCTTCAAATGACGTGAAACGAAGTTTACCCAAAACCCAAACAATTCCTGTAAAAAAGAATTTCAGATTTCAAATTTTCAGTAAATCTGAAACATCACTTTTGCAGAAACTTTTTCATTCTTTTCATTGAAAATTGCATCAAATTTAGGATGAAGTTTTATTCTTCTTTAATATTCTTGAAGTAATAATTCGTTTCTTCTACTACAAAACAGAAAAAATTGAGAATTAAAAGTTTATTTTGGCATAGATGGCAGCTGGCAAGATGTTGGGAAGTCAGAATAGCTAGCCCAGACGAAAAAAAAATAGAAAACTAATACGAGAAAGTCTATTCGAGTCTGTAGCATCACATGTTACTTTCTCGCGTACGTACTTATATACGGAGTAATATTCGTAATATAGGGAAAGTTATGTAATGCTGAGGAAACTCGATTTCGAGATTTCAACGGAAATATACGTTCTGAGATCCTCCTGATATCGAAAAAATGTTCCGATCATCCATCCATCTGTCCATCTGGGAAAACCACTAACGCCTACACCGTACGGATATTTTCCAAAATGAATATTCCTCGGTCGATTTGGCTTTGAAAAACGTTCTTGAAAATTGGATCCAATTTCTTTTTTTTAAGTAAATTTAGAATAAAATGAAAGTGACGTAGGACATATTTTCATAGTTAATTCCGAATATTTGATAATTTCAAAATTTTTTGGGTATCTTCCTACAACTACAAAATTAAAGCTAGAGATTTTTCCTTCAAATAAAATGTGTTTTCCGTAGTGACTTCTTTCTTTAAGAGCATGCAATTATTTTGGAACATTTTAGCATTTTTCGGGCAATATTGAGTGCAACATGTGTAATTTTGAATTAATTAATACGATTTTCTCAAAAATGTTTTCAATTTTTCTCTTTAAGCTTTTGGTAGGGATGCGCTGAATGTACTCTATTAATTGACGAACATTTCATATTTCTATATTCTTCTGTTTTTTCCAAAAATTACAAAAAAACAGTGTTTCGACTAGCCTCTGTTGTCTTTAATATTTTCACTAGTTGCGACTTGTTGACATTATTGTATTTATGAGTACATGTGTTTAATACAGTTTCTCGAAAACAACACTATTCTGTAAAAATTAGTTCAAAAATACTGATTTTCAGAAACTTCAAGCGCCATTTCCTCACAAACGGCTCCAATTTCATTCTGCAAACTTTTCGTAGAGATAGTGCTAATTGCATTGTTTAAGAGTGCACAAAATCCATTTTTCTGTACTTTTTTTAAAATATAGAAATGTAATTTATTTGTAATATCACTCACGCCTTTAATATTCTCATTTCCAGCGATTTGCAAACACTATTGCATTTACAAGTTTAAGTGCTTCAAATGATTTGAATGATGATAATGAAGATTTTGGTAAACTCAATTCGTTTTGTGAGAAAAAGAGCGTGGAATTTCCTAATGACAGTAACGCTTGAACGCCATTTTCTTAAAAACAGATCAATTTTTTCAATGAAAATTGCCATTTAGAACGAGGTTTTACTCCTCTATAATATTCTTAAAGTAATATTTCCATTTTACAAATAAGAAACCGAAACATTGCGTGTCAAATCAATGTCCTTTGGGCCGAAATTGATGGCAGCTGGCAAGAGAATAGAGGAAGACCGTAAAGCTAGTCCACACCAAGAAACGTGAAAAAGTTTACTACGAGAGTTTCTTTGTCATTCCATTGCACCGCTAGTTGTATTAAATGAAAGAAAAAAATGTTTCAATAATGTTTGATGGAGTTTTACTAACTTAAAATACTAATGATGTAACAGTAAGTTAAATAAGGAATTATATTACTTCAAACTATTCGAAGACTCCCCGCGGTCCATTTTCCCCACTGCGACCTGTCCCGGGTTAAATGGAGGCGGTGGGGCAGGTAGCGTAACGGTGTGTCTCGGGGTTCGAGGGTAGAGGGGTGGCCGAATCGAGATCCGTGGTTGGGGCAGGTGGAGCGAGAGCGAGGAGGGGGAGAGATTGGCAGGCGGAGCGCGTCGCTTCGTTAGTCTGCGTTTTAGAGCAGTCGCTCGTTGGCGTCGCCGCATTGCGGCTCACTGGCGAACTGCGCCGGGGGCGCCCTCGCTCGCCCCGCTGGCGCTGCGCGAATAACGCAACCGGAAATACAACCCGCATTTTACATTTCCTTCCAAATAAGTCATAAAGAAAGACTCCTTCAACATTGCCCCGGCAAGAAATGTCACAATGACAACATTCTGCTGAACAGAGTTGAGATAACAAGAAAAACGCTAAAACTACGATTAATTTGCGAAACAAACACGAAAAGTTGAAAAGAACCGATTTTCGTGTGTCAAAATAAGAAAATTATTCGAACATGACTGCTAGTTTGTTTGATAAATTCCGCAAAGTAAGCACTAAGTACAGAACCTTAGTACACAATGAGCCTAAAAAAAGTAAAATACTAATTGTAAAAATATTCAGATGTTTTAATTAGAAATTCAATTAATTCAATTGAATTAAAAAAGTGTCATTCCCTTTATATGAATTCTCGATATTTTCCGTTTTGAATGGTCGAATATTGCACCTCTGTAGCCCCGCTGTTGGTCAGCGTGCTCGGTTTCTACTAATCGGCTCGGTTCCATTCCCGGTGATGCAAGATTATAGTGTGCGTTTTCCTTGCAATGTCCCAGTATACGTTGCTGTGGGACGATGAGAAAATTCACTTCTCAGGTTAAGAATGCCGGAATACAGCGTGGGGGTGTCTACATGATAATCACACGTACCTTCTTAACCCGTGGTCGCGAGGCAGGGACGTCGCTGGTAGGTCTGAGCTCGTTCACGGGCTGTCGCGCCAAGTACATCCATACATATTGCACCTCTGTCAATACATAAAGGTAGATACATTTTTGACAAAAGTTTAAAAATGCCCTAAAATGGGTTTCAATTTCTACTAAAGTATTTCCAAAACAAAATATCGATTGCTATTCCGCAGAGCCCGAAGATCTGCGAGGTCGATCTCGGAGAAAATATTTTTGAGGAAATCGTGTGAATGTTGACACAAAAAGTGTTCACCGACAGCATTGTGGACGAACGGACTAATGAAGAAAAGTTAGTTTTCAAAAATACTTTCGGTATCCGTTTTCCCTAAAACGTCTATTTGTGAAAAATTCTCAAAGTAACATTAATAAGTGTAATTTGTTCTATTGCAAAAAAATCTTGTGCAATTTATAAAACTAAATGTAAAATGTCTTCGCGTTTTCTTGCAAAGAACTGTCAAACACTCAAATGTCGATTATCGATTCGTCGGAGGTCAAGCAGATCGATGGAGGTACACATAGTTCGTGTAGTCATCTGAACAGTGAGTATGAGAAAGTGAGAATTAAAAGTTTGAATGGTAAATGTAGATGAGATGAGATCAATGACGTGTCGGTACCACTCATACCCTGCCAAATCAAATTGTCCTAGAAATGGTAATTCTCCAAAATTTGATTATTTTCATAACTAATATAGTGATTCCCTTCCAAACAAATGGAGATTTTGGAACGGAAAAATGAACTATTGCAAAACTCTTATTTGCAAACACTAAAATTGGTATAAGAGACCAAAACCATCGACAGTGTCCGTATATTCTAGGAAGACCTCCACACACGTGTTCTGTTGATGCAGAAGTATTGGTGATGTTCAAATATAACAAAACCTAATTTTCATTTGCAGCGCATATTCGTCAACTCTTTAATAATTCATTACTATTTGACTCCGTTGCCCCCATCCGAGTCCCTATGCATACGTAGTAACGAGGGTGGTTTGCGTGCGACGTAAGTCACTAATTCTGGCGAAGGGCGTTTTCCGCCATTACTTTGGCGTAACGTGGCCTTCGAGCGAGCGCAGACGCTCAAACGTGGATTCGAAGCGCACGCAGGAGCGCAATCGCGCTTGCGTATTTCTGGAGGACGTCCGCTCGCACGTGCGCCCCAGTAATCGCACGCTTCGAAACTCGAGGTGGAGGGGTGAAATTTTCCTGGACGACGTACGTTAAGACGTTGGTGATTAGGAAAAAGCTACTGTCACGGAATTGTAAAGGCACTGACAGATTCAACTGAACCCTATCAATTAGTAATTCATAATTCAAAAATATGGATTGATTAATCTGAGCATTTATCATTGTACAAACTTATGCTGTAAAAACAATGAATGAAGAAAATATATAATAAAAATAGAACCGACAAGGAGGGTTAACCTTATAGAGATAAGACCGAGTGCTATCTGTCCCTCCCTGCTCCTGTTGCAGGGTTATGGAGGACGCCCCGAAATGGAATTACCCATTCGTGTGAGAGGTCGAGCGGTTGTAACGGAAGCGATTGCGAACCCGCCAAAGCGCTATAAACTTTGCAAATTCTGCTGTGTATCTAGTGCATTTCGTATGTATTTGGTATATTTACGAGTATAAAGTGCGATGTCTTCTTTATCATTGTATAAGCTCAATAAAGTAGCTTTCGACATTTTTATGTGCAGTTAGATGTTGTCTTATTTCTGCTAATATTTTCGAGACAACCTCTGTTATAATTCAGTTCTGCAAAATCCAAACTCGTGTGGGTTCCTTGACCAATTACAGCTGAATTCCGAAACAGATGAACCACGGACCGATCTTCGCCTCATTTTCCTTCTCCTATCTTATCCTCCTACACCCACTTACACTCTTCACTACCACACAATGGGAGGCCATCTGGCGCTTGGAGCTCACCAAGGCT
Organism: Gryllus bimaculatus; assembly: GCA_017312745.1. Classification (NCBI taxonomy): domain Eukaryota; kingdom Metazoa; phylum Arthropoda; class Insecta; order Orthoptera; family Gryllidae; genus Gryllus; species Gryllus bimaculatus. The sequence goes on from BOPP01000138.1 coordinate 239,051, forward strand.
GAGAGATCTCCCCGCAAGCACGTGTACGTCGGCGCCGGGTCTGACGTTCCAGCAAAGACGAGACCTCACCACTACACTTACGAAAGGAATGTTTGTAACAGATGACAACACCAACCAATGAAATCCAAAATCGTACTGCAAGTTTGCTATTGTGAAATCTGAAGAGGATAATGCACGAACTCTTTGAAGTGTGTGGGCACCTCGGGACTTTTCCTTGTGAGTGCTAGCTGACGGCGCCGCTCCCATTCCGTCTCCCTCCGCGGCTCGCCCGTCGACTCGGCACCTTCCTCCCACCTCCCCAACCCCCCTTCCACCACTGGGCCCCCCGCTTCCGCCCCCCCGGAGACAAAGGCAACTTGAGTCAAACTGCATCAAAGGCCACGCCCGCGCCCGCGATGAGCCCCACCCCACTCTCGCCCTCGGAAGAACAGCCTGTGCGGGCGCGGGCCCCGAAGGTAGTTCGGAAATTAAACAGCGACGCTGCAACTCGCGACAGAGGCGTACGCGCGCGCGTGTGTGCGCGGAGGAGGTGAGGAGGCGAAGGAGCAAAAAAGCAGATGAGAAGCTCATGACTCACACGAAAGAAAGCCACTTTGTTTGACGACCACTGCATTCATTTGTATTCATTTGTTCCCTCGTTTTAAATAAGATTACGTGAAACAGAGTGCTTTGCTTGTGTCCCAATTTGCATCCATGTTCTATTCTGTGTACGCACATAAGGTAACGCAGAGTACTAAGTACAGCAGTTGATGAAGAAGGAATGTCAGCAACAACAAATCAAATGGATGAAAAGTAGTATATGAACCAGCGCTCCTGGACCAGATTTTTGAGACCCACAAATTTTAGATTTTTAAATATTTTCATTTTTTATTAAAATTCTATTAAAATACTTAATTTTATTAATGTTATCATTTTTTATCCCCAAATCTCTCCATTGTTTACTTGTTACGCGTTGACGTCTATTTTAGGACTGTAGACCAAATATTTCAATATTAGTAAATTTTACCAATGCTTACTGTTAAAATATGATTATGTATATTATGTAACTGTTTTAAAATGTTAAAGAAGTTTTAAATTAAATTTTAATAAAATTTAAAAAAATAAAAAGTCATTTTCGCGAAAACGTCTTCAATTTGTTTTTTCAAATTTTTCTTATGAATAGTGCCTGTGCTAGAGAGCAATCAAGGTGAAGCTTTCGGCGTGTATCTCTTACCTTAGAACAGTGCAGGAAAACATGCACCACGGTAAGATGTCTCGCAGCTATCGCAAGTAAGGGGGTGGGTCACCGCGAAGATTTCCGTGAGAGAAATGGCAATGGCCGATCCGAAGGCGTGTCAGAATTTTCTCCTCGCGTTTAAAGTCTGAGTTCTGCCACTCTGTTTGCCATGCACTGAGAACACAACGTTTGATAAACAGCTTGGTATCGTTTGTTGGTACTGTAAGAATGTCTACCTCAGTTTTATTCGTGGTGTGCTTTGCTGTCTGATCAGCCATTTCGTTCTCTATTATCCCAACGTGACGAGGGATCCAACAAAAAACACGCTGAGAAGAATGATCATTGTCAGAGGGTGACAAGAAGACAAACAGGAGATAGATTCAAGCGAGCTTTTTGAATCACTGCTGGTCACAATTTCTTTTAATGTCATCGATTCAGTGAAATTAATTGCCTCCAAGAGCGCATATTTTTCTGCAGTGCAAGCGCTTCACAAAGAGTCTACTCGAAGACTCCGCGTGGCACTGGGGCAGTAGAAGGCACTAGTCCCTACATTGCAATTTTGGGAGGAACCATCCGTGTATAAAACGTTATAACCAGGATGCATGGATTTCACTCCTGGAATTCCGCTAAAAATGTGCTGGAGGAGTTGAGGATTGGGAAAGTGTGATAATCTCAAGTCTATTTTACGCCAGAGAAGCTTCCAAGGGGGAACAAAACGTCGGGGGTTTTCACATGGGTAGTGTCATATCGAGTTCTTGCAAGAGCGCCTTGAACGGATACCCGGAGGACGGTGTAACGATGGTCAGAGAGCGTCCTGTGACTTGGCTGAAGAACTGCTTGACACGAAGGAGCATTTATAGCTGATACTTTCGCACCATAAGAGCTGATTACAATATCCCGCCTTCGGCTCAGGGATGCCTCGTCCAAGAGGCATTCAATGCAACTCATGTGGTAGGCGCCTGTGCTGATCCGTATACCGTCATTGTGTGTGGTCTTCAATATCCGGAGGGTCGATGGAGACACTAAGATGGGACGGATGATGGTCCTATGGCGCCCTGGCCCTATGGCGGCCTGATGGCGCAAAAGACATACTCGGTCTACGCCCCATGATCTACCAGAAAGGGTGCGAAGGAGGTTCAATGGTGATACACAGCGGCTCTTCAAGGTTTGAATGTGCTTTCGCGATGTTAAACTCTTGTCGAATGTCAGGCCAAGAAAAGTGGCAAATTCGACGAAGGGAGGTTGATGACCCCTAACAAAAGATCATGATTATTATGGGGGTGTTATATTCTACAGAAGTGCTTGCAACTGGAGTTTGAGGTGGAGAACTTTATTGAGGATAAGCTGTAACTGCCTCACAATAAATTGCGTGCTCTTCGAGGAGCAAAATACGCGCGCGGTGATGGAGTAACGGTTAGCGTATCGGATTCTTATACCCACGTTGGCGGGTCCAAACCCGATCAAAGCCGTGAATTTTTAAGAGCGAAAAAAATCTTCGTACACCTTCCTTCGGAGGGGAAGTAAAACCGGCTGACCCATGTTAGTAGATTTACTTGCATGTAAAAAATCCTCAAGCCTAAATGACGCCTCTGAGCTTAATTCAAATCGCCTGTTTCTCGCCCAAGAAATACCTTCTTTGTCTCTTAGTTGGTGAAAGGAGCATAGCGAAATTTGCGTGGTCAGACGGAAGAACAGGCCTCATGGCCTTAGTCTCGCCACGTAAAATAAGGCATTAATTCAATTAAATATATGTCAAAGTCATCAACGAAGAGCCATGCTTTCAGAGGCTCTCGAATTACTGACGCCGTACTATTGATAGCAATGGCAAACTCAAAATTGATCACTAGGGAACACCGTTTTCTAACTGGTGACTTTTGGATAATGTGTCACCCAAGGGAACGTGGAAAGATCTTGAAGAAAGAAAGTCGACTAGAAACGAAGGAAGCAGTTTCCTAAGAACCCAAGAATGCAAGAATGCCGTACCTCCTTGTACTGTCATACTCCAGTCATACGTCAGCTCTATGTCGAAAAAAAATGCTACCAGGTGTCATTGGTCATCTCTATGTCGAAATAAATTGCTACCAGGTGTCATACGTCATCTATAAGTCGAAATAAATTGCTAGCAGGTGTCATACGTCACATCTATGTCGAAATAAATTGCTACCAGGTGTTGTCGTAGCATGAAACAAGTGGAGATCTGAGTGGCAAGGTAGACTAAGTCGTTCATGGTTGACCTGTGCTTCCTGAAATCACGCTGAAAATGTGTAAATAGATACCTTTTCTCCAGGAGCCAGACCAGACGTTTGTTTACCATTTGCTCTAAACGCTTGAACACACAGCTTGTGAACGAGATTGGGTATTAACTTCAAGGTATTGTTCTTTAGGAATTGGAATAACAATGGCTTCACGCCAATCCTTGGTAAAGAATGTTCATCCCAAATCAGGTTGAAAATGCAGAGGAAAAGAACGAGCATTTTCCGGTAGGTGTTTAAGCATTTTATTATGTGTCTGGTCTGATCCTGAAGCAGTCTTTTGCATAAGCGAGGGCTCAGGGAAAGTCATCCATTGAGAAAGATGCATTGTAATCTTACTTCACGTGGCTTGAGATATCTAGTCTGCAGATCTCCATTCTTTTGGTCTTCAGAAAGCTAGGAGAGTAGTGTGCGGAGTTGGAGACTTGGTCATAGTGAGAGTCCAGTTCTTCAACTGTATCTTCTGGAGAGGAGGCAAGACTTCCATTTACCAGAATCGCAGAGACAAACTGCGAAAGAACTCTTGCAATGATCTGTCGAACCTTTCACCACACTCCTTTAAGGGGCGTACGGCAAGAGAGTGATGAAATATAAGCTCCCCAGGACGCGGCCGTGTGGTAAATCTAGCTCTAGCTAGTGACCTTTTATAATTGATCAGATTATGTATGGTTGGGAACCTACTAAGCTTTGCGAATGCCCGTTTCCGATCACGCACCGCGATGGCACAGTCGACATTCCACCATGTCACGGGAGGATGTCGGGGGTGACCCGACGATTTAAGGATGGCAATTGTGGTACATTAAGAACGGCATCATTAAAATGGACAACCTTAGCATCGATATCGTTTGGACAGTTTCCCCCTATTTCTTTCTCGAACGTTTCCCACTCAGCTCGGTGGATTATCCAGCGTGGGGGACAAGCAACGTTTGGATGGGAATATCGAAATGGACCAGAATGGGGAAGTGGTCACTGCCATGCAGGTTGCCAAGAACAGTCCTCTCAGGGATGGCTGATAACGTCTTTGAAGTCTCGGAAAAATGTGTGCTTGCGCCAGTGTTTAGAAGTATTTTCCTGGTTGTCAATAATATTTTCAAGTATTTTGCCTCTCGAGCAGGATCGCAAAGACGTTCGCTGTAGAGAGTTTACGCTTCTCAGCTGGTCTTCAACCCGCGGACTTTGACTTACTTTTTGGCGGGCTGCAAACATCTGCTCTCATTTTAACTACAATGCAGAGTGTTGATTAGGTTTTTACGACCTGTTTACGAACAGTACTTTTAACTCTACTACATTTTACTGACAAAGGAGTAGTCAGGACTCGCATTAAATTACAGAATGTTACTATGTGTTATCGCAAAAAAACGCAAAATATCAAACAGAGATATCAGGAATTACAATATTAATTTTCCCTAATTATGTTGTAATATATTTATATTATATTACGTAATCATAATTTCATATTGTTATTCAGTATCAAGCAATTCAGTGCACTAGTGTATAACCAAACAAAAATGACCCTTCAGTTGTTTAGAAAACGTTGACCACCCCGTTCCTGGGACTCCTTGCATCTCGAGTTGTCGACAGAAGTGTGTGCGTGTGTGTCTGAGTGTGTGTGTGTGTCTGTCTGCGTTTTTGGCCCCGCCGTTGTGCGATCGCGATTAGGTCGTTGTGCGACTGCGCACCCGAATAAGCAAAAGCGCATGCTCCTGTCAGAAGAATTGATATCAAATGCCGTGCTCATTTCACGCCCCTATTAAACCAGTGATGGACGGGTGAAGTGAGCGACCTGCAATAATCCTTCTTCCCCTTCCCCCCCCCTGGACCACTAGTCACCAAATGTTCCGATTTTTAAACTGTCGTGTGTCACTGCCATTCATGAACCCGGCGAACTCCACTCGGGGAGAGGGGTCAAAGACTCGAGACATTTTAAAATAATTTAAGGATTGTTTACACACTTAAGAATTAATACTAAATGTGTTTAGTAATATTTTACACTCATTTTCGGCCAGTTCGTGATAAACGTTATTAATGATACGAGTGGCAAAAGTGGCATTTTATTTCGTCGTGACACAAGTTTGATAAGCCGAGTGAAACAATCCCACGGGCACAGTAAAATCATTTTTACGACGTCCATGCACTATTTTTCGGGAGTCAGTCTTTCATTTTCTTTTAGTTACTTATAAACTATACTCATTTACAAATCACTTAATGAATTACTATAGTATACGAAGGTCAGTAGTAACTCACGCGGTCAGTCGAAAGTATTTTCTTTGTCTTTGTTTCAATCAAAGATGTATAAGAAATGTTCAAAACAGATTCATTTGAACGATATATCAGCGCTGACATTGGAACTGGCTATTTCGGTTGGACTTCGATCTTGGAATGCCTTGTGCTTCCATAGTTTCATCTTCTGAATTCATGATCTGAATTATTATTATTATTATTATTATTATTATGATTATTATTATTATTATTATTATTATTATTAGCCTACAGCATCCCAAAACGGCGTATAGTTATCATATAGAGTCTGTTCTACTTTATGTAGATATGATACGCCTTTATTTTGGAAATACTCCCTCATGATTATGATCTGTTTAGTATGAGTTATTAATGATTTTTAAGATGTCACGACCATCCATTTTTCTTTGGTATGTCACCATTTGTATTGAACCTTTAGAATAGTGAAGTTGAAAGCAAGTCATTTTGACCCTATTTATACCTTTCCAAGTATTCATTATCCGTGTTTGACCATTGAACTCTCCCCAAAGGAAATGTAATTGATATTTCATACATGCTTATTGGTATGAGCGACTTGAGAATGGTTTTGAATATACATTTCATTCTGGTATTAAATTTTGGCTGTATTTTCCTTTAATTATGCAGTACACGAGCAACTTGTTTTACTGAATCATTATAGACTTGTAGAGATTATATGATAGTAGAGTTGGTGTAATATCTCTTGACGCGGTATTGTGCTCTATTACGCTAGATATTGGTTTTAATTTTACACATATGAATACAAAATTGCATTCTTATATCTTTGGCGAATCTTTTGATGTCATAGATGAGCTGCCTTGGACCCTGTAAGATTCCAGAGAATAGCTTGAAAACGTCTTTAAAGCTAGATGTATTACATTATGTTTCCCTAGACCTTTTAGTTCATATTTTCCAAAAAAAATGTGATGGGATTCATGGCAAGTCAAAACCATTAACGGCTGAGACTATCACTATGACTCTTTGGATTCGAGTGTCGTATTTCTTTCATTATTTTACGCCATATGCATTGTTGTTTGCCAGTTATTGATAGCGCACATCAGGAATCTTACGAAACCATCATTAATTCAACATATTTTATACCATACAACAGCCAGTCATATAGAACCATGTCGAATGCCTCCTTGCAGTCAATAGTGCAGACATGGAGATCGCTTGTTTTGTGCGACCCAGAGGCGTTATATTGTCCATTGAAATCAGCAACAGACAGTAGCAGCAAACCCTTACAGCTACCTTTGTGGGTCTTTGAGGGAATATTGTTTTGTTCACGATGTTGTTCTAAGACTAACTTTAAAAAGATAGTTATAGGTTTTATACAATGCATGGAGACACGTGATATGTCGAAATTGTGCGGGATCTGTCCCATCACTTGTTTTTATCTTAGCGGAAGTAATACTCTCTCACAGAGCCCTTGATAAATCTTCGGGATGTTATTATCATTATCATTACTATTATTATACTCAATCAGGCGAAAGTGATAATGTTCGAAGTGTTGAATTCTCCTATCGGAAGTCTCGAACGCGTGGCCTGCGTGCCGGGATGGTGGAGGGGCGAGTGCCAAGGTGGAGCCATGAAAGTTTCACGGGCGCTGAAAGGGTCGGAGCGGCGAGGAAGGGCGCCGGAAGAGGTGGCTTCCGCGACTCGGCGCACGCAACCCCCCTCCCTCCCCCTCCCCTTCACCGCTCCCCCGCGCCGGCGGCGCGCTCTTACGTCGGCACGCGGGTTGCCGTGTGGGACGAGCTTCTGCTCGAATGGGGCCATGCGCCGCTGACGGAGAGTACAAGAAAACAAAATTCAGGTGGGAAAGTCTTCAGCCCCCGCAAACATCTTGTGGCAATTCATGTCGGATAGATAGACAGAAGTAATTTTACAAAGATATAGTGTATTTGTCAAAAATACATCATTCCGTTACAGACTATACTGCAACAATGTTACGAGGGTATTTCTACATCGTACGTGCTCTCCAAGTAACGTGGTAAATATGTCAGTTACGCAAGATCCAAAACCGAAGCCATTTACATCTCAAATGGAATGGACTCTTTTTGAGACCAAAATACCTGGCAACAGTACATCAATAACTGCCGGCTGATAGAATTATTTACATTAGAAGATTCTAATGTGTTTGAAATGCAGATGACATCAGTAAACGGAAAGAGTGCCTTTCAGAATGCATTTTTTAAATACGTTTATTGCAGAACGAGGTGATTATACAACGCTCAGACCTGCGGCTTTTCAGTTGTTAGGAGCGAGCATTTTCAGGCGAAAGAGATGCGAAGGGGGCGGCTACCTTATAGTGTTGAGATACTGATCAGATGCAAAAATGACAGTATCGTCTGCACAAAGGGAAGTGTGAATATTATGATGCGTTGGAATGTCAGAAATGTAAATATTAAATTGAACTGGTAACAATGGGGACTTTGTGGAACTCCTTCTGAACTTCGTGGCGAAGAAACGGTTGAGCCACTTACATAATAAATTTGCGATCTGCAATGAAATTTGATATGATATTGATGAACTATTTTGGTATTCCTAGTTTCCTAATTTTGTATTTTATCTCTTCGTGCCAGACACTGTCGAACGCCTGAGAGACATCGAGGAAGACTGCTAATAAATGATGGCCAATGCTACATCGATATTTTTGGTTAGACGTAGTAATGAATGTTGTGGAATGACTTCAAAGAGAACCGGATTGAAAAGGATGAATAACATTATTTTGACTTGTAATTTTACGAATTTGGTTTAATAGTAATTTTCTAGCATTTTTGACATTATGGGTTTGTAGCTAGAAATCAAGGGAGCTATTAAAACCAATACATTATGAATATTTTCCAAAATGTGAGTTTCAAAAGTGGAATTAAAGTAGTCAGCAAACATTTCAGCTTTGTCTTTGTGATTTTGAGCTATCAGGTGGCCATTTTTCTGACCTGGAATCGCGGATTTTGTTCCTAGCAACCTGGGTGTCGCTTTCCGTAATGATGGGCCATGAGTATTTTGGTCGGCGATAAATTTTTTGTAATCCTCGAGGTGGAATACTGCTAAAGTATTTCGAACGAGTCGTATTATGTGATTGTATTCTTATTTTAGGAGAGGTAATCTATATTTAATCGAAAGACGTCTTATTTTATTCTTTCTTATTACCAGTGATTTGATGTCTTCAGGAATCCGCGGAGGGTTGGACCGCAAATTATCTGTATAGTGCTAGGGGAGGAAGTTAGAATGATGAATGACTGTGCCTCCTTCAGTGGTGCGGGTCAGGTCTTGCGGGCGCGATGACATGGGCACTGTAGAACGCACCGGAACAAAGAGGGAAAATAGTTCAAGTGCTTTCAAATGCCATATAGTTTTTTTAAGTCTAGTAACTTCTATTCACGTTTCATTTCTCCACTTTTCGTATGTGCGATAAGCAGTTATTGATGTCGAAAGGAGATTTATTGAGAGAAGAAACTGGAAAAACTTGAAACGAGATTCGATGCCTGATATTACGAGGTATTGTTTCAAGGTGGAGGTTAATGCCTTAGTTCAGGGGTGACCAAAGCTCATGGAGGAGGCGGTGGCGATGCGCTCGGAGGCTGCGGTCGTGGAAAGATCGATCGGACCTGTTTCCATTAATCGGGCGCGTGACTCGTACGACTGTCGCTCAGAAGCTGCATCTGGTCGAAGGTCGGGAAATCGAAGTGAGCGTGATGCAAGTGGCGACGTTAACTCTGAAAAGCAGCTTTTTGCAATCGTCTAAAAAACACAAGAAATCAATTCTTTGCTGATATCTAGAAAAATAAGAGGGAAATAGAGGTTATTCAAGAATAAAGAGAATTGGTGGGAGATGCCAGGTCCGGAAGGAAATGACTGGGGAGAAGCCGTAAATAAAAGCACTTACCCCGTGCCTCCAGGATAAGATATAAAACAAGTGGAAGAAATTGAAACTGAAAAAATTATTTAGGAAGATGAGGACTTCGTAATATGAAGCTTCAAGAATCATAAAAGAGAAGGTCGTGAATACGTTTGTGTGATACCAATAAACTGAACATTGTGTTACTTCAAGACCTCGTCTGACTAGTCAGGAGAAGGACATTCTATTGGAAAGATGTTCTTAGAATTGACAGCTATCTCAAGATCTCCAAACGTAGAATATAGAACGCGCAATAGGAATTTTCTTGTTATATAAAAATTCTTAAAAACGGGGGAGGGCGATGATGATACGCGGCGGTGGAAAAATGTACCTTTTGAGTAATTTGTATTTTTTTGCGACTCCTTTTTAACGGATATTTTGAATGTAGCAGTCAGCCTCGGAAGGGCGCGCAGATCCCCCTGCTAACGCGATAGGGTAAGGGCAGATGACCGAAATGTTTTAATATGCAAAACGTCTTCCAAATTTTCACAAAACTGTTGCAAGTTTATCCTTAACCCTGCTCTCCATCCTTCCTCATTTTCAGATTTATTGTCTTGTTTAGAAGTTGAAGGATTGAAATAAAATTGCTCAAATAATGTCATGATTCATATTAAAAACACGTGAAAATGTTGAATTATACACAGTGAAACCTCTCGACAAGACTCGAAAGGGGGAAATAAGATAAGAAGACTCCCCCTTTTTGAGACTAGCTTTTAGGAAACGGAACAATTATTCCATAAGGTCAACGTATTTTACCCCCATAAAGACGACTGCCCCTCTTCCCGACTAACACACACGAATGTTTGTCGTAATGTAACCGCATTCCCTTCAAGACGACTAGAAAACCTTCCTCTAAAATAATAAATTCAAGAAGTCTCACACTACTGTTAGTTTCCGACCCGTTTCTGGTGTCTTTCAGATAAGCAGCAGCAACTGAACACATGAGGTTTCATGATAATTCCGATGAGGGACCTTTGCTCTAGAAAGTATTTTGAAAATATGTTGTAATAAAATGTTGAAATATAAAGTAGAATTAATTTCTCAGAAGCAAAATGAGTATTCTGTATTTCGATAACCACGAGACCACCATATATTAATAACACATTTCCTAAAGGACGACAATTCTTAAAGCACCCTGCACTATTCTTTTTTGTAATCATATTAATTAAAAAATACAATTGATCAAAAATATGATGCAATACAATGAAGCTTTCATTTGAAATTAGTATAGTGTTACGATACTTCTAGTAGCAGCCACAGCAGCAACAATGAGAGCAGTGTAATAATCCCATAACATTTCTTTAAAAAAATAGTTGAAATGACATTTGACACAAACCTCGTATAATAATATTACTAATGAGTCAGAGAAAGTATGTGCTGTTTGATCACCGCTAGGTAAAGTTAGAAACGGTTCTACCAGAATACGCAGAAATAATATTGTCTAAAATTTCTTTAACACATCATTCGTTGATTTGAAACATAATACAGGAATTGAATTGTCTTTCCTTTCGTGACGTAGCATTGTATACTATATTATTAGGTGTCTCACTATAGTGAGACATTAGAACTAAAAGTAAATATTCAAAAAACGAAAGTAGTGGTCATCAAGAATGGGTTTATCTGGGGTAGCAAAGAGAAATGGTACTACGCTAAGGAAGAAATTGACCCCGTCAAAATATATACAACATATACATCTTGGTGCAAAATTTTCCATGAATGGGGGATGGAATAATCACATATTGACGGCTCACAGCAAAGGAAGAATTGCGCTCAAAGAAATCGTTTGCGCAGTGCGCAGGGTTCCGGAATTGCAGGTAAAAGTGTGCGATACAATGTTCAAATCGCTAGTTCTCCCAGCTATGATCTATGGGGGAGAAATCTGGGGAGTGGATAGGATAGATCGACTAGAAAGCATCGAAACAGATTATTTTAAATTAATTCTAGGAGTCTCTAGATGCGCAGAAAATGCCGGAGTATTAAGAGAGGTCGGTAGTGTAGGAATTTGGAGAGATTTTAAAATGAAACCTGTTAAACTTTGGATTAAATTAGCAGATGAACAGGCTGACACACTTATACATAGGTGCTTTAGAGTGCAATGGCAGGGAAGCGTACAAAATTAAACGGCTACTTGACCGCGCAGGGTTGGGAGACGTCTCACTGGAAATGGTGGGAGATCGGGGAATCCGTGAGATAGAACGGCTCAAATCCATGCGAGTCCGTTATGGTGTTGCGAAAGTTACGTACATACTGTTGGCAAGGACGCAAGAGGGGGATACGCTTGGTTCAGGGTTGGGGGGTGGATTCAGCGTAGACTAAAGAACGCGAGTGGTAATGGCATCTGTGTGCTTTGCGGTGATAGTGAAGACTGGATCCACATCGTCTTAATTTGCTGTGCAACTGAAACATGGAAAAGAAAATGGATGGGAATATGAAATGACTACTTCCTAAACAGGAACGTAACGCTCGCTCAAAACATTTTAGGTGATAAAAGGTCTAAATTTATTAAAGAATTAGGAACATTTTTAGGAAAGGTTCGGACCAATAGGGACACTGAAATTAGGAGTGGGAAAACAGCACTGGTTAGCTTGAGCGAGCCTAGACTGGAGAGAAATAATAACTCAATAAGCTAACCAATAAGTAAGTTAATCAGTAAAGTTTTTTTAAAGTTAGTAAACAGTTTAAGAAATAATCATAAGTCGTAGTCAATTGGTAAGTAACAGGTCAATATAATAAATAAATAAAACCTGACTAGGTAATAGCAACATTAGGGGGTAGGTAAGAGGGGATCGAAAATATAAGGGCAGAGGCGTTGGTGCGGACGATCTTCTGTGGCGCTATTTGATTTCAGGTGCTGAGGAGGCCAACACTGAAAGAGACGGCGGACGCCCGGCGACAGAAAATAAATAGTTAAAAAAACGTCGGATAGATTAGTATGTACTCGGCTTCTGACGGCAGGTTTTCCCCTTCAGGGATTTTTTCCTGCGCCGTACCTAATGGTCTCTTTTCCGCAGCTTTGATGCAATGGAGAGACCATTTGGGGTGAATACAGAATTCGAAAGATTAGAAGCGAAAGGATGTAGTATTGTAATGCTGAAAGACCTTTAGCCGAGACACATGGGATCAAGTCCATAATTGTTTGTAATAATGACCTATTAAATAAAATAAAATAATAAATATTATTAGGTGTACCTGTTAAAAGATTTCGTTTTTTGTTTGTTTAGGTTAGTTCGACGTTCTCGCTGGGCTGAACTGAAATTCGGCTTCAGAGGTGAGTATTCCAAAACATATTTTTAATAACTTAATATATTTAAAACCATATAATATACAAAAATATTTGAACTTTGTATAAAATACATATATGTGTTTACCATTCTGACCCTACAAGTTACGACTTACACAGACGTGACAAAATGAAAATCAGGAATCATCATGAGTCCAGCAATCACTGACCCATCTGCAGCGCCCGGCGATGATAAACGTCGACCTTACGCTCAGGTGCGGTGTTGTGTTTGCAGCGTTGAAGGCTTTACAGTGTTTAAGGTATTATTAACGTTGGACGGACGGTTTTCGAGTTGAACTACTATCTTGTCTGCGGTATGGCGCAAAGTATATTGTCAGACAAGTTGAATGTTGCTTAGGCTTAGATCAGTAGAATTAACGTTTGCAGCTGTGATGTTAAAGTGGAACCAAGTTTGTTGAAGACGTATTGTAATCGATGTGTACAGTAAAAAGTGTAAGATAAATGTTATTTTCGAAAGAAAGTACGGCGTCAAACACGCCCACATACTTTCTTTAAAACTCTCCATATACATTTGTGGGATCGCCGACGATTTAAAGCCCATTTTAAATACAAGATCAGTAGAAATGGTGTAACTACTTTCATCTTGACTGTGTCAGGTTGCTACGTGAACGACACAAAATAGCGTATGGGTACGTTTATGTTGGAGCTGCGACAAATGATGAGAGCGAAGCAACGAGAACGTCGCCATGGATTCGAATGGAAGTGTTCATGTTGGCAGCGCGCTGATAACGAGATCAGCGCTGCGACCAGCGATAAGAGCGGCGAAAACCCTTTGGTAGGTTTTCGCTGCAAGTATCGTTGTTCCGCGCTGTTCACAGTTCAGGTGATGTAAGTGTCGAATAAAATCATTTGTGTTTTTGTTAAGAGTCAATTGTGTGACAGAAGAGACATAAATCACCTAAATATGTTCGTTTTAGACAAATTGTGGGCCGCCTAATTAGTACAACACGTAAGTTTTAGAGGTTAGGTTACATTCGTTTTTCAATGAACAACAAAAATATAATTAATTATGCTATGACTGTCATGTTTATTGTTATACTGTGTTGCGAAAAACTAAATGTTAACTTAAGTAAAGCTCTTCATTATCTGACAGTAATAATGCCATTTTTGTAATGTAGATACTCAGAAAGTACCCCATCATTTTGTTTGCCAAAGCTACCCACTGTTAATGCCCATCTGTTAATGCATTTGTAATTTGAATCAACAACTCCTTATAAAACTAGAAAATAATTTCTTGTAGTTGTGAGTAATTCAGCCAGATTGATTGGAATGATTAATTCTTATGTGCTTGCTATCCATGACACCTTCACAATGTGGGTGCAGTTAAGGAAGTATAATTTATAACAGAATTATAACATAATTTTTTAATGATATTAAACAATTGTGGATGTTTTATCAGTGAATAAGCTAAAGAACAATAGAAGTAAAATGAAATGCTAGAAACATACTTTTTTTAACTAGAAAATTTATTGATAGAGAATTATTTTCATTATTGCTTTTGATAGTACATATAATATCACATTTCATTGAACAACTGAATTACATGTTTGTAATTAATTCGTTAATTGAAGTGATTGGGATCAGATAGTCCCATTCCACTGTTTGGCAAAATATTGAGGTGTTACACACTTCCACGAAATTTAAAATTCCTGCTTTTGGAATTAATCGGAACGATAGAATCGCCGAAAAAGCACCCGGCTGAGTTCTTATTACGATTCGGACAAATATTCCACCCTACCCCTTTGCCATTTCCTCAAACAAGAAACTCGTAGGAATAGGGATAAATATGTAGTTGGGTACATTATATGAACTTACGGTTCAAACAATTTACATCCTCCTCCAAAAAAATCATTCCCATCCTCAAATTTATGTTACAACTTAAAGAAAAATAATCCAACATTATGTGGAGATATCAATGCTAAGCAAACGTTCAAGCAAAATATTTTTCAGATACATTCATACCTCACTCAATAGTTGACAGCAACTTCACGAATTTTATAGAGAATGAAAATACAGGGCCCATTCGGACGGCTAAAATACCCACCAAATTCATTTCGCCCAAAGGGATTGAACGCATAATAAAACATTTACGACGAACCTAGTAAACCGGTAATGATCTATTACCTACCATGTTTTAAAGGAGTTACCCCAAAGGCCAATATTTATTTCACAGCTTCGTTTTCACCCGCTGGGTGCTTTGATTGAAGTTTTTGATGAGAAAGCATGTGAAACATAACAATTATGACCTTCATTCTAGAGGACACTTCGATCGCTCAAAGAAGCCAAGGTGACCTGTGCACGACGGTTCGTGAATAAACCTGCACTTTTCAAATTTTCGTCCGTCATGTTGGATCGGCCATTTTAAATTTAAAAAATCTGGCATCAGATTTGTACTCAGCTACCAAAAGACCCTTTAAGTATGAATTTTCATTAACAATGGGTGATTAGTACAATGAATACTTTTTAGTGGTACTTATTAGTCATTTTACCTTCCCCATATACATACGTATATAGGAGTAATATACTTACTATAAGAGAAAGTTATGTGATGATTCGGAAAATCGATGTCGAGATTTCAATGGAAATACACCCATATGGACACAATCATTCAAAACACTTCACAACACTCCCACACAGAAACACGCAGCCTTTTATGCTATGGTGCATTGGTTAATTTCATTAGCCATGTTTTCAGAAAACACAAGAAAGGAAGTAAACAGCATAAAACATATAGCCAGGATGAACGGATACGACTGTAATATCACTGACAAAAATAATCAGAAAGCCCAACACCCTCAATATCCGCAAACACACCACCCTCACACCAACTGACAAGGACACCACAGTCATTTACACCACAATCCCTTTAGGAGCCTGCAGGACCTCTTCCTCTTACATTAGCCACCGCACTCAATAAACTCGGTCGCAAAACGTTTTTCAATAACACTCGTACATTACAGAAAACACTAGACAATATTAAAGACCCTATCCTTGAGCATCCTATGCTCTCACTTGCAACAACTGCAATGCCATATACATAGGACAAACGGGCAGAAAATTCACACATAATAAAAGAACACGAGCAAGTATGGAAAAACAACACTACCACAGTCTCACACTTCGCAGATCACCTAAATTTAAACTAACATATTAATTTCCTTATTCTAGAAACTGATACCAGGTACTCTCATAGAATAAAATTAGAATCTCCTCATATACACATCAACCTCAAAAAACAGAAGAAAACTTGTCTTAACTTGTCTGCTTAAATTAGCACAAAGTGCACATCCCTAACTCCACTTGCCTTCGCCCACCCGACTCTTCCTCACGCCTCCACCAGCACCCCGCGTCTCACGACCCTGTGTCTTCACGCCCCGCTCTTCCCGCCCCCACACGCTGCCGACCGACGCTCTGCTCTTAAACAAGACTCACTAAAAACCGCACAACTTCATTTCCGGCCCGGGAGCTGCAGCTATGTACGACCCAGTTTGCTTTTGCATCTATGTAAACATTTTGTAAGAATTTATTCTTTGTTTTTATATTTCACGTATTAATGTAATTTAATTTCTGTAATTTTATTTTTAGCTCTAATGATGATCGCTAAGCAGTCGAAAATATCTTAAGCAAAAATATTTTTTTAACAGCAGTCAACAGCTTTTATTTACCGTATTCAATTAATATCTTTCAACAATCTACTTGCCTTAGAAGTTTATAACATTACTTGTGAGGTCCTGTATATGATACTGATCTGCATATTTCATTTCACGCTTATTAACTAAAAGGGTCGTTTTCTTGACGTATTGTATTTCACTTTCTCAAAACCAACAAAACTTCTTTACGGCGTGAACCGTATACAAAGATATAGGTGTTGTGGTAAGATATCTTTGGCATTTTTAAAATAATTAAAGATGTTGTCATTGCCAACAATGTTTTTTAATTCAAAAGCAGTAGGGTAGTCGTTTTGTGGCTTCCATCTAGCAGACAACTGATGATGATGGCTAAGCCATCGAAAGCTGCTTTTGAATTAAAAAACATTGTTGGCAATGACGTATACAAAGAACTCGCCCTCTCCCCTCTCACCTTGCACTGCGCCTGCGCCAGCGAAGCCACCTACCCCTCCCCTTCCCATCAATATTAATGTGACGGCGCTCATCGAAATATGTATTGGCGAAATTGAGTTTACATTTCGGAGGCCTCGTCGCCCCGCGCGCCCACGCCCCCACGCCCCCAGCTGCTCGCGCGCGGGGACCAACTCTCTGAGGAGGGCCTAGGGTTCGGGTCCCGGCGGTGGCGGTTTTCGTCACTAGCTCAAGTATGGCCAGGTCGAATTCAGCCGCTGTCGCGAGGAGGAATCTAGCGCCCGCCCGATCCGATCGGATGTTTTACGCGATTTTCTAGCAGGAACCTAAAAAACTGTCCCCGGACCGCATGCGATCTGTCCTCCCTCTTTCTTCTCTCCTCTCCACTTAGCACATACACACTTTCATATTCTACAACACCGAAGATATTGGTTTACCAATTGGAAATTCTCGTCTGGGGTGCCGCGCGGTTGAGGGAGAGGAAAGCCTCCGCAAACCGATTTGTAGGTCAGCGGCGAATGTCACTTCCTGCGATGTGACGTGCACTATCTTAAAGGGACTAATGAACAAAGAAGATGACGCACCCCCCACACATTACCAATATGTCACCATCGGCCAATTTTCATTGCCTGCCAACAATGCTTCTGCGACCACGGTGCAAATGCGCAATACATTTACATCTAATTAATAATAACTAGTATATAATAATAGGAAAGCACATCGACAACCAGAGACCATAACCCAAAATGATGTAGGCTTATATCCCAGCCACCCACGCAGCTAAGGCGCCGCCTAGACACGTCTTCGCAACGTAAGAGCGCCACTGCGGTCAGTGCGAAAGAGCGCGGTCTAGTACCTGCTGCCGGACGTACAATTTATGGCGAGCGCGGGGGCCAGTCGGTATTACTCTTGTGACGCGGAGTTGCCCCTCCGGGAGAGGCCGGGCAGCTGACCGCACCTCCTTCTTGAAGAAGTCGTCGACCAGGTCGGTTGTGCGGACCCAGTTTCGTAGAGTAAGAGCCATCTTGGCGAATGTGTGAGGAAGTAGTAATTAGTCATGGAGAAAGTAGTCAGGAAAGGGGTAGATAAATATATATATTAGAACTGTGAATAAGAGAGTGATTCATAAACTGTTCATAACTAAACGAGTACGAGGCGAAATAGTGGCCGCGAAGTGAATTCTTGAGTAGCTCTGAGACTGTGAGAATAGAAGAATTAACGAAATTAGCTCAACAGTGAGAGTATATCGTGGAGTACACCAGGAACCAAACACGCCGTTTATTATACACGCTTGAGAACTGTGTAAAACACGTCGGCGTGCGGCGCGAGAAGAGGAGGCAGGAGGAAAGACGATAAGGCGAATTTTCTGATCTGGTACCGAGCGTATGAAGAAACAATTCGGGAGAAGATGCGGCCGGGATCTGGTGGAGAGCGAAAGAAGTCGGGCTTCAAGAAGCATCACAGACGGCAGAGAAGCGTGGCGACAGCACGACCAAAAATAGGCCAAGGTCGTGAGCTGACGGCGTGAACGTCCTGAGCGAAGGTAGGCGAACCCGGCCAAAGTGCGAGCGATGAGCAACGTAAATAAATCACATGACTGCCGGTTATCATTAGTTAGGATCACAAGCACGGCTAATGCCAATGTTTCAGGAGATTAAGGTTGAGGGAAAGATGCTGTAAATTAAAGCAGAAACTGTAACGAACAGACTGAGCAAAAGAGCCCAGTCAATGCCTTGTAGATTGTGTAATATATTTCATGCCATAACGATCCATTTCAAAGAATGGGTGAAGAAAGTCTTAGTTGGCAACTCGCAAACTTAGGCTAATATAGTATCTGGTAGAGACCGTACACGGTGATGGGAGTATCATTGATTTGTCACTTCAGAGTGTTCCAGAGTTACTGAGGATTATAATTTTTTTGATTCCAGAGAGTGTATTTTGGGAGTTGTTTCATGTTTAATATGTTAAATCGATGTTAAATATGTTATATGGTTATTATTTGAGTGCTTTGTAATGTGTGACAAATTGTTTAAAGAATACACGTACTTATTCACCTAATTTCTTGTCTTGGTTATACTTTCTCACGCCCGAAATATCCTACTACCTGGGATCATAAAAGCTCATTACGACCATTCATTCTGCGTTCCTTCTGAGCTTATATATACCGAACGACGCCCCTCGTCCGTGTACTTGAGCGCTGCCGCGTCATCGGCGACAGTGGCGCCTCCCCTACCTGGGGAAACGGTGGCGAGCGGACGGAGATTAGAGGAGAGCGCAGACACACGTGAGAGGTTGTGGGGCAGTGAAGAGGCGGTGATAGCGAGCTTTCGAGAAGGTGGTGTGCTGTTGGAAGTAAGAGGGGAGACTGTTGACGGAGCTGCCGCTCTGTTCGTATTCTGATTCTTTTCCAAGTTGTTTCAAGAAATGAATTTTCTAAATGCTTCAATATTCTTTAGGCATTTATCTCCATTTTCTATTATTCTACAAAAAAATCGTATCACTTATAATGAAATGAAATATGTTTGACCTCAATATATTTCCCTTGTTTTACAATCTTTGAAAAGTTAGATGTCTATTTGTGGCAGGATGCAGATTGCGAGACATGAATGATTAAATAATATTAGTAATATAAATATTTCGACTTGTCAGATGGCCGAGATTGTAAAGCAGTAGTGCCGTAGTGGCCTCGGATTAGAAGATCACAGTTTCGAATCCCGCCTTGGGAATGTTAGTGTATGTCTGTATGTGCGTGTCGTGCTTTCACACCTCGCTTTTATCATCATTTCATCTTTCATGGAGGAAACGTTTGCGCTTGAAATTCACGATTTTTTTCACAAAAACCACTCCACAATTTTTTTTATTTTACCCACATATGTTATAAGGGTCAGTAAAATATGATACTAGTCTCATTTTCAGCTAGAGTTCCATTCTTTCGAAAATTCCAAAAGAACATGAACATTTCAAAACCACAAAATTGGTGAAAGCAATGTTTGCTCCCCCCAGGAGACTCCGCCTTAGAGTAGCTCTGCCGGTGCGAGCGAGGAGGTTTGCGTTTTCCTTTGAAGTCGAGAGCAGTACGGGGATAGAGGTGCTGGCTGGTTGGTGAACGTGTCAGTACTGCTTCCGGTAGGATCACACAGGTCCCGGGGAAAGAGTCACATAAAGGGTTGTCTCACAACGCCCTGTTAATCAAATGCCTCACTTACCCTCATTTCCAGGCTCCATTGTATCCGTTTCCTATCCCTCCTCCCGGCGGCAATGTAGTAAGGATGGTATCCCTGCCTAATGTGGTATTATTGCCACTTACTTGTACCACACTACTTTTGTCTTTACTATAAGGCCTCTCTTGGGCCATTGTAGTATTTTGACCCCGACGCTATTAAATTGCGAAGGTGCATTTCACTTTTTTTCTCTTCCTTTTTTCATGTATTCAATTATTTTCTTCCTCTTCATCTTCTTCTCTCACGCTTTACTTTCTTGATTTCTCTAACGAGGAAGAGCAGACAAGACTCTGAAGGCGAGAGGGATGCCGGCTTGTCTCAGAGAAAGTAACCTCGAAAATATATCTCTGATCCGCCAGGTTGGGGGTTAGGGCGTAGGGCCAGCCTCCTACTTCTATAAAAGCCCAAACGGTATATGAGTATAGGCACGTGGAATGTATAGGGTCTCAACACGAAAAGAATAGAAGTCTTCGGAGAAATTAAAAAGATGACAATAGAAATTGCTGTGTTGTCAGAAAGAAAGAAAAGGAGACAGGGAGTAGAATAAATAAAAGACTACATTCACATATACAGTGTTGTCAACAAAGAATTTAGAGCTAAGAAGGAATTTCTATTTCGGTGTTAAAGAAATACAAACGTAACATGAAGAGTTGGTCATGTATGAGTGAGAATATTTTAAAAATTGATTTTAAAATTAAAGGTACTGAAATGGTAGTAATTGGGACATGTGTTCGAAATGTCAATGCTACCGAATTGGAAAAAGAGGTTTTTTAATCAGCTGACGATGGTCTTAGATGGAGTACGAAACCGTAAGAATATATTTTTAGTGGAGGTTTTAACAGCAGGCTTGGAAGGCTTGCACAAAACGAAGTTGTAGGAAATACGGAGAGCAAATGATAAATGGAAACTAATAGAAGTATGCGCCGAGTACAGTTTAAAAGTAAGGATTTTTTTTCAATCATAAAGACATTCACAAATTCACTTGGTCTAGAAAAACTAGTAAAACCATAATTAATTACGCTATCGATGAACGCAACAATAAAATAAAGGTGGAAGATGTTCGAGTCTGTAGAGAAGCCGAGTGCAACGCAGACCATTTTTTATTGAAATCAAAAGTGTATCTTCCTTATGTAAAAAAGACACAGCAATCGGAAATCTATGTCGTATCCAGTACCAAAGGTTAAAAATAATACAAAATGTGTTTGCTTGAAATTCCATCTATATCCTTCCTCTACATGCTCAGGTTGAATAAGAAACTGTTAGAATAGAATCAAGCAACTACTCGAACCTCTACACTAGAATTGTAGATGCCGTACATAAAGCAGCTTATGAGAGCCTCGTAGAAATATAACATACTGGTGGGAAAGGAATTGGTGACCCATGGTGGAATAATTCTTTGGCAGGGAAAGAGCGAGACAAGAAAATTGCTTGGTTAGATTGCGTGGTTAAGCACCCAAGATATTGAAGACAGAATGTAATCGGCAAATTAGTAGAGAAGTTAAATAAGAAGTAAGAAACGCACAAACTGAAGCTTGGAAAAGAGTATGTGAAGATGTAGAACAGAGTGTAGGCAATGCCAGATCAAAGAACGTATGGAAAATAATAAAGAACCACGCAGTAAACTAATAGGAAAATTCAATACTAATCTATAAGTATAGATCAATTTAAAATATATTACAAAGAACGTTTGAAAAAAAATAGGCTTTCATTTAGTAACACGTCCAATATAGAGCTCGAGGAACCGACTGATACGGAATATATTACAGTGAGAGAGACTGAATACAGAGATTTAAAAATGGAAAAGCAGCCGATGCAGTATTGGTAAACATTGAATTGCTGAAGCATGACCCAAGTATTATTGGATCTTCTTACCCAACTGTACAATAGATGTTTAATGGGGGAAGAATTACCCAAGGATGTCAGGAAAGGTTTGCAAATTAGTTTGCAAATTTGAAATCAGTTTGCAAATTATACAGGCATAATTGTCTTTAGCAGCATTGTCCGAGTGTGTGGAACAGTATTAAAAATCCGAGTGTATGGAAAAAATTGAATGAGCGCTCATTGATGTCGAGAAGGCTTTTGAGCAGGTGGCTCATGAATTGATAATATGTTTAGTATTAGACAGGTAACCGACAAACGTCTCGCCCATAACTTGGAGATGCACATTGTGTTTATCGATGTGCGTAGGGCCTATGACACTGTTCCATTATCGAGACTGTGGACGGCGATGGAGAAACAAAATGTAAATACGCAATTGAATAGAGCCGTTAAAGATTTGATATGTATATTATAAGTATGTATTTGATAAAGAAGTGATAATACAAGCCAAAAAAAGTAGGGAGAAACGTTTCAGCACCATTTCAGGAAATACAGGTTTACGACAGAATTGCTGTGTTGCCCCAACTTTGTTTAAAATATATTTGAATGAAGCCCTGAGAAGATGGAGAAAGAAATGTAGTAATATGGGTATTAAAATAGGTGACTCTATGTTATTCTCTCTACACTTCGCAGATGATCAGGTGGTGTTCGCTGAAGATGAAGACGATGCTCTATACATGCTGCGGAAATTATATGAAGAGTACTCGGAATGAAGTTTAGAAATAAGCCTTAACAAGTCTGAGTATATGGTTGTAGGAGGAAGGTCTGACACTGGATGATGGTTCGAAAGTAAAACTCTTTCAAATATTCATAAACCTCGGTACAGAAATAAACGCAAATGGATGTAGTACGCAAGACATTAGAAACAGAATTGCAAAAAGGCATAACGGCCATAAGACAATTACATCCACTGATCTGGAAAGATAAATTAAGTAAGAGTGTAAAAAGAAAATTGTGTAAGACTTGTAGATAATATTGCCCTATAGGGATCTGAGATATGGGAAGTAACGAGCGAAAGAAATTGAAAACAATGGAAAAGGACTTCTGGCGCCGAAGTTGCAAACTGAGTTGCGAACTCACTGAATGGATAAAGTTAAGAAAGAAGAAATTAAACGCAAAGCGAAAGTTAGTTTGAATATAATTGACACCATAGAAGTGAAAAGACTAAAACGGTGTGGGCACATGTAAAGAATGACCGAAGAACGTTGGCCGAAAATATTGTGGAAATGGCAACCGGCTACCCATCGACGAAGAGGAAGACCTAGACTTACATGGGGAGAGGGAGTGGATGAGGGAATGCTGAAAAGAGGATTGAGTATTAAAGGCTACACCGATACAGAGATGGGGTAGCTGCGATGCAAGCTCGTTCTACTACTACTTTTTTTTACGAGGGAAACTGGAAATCTTCGAAAGACACCTCGGAGGGACCGCTCTCCTCGGTAGTGTGAGATTTTTACCCACTAAAACCACAAACCCTTTATGGTCCTTGACTGTTCCACCCCGGAACCGCTTTCGCATTACTTCAGGGTGGAGTCAAGCTGGCTACCCAGTGTTATTAATTTGCACTATTACGACTGTTAGCTCTTTGATCTTCTTTTTTATTCATAATGGTCGTAATATACCTTTCGATTAGTTCCCAGTTCGTCGGTGTCTTTGTAAGTAATGTTATAATGTTGTCCGGGGTTAATGGGCTGTCGATCTTTGTGGTGACGTGGATCCTTTCGTTTGCCCACGTTGGGCAGTTGAAGAGGGTGTGTTCTGCGTCGTAGTTATTGTAGTCACAGTAGCCACAGTCAGCGCTATCTGCTTTTCCAAATTTTTTATATAAGATTTGAAAGAGCCATGACCTGTAAAAGCTTGAGTCAGATGGTAGGAAACAGACGTGGTTTCTTAATACCCATTTCGAAAGGTTTGGCATCAGTTTGTACGTCCATCTGCCTGTTATTTCTTCTGCCAGGAATTTTGCCATCGGTCCATTAGATTTTTTCGGGCTTCTTTCTTAATGTCTGCGCGTTTGACTACGTCTGAATTGTCTCCCTTCATTACATCGTACACCTCCTTACATTCCAGTGCTAAGAGATTGATGGGTGGGACACTAGCTAGCACCAACACCGTGCTTTTCGAGGCAGTTCTGTAGGCCGAAGTGATTCTTAGAGCTCCCTTCCTTTGAACTGCTTCCAGTTTCGTCCGAAGATTTTTGTTTTTGGCTACTTCAGCCCAAACAGGTGCCGCGTACAGCAGTTTTGCGTGCATGACACTCATGAGCATTCTTCTTTTGCATTCGCTCGGTCCTCTTACATTTGGCATGAGCCTCGAAAGTTCAGATGCCGTTCCCTGGGCTCTTTGGGCTGCCGCGATTACCTGTGGACCAAAGCTGAGCTTGTTGTCTATGTTCATTTCCAGGTAATGGAGGGATTTCTGACAGGGTATGTTTTGTCTTCCAATTTTGAATTTTGGAGGGATAAATGATCTTCTGTCTGTAACTAAGACTGCTTCTGTCTTGCCGACAGCCATTTCCAGACCTTTCTCCGCCAACCATGCTTGGACGCGTTCTAAGCTGTCATTTACACTAATTTCTAGGACTCTGTTGGAGTTTGCCGATGCTACGATGATAGCATCATCTGCAAAACCGACCAGTATGACGATCATGAGCAGAGGAATTTCTAACAGGCTGTCATAGAGTACATTCCACATTACTACTACTACTACTACTACTACTACTACTACTACTACTACTACTACTACTAACTATTACTACTACGACTACGACTACGACGGCTACGACGACTACTACGACTACGACTTCGACGACGACTACGACTACGACTACTACGACTACGACTACGACTACTACGACTACTACGACTAGTACTACTGCTACTACTACTACTACTACTACTACGACTACGACGACTATTACGACTACGACTTCGACTACGACTACTACGACTACGACTACGACTACGACTACTACGACTACGACTACGACTACTACGACTACTACTACTGCTACTACTACTACTACTACTACTACTACTACTACTACTACCACTACTACTATAATTTTTGCTTTACACAAAATATGTTGTAAAAAGAATCAGCTTATTAAAAAAAGCCGTGTATAACTTTTCTGAGACAAGGAGCAGATTTTGCTGAATTAGTACTGAAAGCTAATCTGTTTCTAAAAATGTTTTGTGAAAATCTGCACGAAATGTTTCATTTAAGTTTTCCATGTTACGTAAGCAGCGTATGATTAAATAAATAAATTAAATAAACTAAAATAAACAAATAAATAAGTATATAATAATAAATAAATAAATAAATAAATAAATAAATAAATAAATAATAAATAGAATAAATAAATAAATATAAAAATAAATAAATAAATAAATAAATAAATAAATAAATAAATAAATAAATAAATAAATAAATAAATAAATTAAATAATAATATAAATAAATATAATAAATAAATAAATAAATAAATAATAAATAAATAAATAAATAAATAAATAGAATAATAAATAAATAAATAAATAAATACAAATAAATAAATAAATAAAATAATAAATAAATAAATAAATAAATAAAATAAATAATAAATAAATAAATAAATAAATAAAATAAATAATAAATAGTGTGCTGTAGAATGGAACAGTTTTTTTTTCGCTCTAGCTTAGTTTTCTAATCTTCCTAGTCTGCGACTAGCCTTTCGTTAGGCTTTTTTTCTCTCCACGACTGCCTTCTGTTGGCCTCGAAAAACATTTTTTTTCATATTTAGATAGATAGATTATAGAAAGAAAGAAAGATATATAGGAAAGGAAGATAGATAGAATAGATAGATAGATTGGAGATAGATAGATAGATGATAGATAGATAGATGATAGATAGATAGATAGATAGATTAGATAGATAGATAGATAGATAGATAGATAGATAGATAGATAGATAGATAGATATAGATAGATCGATAGATAGAAATAGTAGATAGATAGATAGATAGATAGATGATTAGATAGTAGATAGATAGATACGATAGATAGATAGATAGATCGATAGATAGATAGATAGATAGATAATAATAGATAGATAGATAGATAGATGATAGATAGATAGATAGATAGAATAGATAGATAGATTAGTAGATAGATAGATAGATAGATAGATAGATAGATAGATATAGATATGAGATAGATAGATAGATAGTAGTAGATAGATAGATAGAAGAATGCATAGATTTTATTAAAATTCGCTTTGAGCTAATCCTTGGTGGCAACATGATAACAATTTAAAATTAGAATTACTAAACATTTTCAACATTTACAATTGTGTTACTATTAGAATTAGGGGGTCGATATAATAGTTTCCAATTTATTTCTAGCCTAACTCTAAATTCACTTCTAGTTTACACAAACACTATCACTACACTAAACAACACTTCACATCACTTCACTGTATAAGGGCCATGACGATAATAATTATGACAATAATAATAATAATAATAATAATAATAATAATAATAATAATAATAATAATAATAATAAAATAATTATAATAATATAAATAATATATAAAATAAAGATAAATGTCTCAGTCAGTATTTATTCGAGATGACCTAGATGGATGAAGTATATTTTTAAATTTGGCTACATTAGAAGGAAGAGCTCTAGTGCTTCTGCAGGTAGTTTATTCAATCTACTATAGTGCGATTTCACAAAGGAGAACTTGCCTACATCGTTTTCTACATTCGTATTTTTCAAGGATGGTCTCCTCTCTTTTTAAACTGATTTCTGTAATCTTTACCGATATCTGCCCATGCTGTGTCCCTCTGTATGTCTTATACATTACGCATAACGCGCCCGTTTCCCTTCTCTAAGATAGGGACTTCCATTCTTCTGTTCGTCACACAACACCCGTGATTTACAAACTTAAAGGCCGTTTTTGAATTTTATCTAAACGCTTCGATTTGCCCTTTTTCTGTACGGGTCCAGCATGCCGCTCCGTAGTCTAATATTGGACGAACAAGTGTAGTATATGCTAGGATCGGGCATTTGACTACTATTTTTTAGAATACGCTTACAAAGTGCAGCGTCTCCAGGATTTTTTAACCGTATTGTTAATTATGATTGAAAACCTAAGTCGCTTCGCAGGACCAAACCCAAATACTTACAGTTTTTTACACGTGGTATAACGTTAGTTTCCTAATTCATAACTGGAGGCGTATTTCGAGCGGGACTTGGTAAAGCAAATGAATTTACTCTTTTTCTAGGATTTAATTCCATCTATTTCTGCACGCCCCAGTTCCATAAACAGTTAAATCACTCTGTAAAAACATGTTCGTCCTCAGACGAGCCAACTACTCCTATATATTATGCAATCGTCGGCGAATGGTCTAACTTTTGATTTTAAATCAGTTGCAATGTCAATAATAAACGCTAAGAATAGCAAAGGCCTAAACACACTCCCCTGGAGACCCCCGAGGTTACATCGGCTTTCGATGAATATTTGTCTCCTATTCTGACTGTTTGAGTGCGCCCCGTAAAAAATTTTTTATCCACAGGATTATTCGATGATCTATTTCCCGTTTCTGAAATTTGGAAATTAAAAGGCCATGTGGAACAAGATCAAATGCCTTAGAAAAATCTAATATTATTGCGTCGACCCTACTCCCTTCGTCTAATGATTGTGCTATGTCCCTGACAAAAAGTAATTTCTGGCTGTCGCACGAATACCCAGGACGAAACCGTGTTGATTTTGAATAGACAATCAGTTTCTTACTCCAAACTTGTCTAATATACTCCGCATGTTATGTGTTCCATCTGTTTTCATACGACTGATGTGTCAACTTATAGGCCTGTAATTGTTAACAATCCTTCTGTCTGCCTCCCTTGTGAATCGCAACTACGACTGTCTCTTTCCAATTTGAGGAATCATGCTATTATTTACAGTGACCTCCATTAAGCGCGCAGGTACGGAATCATGGCTTCCCCTCCCAGTTTTTATTTTCTCCTGGTATTCCATCAGGACGCTACTGATTTATTTCTCCTAATTTTTGAAATTCGTTTTTCAAATAATTCCTCCATCGACTTGAAAGGTTCTATTACGGGTGTTGTTTAAACTTACTAGGGTTTGATCCTTCGGCTTGAAAACAGATGAATAATGTCTGTTTAAACAAGCGG
>BOPP01000138.1:267563-278758 GCA_017312745.1 Gryllus bimaculatus
GTCTTTTATACATATAAAAACTCCCCCACCAATGCGATCTACTCTATCGCGCCTGAATATTAAAAAAAATGGTCTGAAGATTTCAGCATTTAATATTTACGCATTGAGCCATGACTCCCTACCTATCACGACATCTACATTATACCGTTCTACCATGTTCCAGAAATTAACAGTTTTACTGGAAATACTCCTACAATTAACTAGAATAACCAAAGCCTCGCCGTCTGCGTAGTTCCTTATTCTAATGCCGCCGTCTCTCGCCGTCATTCCCGCCGTCGCTGTCGGCGATAAGTGCCGTTTGCATCGATTGCCGCCACCACGACGCCGTCCCTCCGCCATGCGTCGTCGGCCGTCACTGCCGCTTCACCATCCTCGCCGCCTGCCCGCCGCCGCGCGTCGCGTCCCTCCCTGGCCGTCACCGCACATTGCACGTTCGCCGCCATCCCGTCCCTGCGCGCGTCCGTCGCCGACATCCCCGCGCAAAACCAATCACAAGGGACAGACACCTTCCCCTCCCTTGCTGCCACCGCCATGCGGTCTCACGAGCCTGTCGCGGGGAGTTGCGGGCCTCCTATACGCGAGAAGAGTCCACCCAGCTTTGTGGACCCCGAGCTATTTAGGCACAACCCGTCACGACCGAAATTGCCGCCTGCAGCCACGAATTTGGGTCCACAAAGAACACATTCCTTCTCTGCGCCACCCAGCCTTCTCTGCGCCACCCAGATTCCAGCCCACCATTTTCTCAAGTCCGTAATGCTAGAACTAAAACAGTTGTGTCTTGTGAAATATGAAGCTGTGGCTGTCTTCTCCTCCTGGATGGCCGAAGTTGTTCAGTGGCTTGTTCGGGTTCATCATTTGAAGCCAAGAGGTCACCGGTTTGAGTCCTACACGGGTATTTTAATTTGATGATAGTGTTGTAGAAAACTACTGAGGTTCGAGGAACTTTGTTGAAAATTATTAGAAGCATTTCTACACACAAACGCAATGAATACATGTACAAATAAACTGGACGTGTCTGTACGAGCTTTTGCAATTTGTAAATTTTAAACATTTTTTTCAACTTTCTTTTGTAAATTGTAAAATGTATGTCATGTAAAATCAATTGTTGAGTTTCTGTGCATCTGTATAAACCGATTTAAGTAAACTAATTAATCTATCGACATGAAATTTAAATACATTATAAACACTAGCCATGTGACTAACTCAGATATTCCAAACGGTTCAGAAATTATTATTACTTTCTTACCTTACGAATTCTTCGAAACCTAAAAATCGATAGACCGCATAACTTCCGCTCGTCTGTCTGTCTGCCTACCCGTCTGTCCGCATTTCACCTTTTGTATTCAAGAGTTCAATCACAAAACGCTGTCTCATACGGACATCGATGTTGGTCATTTTCATGCAACTACTGTGCTGTCACACGACACACGCGGTTATTATTGCAGAGGATAGTAGATGAAGGTTTAAGGAATAGTGCCAAATTCAGTCTTTTCTCTTAACTAATTTTATTTAAATAGAAAAAATATAAATATTTTTAACTGACCAACGTGTATACATAAGATGGACATTATGTAGTGATACCGTAGTCTTGTA
Organism: Gryllus bimaculatus; assembly: GCA_017312745.1. NCBI lineage: Eukaryota > Metazoa > Arthropoda > Insecta > Orthoptera > Gryllidae > Gryllus > Gryllus bimaculatus. The sequence goes on from BOPP01000138.1 coordinate 269,157, forward strand.
TGCATTTATAAGGCAATATATTAGATGGCCTTTTGTTCTGTATGTTTGATTTATATGTGAAATTACCCTTGTCTGTCTAAATATCGTGCTGCAAATAATGCGGTCAGTTACAAATAATGTGTGAAAGTATGTGCTGTTATTCCTCCACTAGTTTCGATTTAGAGTAAGGACCACTTGCGCACCACTTTATACAGTTGCTCGCACATCGGCCATCATATCCAATTCTATCAAATTCAGAGTACTAAGAGAGGTGTTCTGAAGACGGGTTAGCACAATTTCCGTATTGAAATGGAACATATACAACACAAAAGGATTGATATTGAATAAAGGATTTTTGAACACTGGTTGAAGCACAAAGGCTGGAAGCCAGCCAAAAAAAGTATGATAAGGTCAAAACTAAAACTTTTTGAGATGCCCTACGATGTGGCGTCTCAAACTGTCCGCCTTATTGCATTCAAAGTGTCATTTTTATGCCCTCTTAGATTGCAGTTCTAAGAAAATTTTTGTCCTAATCCTAGAAAATTATGTTTCATTGCCGCTTATCACAATGCCATATCGTTTCTTTTGCAATGCTACAATGACAGCACACTATGTCCTATCCCTTACATCAATGTGTAATTATAAATCATAAGTTATTGTAAAGCATTGAAAAATATTCTGTATCGAATCTGCATGTCAGTGGTGGTTCCTGATACATTTCACATGTGTTTATACTGATGATTCATGCCAGTCGTTTACTAAAATAAATCTTTAAATTAATACATATTGAACTCCAACATACATTTTAAACAATCGTATTACGTGACAGTATTACGCAACATTCTCTATACTGTTAATATTCTCCAAAGATACTTGTTATATGAGAAAGTAAAAGGAAATGTGTATGATGTAATACACTTATTAGTGAAATTTCCCTCCTTTGCTAATTTGTTTTATGAGTACTTGCTTTAAAAATTATAGATGTAATACCAATTATCATATTTTCAATAAAGTAGATTCGTATCGTTAACGCAAATTCTGAGTTCAATGCCAGGGTTCAATACCATTGCCAGTCACCACACTATTAACGCATTGTCCCCTTTAAGCTGAAAATCGCTCCCGAATTCGTGCAAATGGAAGTCCCGTGTGAGTTTGAAATTCATGATCTCTGTGAGCGCTCCACTGATTCGCAACGATATTTCCGCTGCGGCGCAGAATGTTCCAAATTGTCATTCTCGCCGGGCAGGAACTCGAAGACTGAAAAACATAAATAAAAAAAATGTCTTTGTGAAATTGATATGCCGCTGCTCGAGCAAAAATATTTTCAACTCTTATTTCTGAATTTGAATATTAGTATAATTGTGAATTTGTTAATAAATATCTATTTACAATATTTATATGTTAATTTCAAATGATTTCATTTACAAGTTAGCTTTCTGGTCTTCATTTATTGCACTCATGTAAAATTAACAAACGTTAAAATAAATGTTCTGTTGATTTCATCTTCACAAAGTCTGTATTAGTTGACAATGATGTGATTAAATAAATTTAACTGTTTTATGATCTTCATTATATCGCACTTATTTCGACTTCATTGGTGAATGTAGGTGTGCTTCAGGGAGTTGATTTCAAAGTTTGCAAAGTTTTAAATTTTTTGAACACCATCAGCGTACTAAAAAGTTCAAATCACCTGGGCAGAAATTATTCGTTCGAATTTGAAATTTGTTCGTAAAAATCACGTTTAGAACGTACTTGTTTTGCCGTAACACTTTCTCTTGTTGATAAAAATATAATCAAATTAAAAGAAAAAATACTAAATACTCCACAATCTACAATTTTTTCAATAACATTTTAAAGAATAGAGGTAAAATTCTTTAACTAGAGGAAAATGCTTGGAAAGAATATGCATACTACCACACACAATAATGTTTTAAAAACAACGCGCCGCGCCAACAACCGCGTTTTTACAAAACAATTTATTGAACATTAGAAAAATCTCAAAATTGCTAAAGAATTAATAATAGTATCCAGAAAATAATTATTGCCATTTCAATAAAAATGAAAGTACTGTTTTTAGTTTCATATTTATTCATTGACATTGTTTTATCCTATTCTGCATTTCAGTATTTCAAATTATATAATTTCTGCAGCAAGATTAGACTTGAGAACTAAACTTTTCCATTACAAAAACACCACTTGTAGATATATTTTTTTAATTCATTAATTTTTACGATGTAGCCTACTGACGTCTTTATTACAGCATTTGCAATAATTGCATTTTCATCCGTTCTCTACAGAATCGTTGTTTGCAATTCTTTGTTTGGGAAGTGTTGCTCGCGAAGTCTTAGAAGAAGTCATTTTATACTTAACATCCCTATTTAGAGACTTCTGTTAATCCTCCTTTGGGCACCACCAGACTAAGAGCATGCTCTTCATTATTTTCCACTTCCAATGTCAGTTATCAAAGGGTATTGAGGTTTGGCTTCCACAAATGCAAATAGTGTACCAGAAGATTAAAATGTGTAGTATAACAATAAGAACCAAAGACAACTGCGTGCTATCAGGATTTAAGATAAATTCATATAATTCTATACAATTCATGCGCCAGTTTTAATTTTCACAAATTATAGAGAGAAACAATAAGAAAGTACATGGCTATACACGAATTACTCCACGAACTTTCTTGGCCTTGTACATAAAATGTTAGTGTCGAAGTAATTACTTAATTGTGGCCACTTCCTTTTTTAGAAGTCTTGCGCTCTTGGCCATAGACCCTGGTTCTCGTACGCGTTAATCTTGCTGTGAGCGATTTCATCGACTCCATTACTTCCGTGTTCTTATTTTCCACAAATTACCGCTTTGTTAATTTGGCCGCTTTAAATATTGTCATTCGAATACACACCTTTACTCGCTCGAGGTTTTACGCCATCTTGCCTTTCTCGCGGTTCTGCACCATCTGATCATTTCCTGTTGCCAATAATTCTCTTCTACTGATAATCTATTGTTTCAATAGCATGTTCTATTCCATGCTGTCCTTCTTCCATTACACTTGCAACGCTAAGCGCTTTTTATTATCTTACTAATAATATCCTTTTATTAAATAATTTAAGTTAATTGAGATAGCCACGTATTATAAATATATAAATCAACTTCATGTTCTTTTAAAAAAGCGACGAGTATTGTACCATCGTCGCTTTCTTCTTTACCCTGAAGCAGGCGACCTCTATTTAGTCACATCAGCGGGTGCGCGTACCATTCCGTGCAACATCGCTATTTTTTTATTTTGTGAGCATGGGGAGGAAATATATGGTTATAGTATTATATTAAGTTATATTATAGCTAGTTATATATTAATGTATTTTATATTATTACGAATTATCTTTTATTTCTATGAGTATTAAAATTTTAAAATTATGTATGTAATTACCCATTGTAAACTCATCTGTCATCAAAATATACTTTGTACAGTATTAGAACACATGATATACTGATAAACACACTTTTTGCGCTGTTTATCAGTATCTCTACACATTTTAAACCTGAGTATAGTTGTATTCTTCAACCGGTCGCATTTAACTCATTTGCTGCGTTTCTTACTCTGCTATGGTCTTATCGATAGTATACCAAATCAAAAAAATACAAATATCCAAAGGTAGTGAAGACATATTTTTTTCTTTCAAACATACAAGTTTCAATCAACGAAATTACCAAGTTGTGCAGAACTTTTCTGTGGCCCCTTGCGCAGTCGTGCTTGTTGCTTTTCAACAGAACGAGTGTATTCATTGGAATGCCTCATAATCTGAAGAGAAGAGACATTGACCATTTGGGAATGCTTGAACGGAAAACCAACTGCACATCTGGCCAGTGTCCACTTCTACTTTTGTGGCATCATAATGAACGATGATGCATTGTTTCGCGTATCTCAGTCTGCCAAATTTGTATGCAATGTTGAAGGAAGCACTACCGCTATACTTCTCTTTGGTAAAACTAAAACAATATTATTCTGGAATCCAAAGGAATCTACTTCTAGTATTTTGTTAGGTAGAAACTCAGGAAGTGTTTTTTTCCAGATCCTAGTTCTGTCAAATCAATATCTAATTGCCGTTTTGACAAAAAATAGCTTGCATAGAAATTGTCTATTGTCACGTTACTGTTGGTCTTTCGTGTATAAGAAACTAATCTTATAAAAGTATCATTAGGAGAATTTGGCACTCGATAAGGGCTCCCATCCTGCTTGCTGCAGAAGCGCCATGCGTGGGTTTCATGATCACGCTAACTCACAGGAACGGGCGCGCTCGGCAACGGACAGCGTGTCAACGGACAGCGTCGGCTGCGGCAACAGGCGCCAGGAAACTGTTGCCTTTACGTTGACAGAAATCATTCCAACACCATTCGAGAGCTGACACTGCTTTTGGAATACTTTCCGTAGTCAGCTCCGAAATGTTTCATTAAAATACACGAGAAGCAAAAATGTATGCATGTTGCGCTCCGTGCAACAATGTTAGACCCCGTGCAATTTTATTATAATTAATTTATAATAAATGTCACTGAGATGACATATCTCATCTCAATATTGACTTCGTTAATAACTGTGTGATATTTGTGTGCAATCTGCATGGGACTGGATTCGAACACAGAACGTTGGTAGAATGACCGAGAAAGCACAATGTCTACCATGTACTACATTTTACACAACGGTTCAGGATTCAGTTAGATCTGAGGGATGTCTTCGCTGAGATTTGTCCCCAGGAATGCGGTAGGTTCGGGAGGCAAGTGAGAAGAGGGTGGAGTTAAACCCTAAAGCTGGCCATGACTCAAGAGAATAGAAAACATTTTTTACATGCTATTTGCATACTGCGAGTCGTTTATAGTTGAGATGACTTACTGAGAATCTGACGGCCTAAGTCGGGGGCGATTGCAGGAACCCCGCTGTTCAGAGCTGGCGCAATATGCTCCCCAATTCTATTACCAATTTTCGTTGTTTCTACGAAGATCATTTCATGAATAATGCACAGTTTTGTATAATTGCCGGCTGAATGACGCGACGCAACTTATTGTTGCGTCACTTGTAGTTCAAAGTTGGGGAAAATCACATGTCTCAGTTTCTTCAATAGTTTGTTTAGTTAATAATAATAATAGATCTTAGAAATTGAGCGTGCACAAAACTCGGGTACTGCGAGTGTTGAGGATCAAAGATCGCATATTAAGACGAGACTTTACGGGGTAGAAACCCGACCGAAATCCAGATAGCTTTTAGTGAAGTGTGATGTGAGTTCAGAGTGGTCTGTAGCACAGTTTCCCACTGGGCCAATCGATTTCGTGAAAGTCTTGTGAGAAAAAACCGCGACGCAAGACCGGGAAGACCCAGAACATCGCCACATGGACGAAGTGTGAAATTTGTGGCAGATGTTATTGAAAAAGATCCTTGTGCGACATTTCAAACAACATATAATGCCAGAGGAATTTCAATAACGTCCATATTTAGAAAAAAAATGTCAAATTTTTTCTTCTGAATAGGCACAAAACCCGACCTCTGTTGCTCGACCACACTGGGTCACTCATTTTCCACGACGACGCTCGACCACACGCGGCCAAATTCGGAAAAGTTGCATGAATGTGGTTGGGAAGTGTTACAACATGCTTCCTGCAGTCCAGTCCTGCAGTGCAGACCACGAGTTCATCAGACTTTGACTAATTCCCAAAATTGAAAAAACCCTTTGCGAGGACGTCATCTTGAGCTTTCTGAAGCCGGTACCCGAACCATTCGTCTGATGAAAAAATAATAGGTATTTAATGGAATTCTAAAAATTCTAATTCTAAAATTGTTGGGATTCGTTAAATGAGAAGAATGAAGACAACATTGAAGTATTGTGAATTATTTATGAAATGACTCTCATATCCTTCAAACATATATTTTCTTCAGCAATACTATCACAGATATTTTCAGAGCTTTGAATAACAATTAGAAATTTTTATGAGATTATAAGAAAAGAAAAATTGTCATGAAAAGCCCTTCCCCCTTAGTTTTTAAGAATTTCGAAGGATTGAGAAAATGAAGTATGAAACATTTGTTTATTTATTTGAGGAGAAGTCATTGATGTGTTTTTCTATCTCAAATGATTCATTTTATCTACCTAACTAATTTTCAAAGCGTATAAAAATTCAATCCAACTCTGCAGCCTCCGTACATTTAAGAGGTGTCTATGATTTCGATAAAAATCCCAGAACCTGGAGGAAAATAAAAAAATATAGTTTTGATTTTGACAGAAAAATGAAAATAATTGATTGTGTTATTTCTCCTGCGCGAACCGACTGAACTCTTATACTCAGCCCATTGCTGTTTACAATACAGTTACTTCATGTGACAGTAATATTCCAAGAAAGAGGATGGGTACCAAATTTTTACGAGTTGCGTTATGGAATAATATTTTTATATCGTTATTACGTAAAGCTGTGTTGTACTATACACAAGCTATGTGGAATAGAGTGATTACTGTTTTTTTCATTAAAATTAAATTTATTAATTAAAAACAGTGTGTGAAAACAATTTGGTGTGGTTTTAGTGTTCAGCCTGTTTGCCCCAGCTGGCCGGCCACTAGTAAAGGAGACCTAATATTATCAATTGTTCGTGTGATTGCGTTCTTTAATATCCAATACCAGTTTGGGGGTCATCGTGGAGACCTCGTAATTCCCTTCGCCCCCCCCCCCATTTAATTCTCGTCCCCGCTCGCGCAAAGGCGCACCGTCGCCGCGAAGCGCAGTCGCTCTGGCCCTTCCCCACGAGGAGGCGGGGGGGGGGAGCTGGCGGTGACAGCTGAGAGGGTCATGCAATTAGCACGGGCAATTACTCCGCTGTAATTAGGGTGTTAATGAACGTTTAAATAAAGGGATCCCTCCACTGATGCCTTTATTTCCAAAAGAGGCGATGGGCTGAAAATTGGTCCGAGTTTCTCTAGTCTCTTCCCTACACTTCAATATTCATTTCTCATAATTTCGTCTTCTCATTTCCTTCGATCCATCATGATTCGATTTACCTATTTTTTTCATTCTATGAGTTTTCTTTCTGAATTGTCCCTCTTACTCGTTTCCAGCATCAACGGAAGTTGTGAGTTGTGACCTCACGTACTGAGTATGTCCCTAGAAGTGTGTAACCACATATGCTTGTTACACAAAAACTCTTATTACAGGGCCCTGGTAACACAAAAGTCGATAAATCCTGATGCTACATTTAGAATAAATCCGCGGACACGTACTACATATACCCAGAGTACATGTTTTGTGATTCTTTGATACCGAAAACTGGAAAGTTGCCAAAACATCTGTCCGTCCGTCTATCTCTGAACAACGCTAGAGGCTGAACCGTTCAATTTTCTCCTACGTTGATAATCTCAATCAATCCAGCTGATGTCGTGATCCACTGAACTTGAAACCGATATTTTCATTTTGGGGAGGTACTTTACGTGAAGCCACTCCGATATTTCCAAATTTTGAACAAACGGCTCCAAATTTTTTGATTGAACTTTGTTGTTCAATAGTCCAAAAGATATTTTAAGAGAATGGTGCAAGTCTATTTTTTGTTCACATCCCCTATTTTTCGAAAATAACAACAAAAAATTAAAACTACAAAATTGAAGATGGAAATGTTTACCAAAGTATGTTGTACAAGGTTACTTTACATTTCAAAAAAAATATTTACATTGGAACATTTACAAATTTTTCAAAAAAAAATGCTTCATCGTTTTTGATTAAATTTTGTTGTGACTGACGTTTAAAAGAATGTACCAGTCCTGATTTTTCGAAAATTTAAAATTCCAAACTTTTTTGGCCTTCCTACAACTACAATTATGATTAGGTTTTCTTCTTTGATGAGATCTTTTCCTTAAACATAAAGTTTGAAATATGGTCATGTACACTTTTTTGGAAATTTCAGAAATTTTCGCGTGATTTCGCGTAAAAATATCGGCGAGAAAGCACGTCCTATTTTAACTCCACTAGTTTTTTAAAATTTCATTAATTGATTCGTTGATTTCCCACGATAACCTAACATGATATTAATGACCTACAAGTCCTTATAATGGAATAAATAATGACCTCGTTGCAACAGGAGTGAGAGTAGATAGTGAGAGTAGAAAATGAAGTAGATCAAATGACACAAAAGATCGTAGAAATGAGCACGTGATGTATATAAACACTCGTGGGAATGAAGAGAAACATGGCATTGTGAGTGATAACCAAATACTGTGTTGTAATGTAAGGAAACTGATTTGCACGTCTTAAATTTAAGTTAGTATGCCGAGGAAATTACATTTACAGCGAGATGTATGCTTGTGCATTCGACGACTATGAAGATCCGAGCGTCAATTTGCACGTTAATGGTCCTTGAGTGCACATTTATCTCGTGTGAACACTGAGAAGATGATAGACTTTACAAGTGATAGAATCTGTTGTGTACGTTGTTACGAAACCTGAGTTACTACGAGTTTATCGAGATGCAGTCTCTACAGGAGAGGAGAATAAAGTTAGCAAACATACTTACTAAGATTAAGAAGATAAAGCAGCCACAACCGTCTGACAGTTTTTGAGAGCTATAGGACCAGTCACATGTCGAGAAAAAATGTGTGAAGAAGAATGGGGGAGCTTAGCGCATCTGGATGGAACAAAGGCCGACCAAACTGTAAAATTAGTATCCAAGCTGTGCCGGACTGGTACCAAATATTTCTTGATGAGTTTATAATACAGAGGGGGAATTTCAAATCATTACCCCCTATTCGCGCTATCATAGCTCGAGGTACATTCAAACTGCATCGACTGTCTACACACTCTGATGAAAACGCCAGATGCACAAGAGTCAACGGATATTGCTGTAACAATTTGTGGTGTACTAACAACACTAAAATACATTTGAGCAATATGGCACTTTCTATGAAAGGACGACAGATGAAAACAACTAATTCCTTCCCAAACATTCACCTGCGACCCCCAAAAGTTAGATGGTCCCACAAACGAATGGTGGGAACACGATTTGAAATAAAAAATAATTAAAACTATCAAAGAGAATAGCGAAGAGAATGGAGAAACGCGAACCAGGGATACGCAAAAGTGAATGGCATACAAATTGAAAGAGGGGGCAGAGCGCCGAGTAGTGATTGTGCGGGATGGAACGGGAAGGGGAATTTTGGAGGAAAGCGTGGAGATGGCAACGTCGGTGGGCAGAGCGTGGAGGGGAGAACGTGGCGGAGCAGAGAAGTGGGACGGATTGTGGTGTGAGGGGCGACGGGAGGGAAAGTGTTGGGGCAGAGCGAGGGGCGGAGAGGGCGGGGCGGGGCGAGTGATGTGGGGCGGGCAGGGGATGAGGTGGCGACTTCGTTCGGCGAATGTTTCGTTTAAAACTTGCTGCTGCATTCGTGAATATTCAGCGTGCCATTAGAACGCGTTCTGTCTCTTTAAGCCTTTGTGGACGCCGCCTGCACACAATGGATTTCGCCAACTAGGATTTTCCTAAAAGAGTTAAACGCGGAATTTTATTAAAATCCATTAGGCCCCCTGCTGCCTTTCTTCGAGCGCCTCCTGCCCCCCCCCTTGACCCCAACCACGCGAACGCGAGTCTCCTCTCACCGCCGGCT
>BOPP01000138.1:278832-289684 GCA_017312745.1 Gryllus bimaculatus
GCAGATTCCAATATTTCTGCTACCGAAGTGACAGCATTAAGCCACATGAAATGTATAAATATAAGGAAGGTTGTGAAATTTCACATAAAAGAGTTTGTATTCACTTTTCATATTACCAAACATTAATATTCGGAGAAAACGCAAAGAATAACAAGTTCCTTGCGTAACAAAAAGTATCTAAATTTGTTGCCGAGTTTCGTGCCGCCGGAAATGTACCTATTGTAGTCAATTTCAGTATAATCCAGGAACAATCACAAAATCTAGTGCGTCAACGTAACCTGCCATAAAACACTCCACATGGGTCGTAGCTCGGCCTCAACATTCTGTTGCGATCGCTGCGCTCCGGGTGCCACTTCGCCCCAGCTCCTGCCATGGTGCTGGGGGCCAAGCGCCTTGCTTGCTCCTTGCGCTCTTTAAAACAGAGCGCGTGCCGGTCGTGTGCGTGCGCCAGCTTTCAGAAAGGTGAAGGACAATGGAAGGTAAGATTAGCGTGTCTGTGTCCGTTTATTAACGTATTGAGTATTGACCAAGGAAACTATCGATTGAGCAGCCATCAACAGTTCCCCCGGACATCCGCTGATTCGGTTGTACTACTAGCTAACGGTATCTACCCTGTGGACCTCGTATCCTAGACCCCTGGTCAGAGTCGCTGCTGTGAAATAGTCCTGGACCGCTCAGCAGTCGGAAATCTAGAGGAAACGTACGAAAGCTTGAAACGTGGGTGAGGGAGGCTGAAAGGTACAAGAGGAACCGAGCAGTTTGTCAAAATGTATTTGTTAACATCAAATCATTCAATTTTCTAGATATTTTACACATTCTAAATTTTGTGATTTTTTCCTGATTATAGTAGTAAGATTTCTCCAGTTGCTGGCAAGGTTGTTGATTTGATTGATGAAAACACTGATTTCGCGGTGAACTGAAAGAAATATTGCACATAAGTTCAATAAAACTCATTGTATATTGTGTATTCAGAAGTAAGTCGACAAAGAACATACGGATGTAATATATATATATATATATATATAAAGTAAAAAATCAAGGTGTTGCACTTATCATCCCCTTTCAATGTATATAACACTGTATAAAATAGTCTCTGAATCATCAAATAAACAGACATTTTTGAACCCTTTATGCATTTAATTCCGTATTTACAATTGAAAATAACTGACCATCGAGAGAATGAAGGAATGTGTGAATTACAATCTCAATAAAATAAAAATCCCTATACAGTATTTGAGTAACTGCGAGTGCGCGTGCGTGCAGTCCATCGCTCACGGTTAGACCATTTCCTGTGCACTGTTCGAGACATCTGAGGTGTCATTCGACGAGTCTTGGTCTTCTGGTGACCAACTGATCATTTGCTTTCGGATCCATCCAAAAGATTCTAAGAAATTTCTGAAAACGTGTTTCGCGTGTTTTAGCACTGTAAACCTGGGGTTCTAAAACAAGAATCATACCACCGTTACCTATGTAGGTGACGATCAATTCTCTGTACCCAGACGCAGTTTTAGGTCCACGGCACTATAGTTTTTTTCCACGAGGGGTAGCAACACAAATTGCTCTGGAACATTTTAGACACACGCAGAACTGTCACTAGTGATGATTCTTTGAACGTAAGAAATGAAGTGTTTCGTCTGTAGTACCGTAGTTTTAATAATAAATTTGCAAAAAACTACGCACAGTGCTACCTTGGAACTTTTTAAATTTTGAAGAACGCCGAGTGAATACGTATATATGTTCTTAAGCATGTAAATACCGATTTTGAAATGAATGTGACTAACAACGTATTTATATTAAACTTAAATTTACACATTACTCACATAACATACAAAACCATCACCTTTTAAAGTTTATATTGTTTTCCCAATAAAAAGATTAATAGACCAATTGTAGAAGTAGAAGTCATTACAAATCATTTTGGATTTGTGAAGTTTTAAACTCTTCAAACATTAGGTAACAACAATAGGGAAGTGTTATGCAAATCGGAAGAAGAATCAAATGTAGTTGTAGATTTTGTGACAGGATTTTCAGAACAAATTAACAGTGATCCTATATTAGAATCGTAGAATAACGCTGAAGAGCAGCTTTCAGGTGGATTATTTAAGTGCATTTTTGTGCATTTATGCAAAAAAGCGTAAAAATGTAGTTGTACTAAATTCTATTTGCATCAATGCTACCTGAATTTAAGCATCCTTAAACCTTAATCGGCGTCAAGATCTTCATCGATACGTGCCTATTTTTTACGGCGATTACAATTTTGAAATTGCAATATTACCAGTTCTGATATGTATTGAAAATAGCATGTCTGAAGTACTGAATATGACAGTTTATTGAGTTTCTGCTTTTCTAAATGTTTCAATCCAAATCGTAAAATAAACAAAGTCAGGGTAGACCAACTAGCCAGAAGAGAAAATACGAAGTCCGTAGCCGTTCACAGCTTCACCAGTAGATGTACAAGTTCTGAGCGAAGCCACTAACAGTTCCCACAGAATACACAAAGCTCTTACCGTAGTGTGTGAGGCGGAATAACAATAACTATATCTATACCATGTTCGCTCACCGTCCGAATCTAAACTGCTTCACCGGGCGCTAGACCGTGCCTTATCACGCGTCACCGCCATTCATTCAGACTCACTCCCGCGGCTCGCTGTTCGGTGGATTGAATAATCCTACGCTGAACCCTAGGCTTCAATACGGGGCGCGCGCATTTTAACGCGCCCACGCCACTTGAAAGTTAGCTGCGCACACAGCAAGTTAATATCCCGTATGGAGGTAACACACAAGGCCATTGGATCTTGGTAATTTTGAACAGAAGTATAACATAATTAGCTTCTACAATTAACAATATTATCTTCATTGATAAGACCAATGCAAAATCTAGTAATAACTTTATTTGAACAATGCTTGCAGCTATGCATCACATTTAAAAATGTTGAAAAAATGAAAATAGCTTAAAACGATTGTATTAAAAAATGTTGTCTGAAAATCTTTAAAAACATTTATAGTAAACGATGTAAATATTTTTAAAGACTGTTTAACTCGTCGGTGACGCCTACTTCAACTAGTATAGTTAGCCGTATTGTCAGAAATAAATAAAAATTATTCACACCAATTGAAACGTAAGAAATTATAAACTATGAGTTCTGGAGGAGTCGTTTAAGAATAAATTCCATCTTTGAATCGGCTACACATCTACCGCTCTCCCCTCTTGTAAGTGGTGAATACATCGAACTAAGAGAAAGTGGGAACTTGCTGCAAGTTTGTGTTCGGGAGTTAGTGCTGCGCTCTCGTTAGCCAGCCATGCAGACAGGAGTTCCTTGTTATTTTTCTTCTCGTGCCAGTGTGGGGGGAGGGGGGGCCCATTGGTGAGCGCGCGCGAGCCGCGTGGCGCTCTCCCTCCATAGCGGCACCAATCGATGCGCCCCGCCCCCCTCGGGCGCGCACACATGCATCCCGTGCATTTTCCCTTCTCCGCACGACGCCCGCGACCCTCTCGCCCTGCGTCCCTTCAGCCCGCCCTCCTCCCTAATCTCTTGCTCCCTCTCGCCCCTCCGCCATCAACACGCTCCTGTCCCCGTCCTCTTCTTCTGACGCTTTGTAATTTTGTGGCTGCCCCACATACCGCCGGCTCATCCACCTGCTCTACTTGCCCTCTCATGCCTAGCAAGAGCGACCCTGGCCCTTAAATCTCCGTGGCTACCACCACGCTCCAGCGCTCATGCCCGCTCCCAGTCCAGACCTTTTGCCTGCCCTTCCCGTCCGTCCTTCCGCGCCAAGCCTCGCAGCCCCGTCGCAGGCTGCGCGCCACGGCCCCCGCCCCGGAGAAGCGAGAGGAGAAAGCGGAAGAGGCACTGCGGCACTCAGGTGGAAACTTGCTTCCCAACGGAGTGGCAGAATACACATTCGGCATGGCTTCAACGTCATTATAAAATAATATATGTAAGTAATTTGCTGTTATTATAAAAGACTTAGGAAAAGCTGCAGACGTTTCCTGTATTCTACTCCTCTTTCTCCGTTCCTTCCTTTCTTTTCTCGCGTTTTTCTCTGTTCTGATTCTACCTGTCTACTCTATCTCTGCTCCTGACGCTCTGTCGTCTCTTATATCTGTCTCCTCTCTGTATGTTTCTTGTTGCTGCCTGTCTGTGACTGTTTCTATCTCTCTCTACCAACTCACTGTCTCTCCTCTATGTCTCTTTCTCTATCTGTTCTCCTGTTATCTTTCTGTCTTCCTTTGTCCCTTTGTCCTCTGTTTGTCTCTTTGTCTCTGTCGGCTCTTTTCTCTCTATCTCTGTTCTCTTCTGTCTGTCCATTTGTCTCTGCCTATCGTCCTTTTCTATTTGTCTCTCTTCTCGTATCTCTGTCTGTCTCTGTGACTTTACATCTCTCTTTCTCTCTCTCTTTTTTTTCATCTTGTAATTGTACTTCCTTTCTTTACGTCTGTGTTTTTTCTCTCATAGGTCACTGTCACTTTGCTCGTGTAGCGTCTGCACGTTGCCTCGGTCCACTCTGTCAGCCTGCCTGCTCTGTCTATGTGCCGTTGTTGTCTCTGTCTCTGTCTCTCTCTCTCTTCACTCACATGTCTACCGCTCACTGATCCTATGTCTGGCCTCTTGCCACTCTCGGTCTGTCCTCTGTCTCTCTTTCTTTCTCTTGTTTGTCCTTTGTTTCTTGTCTTCTTATGCTTCACTCTCGTCTCTCACGGACTCACGAATGCCGCTCTCCGAAGTCGTCACCATCATCTCTGTTTTCTCCGCATCCCTTCGCCTCTCTCTCCTCTCCCTCTCCCATCCCACTCTCCTCCCATCTTCCCCCTCTCTTCCTCTTTCTTCTTCTTTCTTTCTTTTCTTCTCTTTTCTTCTCTTCCTCTCTTTCTCTCTTTCTCTCTCTTTTCTCTTTCTCTTCTTATTCTCTGCTCTGTCTCCTTCTCTTGAACTCCGTGTCCAACGGTCTTTCGCGCGCGCCCGGCCGTTCTCCTGAGGCCTTACTTTTTAAGATTTTCAATTTTTCGTTTCTTTTTTAAGACATTTATTAACAAAAATGATTCAGTTTTCGATAAACTTTAACATTATTTAAAACTATTGCAGTCTTTAATATAACAATGCGAACCAATTGCCCGAAGCAAAGTATTAATGACGGGAGATACAAGTCAAAATAATCACATTTTGTAATTTTGGCAACAAAGCAAATGGCATTTAAGTCATCTCTGTCATTTCATCATTTATGTCATATTCATTTTGCACTTACACTACGAAATTTTAGAGAAAAATTGGCGAGCAGCTTTTTGGAAAGTCTTCTGTCCTAAGAATACACTAAAACATCCTACAAACAGATTGAGGATATTACAGATATTAGTATAGATAATTATTTTTGTAAGCAAATATTTTAACATTTCAGATTTGTATAGTTTCTTTTTACATGACAGTAAAATTTACATGATATTGGTCATTTTACTGCTACTATTCACTGATGATGAGATAATAATAATATGAGTAACTAATAATAATAACAAATATTAAAGAGTACACGATATCATATCATGTAGCAACACATAAAATTTAAATTGTGTTGATTTTTGTGATTTGGTCAGTTATTTTTATTTATACACTGTTGTGGCAGAAGTAAAATGATCTAGAGATTTTTTGCGGATTTGCTCTTCTTGAACTAATACTTTCGTTAGCTCGCAACAGAATTGTATCATCGCGAATCACTATCTATCTGCTCTTCTCATCGGTAAGGGGGACGATTCTGAGAGTGCCCTTCTGGTCAAGCCTGATTGCGGCAGCGACCGAAGGGCGAGGCGGGGGCGGAGCAAGAATGACAGACGCCCAGAATCCGGATACGCGGCGCGTGCATCGACGGCATGGACAGGAATTCCCAGCCGCGGGCGGGCGGGTCTCAGGGATCTCACTCCGAGGAACGTGACACGCGGAGCGAAAGAGGATATGTCCTTTCGGTGCTTTCTTAAAGCCTATTAGACTTCACAGATGGGCAGTTATCGCAACCTCGGCCAACGGCAACTTTCGTAAACGTTCGAGATCATAAGTTTTCTGAATTTCGCAAGATGATTTATTATTATATTATTATGTATTATTATTACTTATATTATTATTATTATTTTATTATTTAAAAAAGGCAGAGTAGTACGTAATAAGTTTACATAACAGCGGACGTGAAATGTGATCGTCTCAACTGTCCATACAACTTGGACAGCTTCTCGGGTGGGCGCCGTTGACGAATCGTACATGCAGAACTTTGCTGTTCCTATGTGATTTGGCGCCAAATACCTCAGGCGGGAAGACACAGTTGCCGGGGCCGAGCCTCAATGATTGTTAACATACGATGATTACATAGATACATACGATATTTCGCAAGATTGATTTATTTAGTACTAGCGGACCCGCAGACTTCGTCCTGTCCAAAGATTTGTAATGTGACAGTTTTTTGTTCCTACATATTTATAGTCATGGAAAAAAATCTCCTAACAGAAACTCACTTCTGAGTAGGCGTTGTGAATAAGAATATAGATTAAATAAACATATATAAGCATTTAACAGTAAAGTTATTCGCTTATATGTTATCATGTGAATCATAATATTAACGAAAATCAGTTTATTTTCATTGTGCACGTGCCTTTGTGATATTAAAATGTTTTTTGTTTGATTACCTGTGCGCATAGACAAAAAAATCGAGGTTTTCCAACACAGGGAAAGGCAATAGCAATTGACCATGTGAGAAACATGGTTTTCCTGATTATACCCCAAACAAATGATTCCGCCTGGGCTTTTAGGTCATCTGGCAAAGCAAGCCGACTGGAACTGTAGTCGTTAAAAGTTAAACGGCAATCAGTCGAATCAGGGGGCCGTATGAGGACGTCTTCTCTCTTTATACTTTCCTTCAGTATAGTTTGCTGTCTATCCACGTTTGTTTAGTATGTTTTTTATCGTTAACGTTGCGTCGTGCAAAGACTGGTGTGGTTATACTTTCGCAACATTATAAATACGACAACCTTTACTATGACGATTTGGTGAGGTGGCATTCCTGCAATCCAGGGTTTAAATAAATTCTGGTGGATGTTCACTACATATTGGTTAGTAGCCAAATCAACTCATTTATATATCTCATTCGCTGTAATTTGTTTTTGAATTTTAATTTAACTCATTACATTAATGTTTTTTGCAGCAATATAGCTCGTTTCGCTCAACAATCATGTTTTTGTAATTTTTGGAGAAACATCAAAACCTCTGATAAGTTTCTTTGTATCTGATTACTGACAATATATGAGGAAGTTTTTAAGGCATCCAGTCAACATGTCTTAGGAATTTTGCCATTACTTAATGTCAAGAGTTGTTTAGAATCTGTTTCCAGATTTGTCATTTCACTCGACTCGCATATTCTTGCAAATAACATACTCTGACATGTTTCCCAAATGGAGGACTTATAGACATGCATTAGATTCATCAGCTGGTTGTCGTGGATCACTGGCATTGTTTGACGAAATCTTGCTAATAAAATCATTTGCACTACCAAATTGGTTATGATTAGTCCGTAATATTTAACGTTCGTCCTAAAGCTCCAAAGATTTTTTATTTGGCCATCGTGCATTCTACCGAAAACATTAATTTACATTGCTGCAAGAATTGCCATTGCAGAGTTGTCGAAATGTTGCCAGTCGAGAGTTTCTTGCTTTGATTTTAATGCAATTATTATGCTGATGTGCTGTTCGACCACTTCAGCAAGTTGCGCGATCCGGACGAAGCGAGTGAAGTGCAATTTTATATTTGTGAGCGACTCGTTGCTAATATTAATGAAATCAAGAAAAAGTTTCTGTACACCAGGTGCATCTATGAACTTAATCCTCCGTTGCATTCATTTGTTACTTTCAAAGAGTATCAATACATATTCTGTTGTTCATTCAACAGTGCAAGATTATATTAATGATTCTTTCAGAAGTGTTGAGTATCATCCGTTTTTCTGCGATTCAACTCTGTGTAAAAGCATCATGCATTGGACATTGGGCGCAGCCAGGCTAAGATTAATAGTTGTGTTGACATCATCAAGCACTTCCTCAATTAAATCACTGCTTCTTGTAAAATTTCTTCACTGATTTGTACATTGGATTCCCATTGTATTTTGTATTGTTACAAATATATCGACACATATATCTTTTACTTGATCCACAAAATTCCATTGGGTTTGATGTGGAGCATTAGAAGTGATATAGATAACACCATGGTTAGTACTTGATGAGGTTTGATTTACGCAGCAATATTGAGATTTTATCCAATGAAGCGTCATTTTCTAGCAATTCAAACGTTTGACAAGCTTGCTCTGTAAGATTCACACCAATTCACATCAACAAGTAGTAATGCTGTGGATGATTTGGGCCACGTAATTGACAATAGCAGTCGTAAATAAACATTCATCATTGCTTGGATGTACTGAATAACTACTATATGTCCTAATTAGTTGGAACTAATTATCTATCTCAAAATATTATATTGGGATCCAAATAAAAAAGTGTGCGCTAACTTCACCATAATATCGGCGCTAAGTGATATTATGATGTTAATGATAAGAATGAAGATAGTAATAACATCTTAACTTAGGTGAAAGACTTGTAAAACTTACCTGTATAATTGATCGTTTTTACTTTTATTTATTAAAATTGTTATTGATATATCTAAATATTCAGTTTGATACAAATGTCATACGAAATAGGAAATTTCGATTCTTGTTCAAATGATAATTCAATAGCATTTCCTTCGCGGGATATTCTTGAAACTGTGCGCGATGCAATTCTCGCCTAATCGCTAGATGCTGTCCTCTGTCTGATATGCGTAGAAAGAAGAGACAGCGGATGGAGATACACGAGGAATCGCAAAGACAATTTTCATGTTACTGCTCTTTATCTTTCTAATGGAGAAGGAAAGGATAGATTTCCTGATGAAATAGAAAAGCTTTAAATTTAAGTTGAAAATCTATTTATTGTTGTAAAAAATTGAAATGTTGTTGAAATTAAAATAAAAACTGATGATAATTTTCAAAAAACCGGAGACGGATGAGAGCTCAAAAACGGAGTCTCCGGTCTAAAACCGGACGGGTGGCAACCCTAGCAAATTGACTCTTTGACGTTAGGAAATATCTTAACAAATGCGTGCTTGTGGTACTAACAGCAATGACGTGCTTTATACAACAGCTTATGAAGCCAAATATGACTCTTTACTCTTCAGTTACGAAAACGTTTGTATGGGAAAATGAACAAAGTTGTTTTAGGGTTTTGGCGGCTATTTAACGATTTTTTCTTCGCGTTAAAAACACATCTTGACATTCACAAACTATTTAAAAGAATGCCCAAATTGGTCACGGCGTTGTTGAGTTATCGCGCTTACAACACATTGCGATTCATTTTATATTATATTGATATTATTATTATTATTATTATTAATTCAATTATTATTATTATTATTATTATTATTATATTATATATATTATTATTTTATTATTATTATTATTATATTATTTATAAAAAAGCAGAAATATGTACGTAATATGTTTCCCCATAACAAGCGTAAGGTGAAATTGTATCGTCTCAACTGTCCATACAAACTTGGACAGCCTTCGACGGGGTGGGGCGCGTTGACGATCGGTACAGCAGAACTTTGGTTCCTATGTGATTGCGCGAAAATACCTCAGGGCGGCACGACACTGTTCGGGCGAGCCTCAAGTGTTAACATACGATGAAATATCGCCATCTTTCCTGTTGAAGAAGAGATTTTACCTGCGCGTTCCGGCACGACAAAAAATATTAGCTCAAGTG
Source organism: Gryllus bimaculatus (assembly GCA_017312745.1). Taxonomy (NCBI): domain Eukaryota; kingdom Metazoa; phylum Arthropoda; class Insecta; order Orthoptera; family Gryllidae; genus Gryllus; species Gryllus bimaculatus. The sequence continues at coordinate 288,650 of BOPP01000138.1, forward strand.
GAGTTTCCGTCCAAAATTACTGTCAATTGACCAGTAAATATTTAGCATTTAGCAAACAATTCTACTACACTTTTATAATCAACTTGTAACCCTGTCAAACTGCTATATTAAAAATTGTTCATCTCGGCACAATTGCGGAGCCTTCTATCCGTTCTAAGTGCATATTCGAATTTGCCTTTAAAAATGTAAATTGTTCCAAATTTCTTAATTTGCGGATTTTGGCCTGAGACGTCTGGATAGCTTCTCCTCTTTAGGTATGTAAAGGTGTGGAAATTGTCATAAATTTCACCTTTAAAGGCAATGTAAATCAGTACTCCGATCGTTGCTATCAATTCCGTTCTGAGATATTTAATTGTTTATTACAACTTAGCATTCATAGCTTAGCTCTCATAGTCACTCCTTTTTTGCACTTAATCCATTCGTCTCCGCCACAAGTATACTGAAAAAGAGTATGCAATATTTCCTTCGATTGTTCCTTCATACGACTTCATGGCGAGGACAGAGGTGATATTGCGGTCTCGTAGCGCCTCGAGGCGATAAATGTGCTCAGGGCAATTGTTGATTTACCAATTTTTCTAACAATACGTAACGTTTATGGAGTTCCGTGGGCAATTGCAGTAAAATTTCTTCTTACGGCAATTATGATGTTTATTATAAGATTCAAACTTTCCTTTATATTATTAACAGCTTTTGAACCCCGTTTTAATATTTTAATCGCTTAAGTGTGTTATTATTTTATAAACTATTATTTTATTTATAAACAAATTATATGGCATCACAAAACACCAGAAAATCAGTTTATGGCAAATATGAAGAAGCTGTATATATTATTTTCTTATCTTCTATTCAATATAGACGTCCATTGCTATATTTATTGGAGTAAGGAAATGATTATAAGATATATTGTAAATTTTATGTGGAAAGAACTGCTCAAACCAAAGTACAATATATTTTTTTGAAGAGCAGTTTGAAGTTATGATATCTGTAACTTTTCGACCGACCCTGATTCGCGTTGATTCGACCCCCAAAATAAAT
>BOPP01000138.1:289709-321469 GCA_017312745.1 Gryllus bimaculatus
AACGTGGGACTGAAGCTTGAAACTGAGTGGGGGAGCTGAAAGGTACAAGAGGAACCGAGAAGTTTGTCAAAATGTCTTCTTAACATTAAGAATCATTCAATTCTAGAATTATTTAATACTATTCTAAATTTTGTATTTTTGCCTATTTTAGTAGTAGATTTTTCTCACAATGCTGGCAAAAGGTTGTTGATTTGATTGATTGAAAACACTTGATTCGCGGTGAACTGAAAGAAATATTGCCACATAAGTTCAATAAAACTCAATTTGTATATTGTGTATTCAGAAGTACATCCGACAAAGAACATACGAGTAATATATATATAAATAAATTAAATATATATAAATTATAAAAAAATGTTATGAAATGTTTTAATGAAAATACTTTAAAAACGATTAATAGTAAACGATGTAAATACTTTTAAGACTGTTTAACTTCGTCGGTGACGCCATATTCAGCTAGTATATTAGCGTATTGTCAAAAATAAATTAAAAAATTATTAACACAAATGTGAAACGTAATGAAATTTAAACTATGAGTTTCTGAGAGATTCATTTAAAATTAAACTTCACATCTTTGAACTCCGCTACACTATTCTCAACCTCTCTCCCCTCTTGTAAGTGGTGAATACATAGACTAAAGAGAAAGTGGACTTGCTGCAAGTTTTTGTTCGGGAGAGTTTAGTGCTGCGCTCTCGTTAAGCCCAGGCCATGCAAACATGGGAGTTCCTTGTTATTTCTTCTCGTGCAGTTGTGGGGGGAGGGGCCCATTTGGTGAGCGCCGCGACGCCGGCGCTGGCGCTCCCACTCCCACTAGCGCACCAATCGATGGCGCCCCCGCCCCCCTCGGCGCGCGCCACACATGCCATCCCGTGCATTTTCCCTTCTCCGCCGACGCCCGCGACCCCTCCTCGCCCCCTGTCCGTCCCTTCACCCGCACTCCTCACTAATCCTTGCATCTCCCTCTCGCCCCTCCGCCCATCAACCACGCTCCTTCCCGCAGCCTCTTCTTCTGACCTTTGTAATTTGTGCTGCCCCACATACCGCCCGTGCTCACCCCTCTCCTACTTGCCCTCTCATGCCTAGCAAGCAGGCCCTGGCCCCTAAAATCTCCTGGCTACCACCCACGCCTCCAGGCCTCGATGCCCAGCTCCACAGTCCAGATCTTTTGCCTGCTCCCCGTCCCGCCGCGCCCCAAGCCTCGCACCCCCAAGCTCTCGCAGGCTGCGCGCCACGGCCCTCGCCCCCGGAGAAGCGAAGGAGGAAGCGGCAAGAGGCACTGCGGCGCACTCAGGTGGAAACTTGCTTCCCAACGGGAGTGGCAGAATTACACAATTCGTCTGGCTTCAGACGTCATTATAAAATAATATAATGTCAAGTAATTTGCTGTTATTATAAAAGACTAGCGAAAGCTGGCAGACGTTTCCTGTATTCTACCTCCCTCTTTCTCCTTCCCTTCCCCTTTCTTTCTGCGTCTTTCTCTGTGTCTGATTCTACCTGTCTATCTCTATCTCTGCCTCCCTGACTGCCTCTGTCTGTCTCTCTACATCTGTCTGCCTCTCTGTATGTTTCTGTTGTCTCTGCCTGTCTGTGACTGTTTCTATCTCTCTCTATCCGACTCACTGTCTGCTCCTCTATGTCTCTTTCTCTATCTGTCTCTCTGACTGTCTCTCTGTCTATCTTTCTGTCTCTCTCTCTTTGTCTCCCTTTGTCCCTCTGTTTGTCTCTTTGTCTCTGTCGGCATCTTTTCTCTCTATCTCTGTCTCTTTCTGTCTGTCCCATTTTGTCTCTGCCTATCCGTCCCTTTCTATTTGTCTCTCTCTCCGTATCTCTGTCTGTCTCTTGACTTTACATCTCTCTCTCTCTCTCTCTCTTTTTTTCTCTTTGTAACTGTACCTCTCCTTCTTTACCTCTGTGTTTGTTTCTCTCATAGCGTCCCTGTCACTTTCTGCCTCTGTAGCTGTCTGCCACGTTTGCCTCGGTCCACCTCTGTCAGCCTGCCTGCCTCTGTCTATGTTTGCGTCTGTCTGTCTCTGTCTCTCTGTCTCTCTCTCTCTATCCTACTCACTGTCTACGCCTCACTGTCTATGTCTGCCTCTGCCACTCTCGGTCTGTCTCTCTGTCTCTCCTTCTGTCTCTGTGTTTGTCTCTTTGTTTCTTGTCTCTCTATGTCTGTCACTCTCTGTCTCTCACTGACTCACGAATGCCGCCTCTCCGAGTCCGTCACCATCACTCTCTGTATTTCTCCGCATCCCTTCGCCTCTCTCTCTCTCCCCTCTCCCCATCCCCATCTCCCTCCCCATCTCCCCCTCTCTTCCTCTTTCTCTCTCTTTCTTTCTCTTTCTCTCTCTTTCTTTCTCTTTCTCTCTCTTTCTCTCTTTCTCTCTCTTTCTCTCTTTCTCTTATTCTCTCTCTCTCTCTCTCTCTGACACTCCGTGTCTCACGGTCTTTCGCGCGCGCCCGTCCGGTTCTCCTAGGCCTTACTTTTTTAGAGATTTTCTCAATTTTTCGTTTTCTTTTTTCACAGACATTTTTATTAACAGAAAATGATTCAGTTTTCGAGAAACTTTAACATTATTTAAAACTATTGCAGTCTTAAATATAACAATGCGAACCAATTGCCCGAAAGCAAATATTAACGACGGGAGATACAAGTCAAAATAATCACATTTTTGTAAATTTTGGCAAAACAAAGCAATATGGCATTTACGTCATCTCTGTCATTTCATCATTTATGTCATTATGTCATTTTGCACTATCCCTACCGAAATTTTAGAGAAAAAATTGGGAGCAGTTTTTGAGAAAGTCTTCTGTCCTAAGAATTACACTAAAACACTTACTACAGACAGATTAGGATATTACAGATATTATATAGATAATTATTTTTGGAAGCAAATAATTTAACATTTCAAGATTTGTATAGTTTCATGTTTACAGTGAAAGTAAAATTTACATGATATTGTCATTTTACTGCTACTATTACTGATAATAATAATAATAATAATAATAATAATATTAAAAGAGTACACGATATCAATTATGGTAGCAACTACATAAAATTTAAAATTGTGTGATTTGGTTGTGATTTGGTCAGGTATATTTTTATTTATACCACTTTGTGCATCAAGTTAAAAATGCATCTAAGATTTTTTGCGGAATTTCTCTTTCTTGAACTCTAACTTTGTTAGCTCGCGAACAGAATTGTATTATCTGCGAAACACTATCTATCTGCTCTTCCCATCGGGGTAAAGGGAGGACATCTCTGAGAGGCCCTCTGGCAAGCCCTGATTGCGGCAGGCGCCGAAGGGCGAAGGGCGAGGGGCGAGGCAAGAATGACAGACGCCCCGAGAATCCGGTTGTCGCCGCGGTGCATCGAGCGGCCACTGGACAGGAATTCCCAGCGCCGGGCGGGGGCGGGTCTTCAGGAATTCACTCACCGATGGAACGTGGCGACACGCGGAGCGAAGAGAAGGATATGTCCTTTCCGAAGTGCTTCTTACAAGCCTATTAGGCTTCACAGATGGGCAGTATCGCAACCTCGGCCACACGGCAATATTCGTAAAACGTCGAGATCCAAGAAGTTTTCTACGATATTTCGCAAGAAATGATTTATTATTATTATTATTATTATTATTATTATTATTATTATTATTTATAAAAAGCAGAAATATGTACGTAATTAAAGTTTACCCCATAACAAGCGTGAGGTGAAATTGTATCGTCTCAACTGTCCATACAAACTTGGACAGCCTTCGATCCGGGGGTGGGGCGCGTTGACGAATCGCTACAGTCAGAACTTTGGTTCCTATGTGATTGGCGCAAAATACCTCGAGGCGGGAAAGACACTGTTCCGGAGCCAGAGGCCTCAATTGTTAACATACGATGAAATATCGCCATCTTTCCCTGTTGAAGGAGATATTTTGCCTGCGCGTTCGGCATGACAAAAAATATTAGCTCAGCGGGAGTTTTCCGTCCAGAATTACTGTCAATAGACCAGTAAATATTTAGCATTTTAGCAACAATTCTACTAACTTTTAGTACCTGTCAAACTGCTATATTAAATTGTTCATCTCGGGCACAATTTGCGGAGCCTTTCTATCCGTTCTAGTGCATATTTCGAATTTGCCTTTAAAAATGTAAATGTTCCAAATTTCTTAATTGCGGATTTTGGCCCTGAGACGTCTGGATAGCTTCTCCTCTTTAGGTATGTAAAGGTTGGAAATTGTTCATAAATTTCACCTTTAAAGGCAATGTAAAATTCAGTACTCCGATCGTTGCTATCAACTTCCGTTCTCGAGATATTTAATTGTTTATTACAACTTAGCATTCATAGCTTAGCTCTCATAGTCACTCCATTTTTTGCCCTTAATCCATTCGCTCTCCGCACACAAGTATACTGAAAAGAGAGGTATGCAATGTCTCGCTTCGATTGTTCGCTTCATACGCTTCATGGCGAGGACAGAGGTGATATTGCGGTCTCGGTAGCGCCTCGAGGCAATAAACTGTACCTCAGGGCAAAATTGTTGTCTTTACCAATTCTTCTAACAAGACGTAACGTTTATTGGAGTTCCGTGGGATAATTGCAGTAACAATTTCTTTCTTACGGCAATTATATTTATTAAAGATTCAAACTTTCCTTTATATTATTAACAGCCTTTGAACTCCCGTTTAAATATTTTAATTCGCTTAAGTGTTGTTATTATTTTATAAATTATTATTTTATTTTATAAACACATTATCTGGCACATTTAAAAACACCGAGAAAATCAGTTTTATGGCAAATATGAACAGAAGCTGTATAACTTATTTTTATCTTCTATTCAATAGTACGACGTCCATTGCTATATATTCATTGGCTAGTAAGGAAAATATTAATAAAGATATATTGTAAATTTTATTATGTCGAAAGTCTGGCTCAAAAAGCAATAGTACCAATGATATTTTCTTTCAAGAGCAAGTTGAGTTATGATTCTGTAACTTTTCGACGACCCTGATTCGCGTGATCGGCAGCAAAATTAAATGAAGGTTCATTTACTGATGAATGAGAAAAAATGTAGAATAAACTGATCGTTTGCCTCAATACGTATGGCCATTGCATGAATGCAAACCATGGTGGATAGTGTATGTTGATCAAAATATAATTAGTTTTATTGTTATTCTCACTCTCATACATTGTATTTGAGTTCGAAAAACATGTCTATTGGTCCGATCCAGAATCGGGTTCTTTTCTCTGAATTTCGTAGTTGGGCTTCTCTAAGCCGTCTTCCCACTTCATTTCGCACCCCACATTCGTCACCAGGGACAGGGACAATTGGCTGGGACTCGCTTTTCTTTTACGGACGTTGTCGTTTTGTAACTGAGCGAATTAGGATTAATGGGTTCGGATTTAGTGGCAATTAGTGAGATTTAATGATGTCGGACATTCAGCTAGAATGTTACAGACCGGACTTGCGTGTGCACAAAGTACAAGGGGTGGCTAAAATCACCACGCCTTTACGCGGCGCATCCCGGGTAGCATACAAACAGTGGCCGCAGAAGCCTACGTAACCATTCAAGGGGTGTCATTTCCCACGTTTTGGGGGATCGGTGTACTCATTAATTATTAGTTTGTTTCAGTAATCATTGTTGTAATTATTAATTTTCATTCAAAACAATTCAAAATTCCTGATGCATAACGAACCATACAATGAAAAGACACTTATTCGAAACAGTGTATCTATTAATTAGCTTTGCAGTTTATAATTCAATATCGAGATGCAAATTTATAAGAGCAATTTCTACTTTATATTCTAAAGGGCTGTAGTTCTATAGGAAGTTTTTTTTAAATGACTGCAATTCGAAAACCTCACCGCTAGAAAAGTTAGACTGCATGTATACTTAAGAAAATTTGTAATAAATCGACATAGCTGGGATACATTGTATCTAAATATATTATCTACGCGGCGGCGATGGTGTAATGGTTAGCGTACCGGACTGTTGTACCCGATCAAACCCGATCGAAGCCGTGGATTTTTAAGGGCGAAAAAATCCTTCGTACGCCTTCCTTCGGAGGGGAAGTAAAGCCGGCTGTCCCATGTTCGTAGATTTACTTGCATGTCAAAGATCCTCAAGCCTAAATGACGCCTCTGAGCTAAATTCAATTCGCCTGTTTCTCGCCCAAGAAATACCTACTTTCTCTCCTAGTTGGTGAAAGAAGCGTAGCGAAATTTGCGTGGTCAGACGGAAGAGCGGGCCCGATGGCCCGAGTCTCGCCACGGAAAATAAGGCAAATTCAATTCAATCTATTTCTCAGTCGACTAATTTTCGAGTAACTCCAGTAAATGGAAACAATGGCTGTTTGTGACGCCTACGTTTGGTGATGCCTACTCGTCACCTCAGCAAAAGTTAGATGTGTGCTTTCTCGACGATTTCTACCGCCCAGCGCTCGCTCGCCTCTCCTCTCTCGGGGCCGGGAGCGCGCGCTCCGGCGTCGTTCGCAGCCAGCCGCCGTCGCCCCCGGCCGCCAGTGACTCGGTCGACTGCGATAACCGGCGGACGTCGCGCAGACGAACCGCGTCTCGCGAGACTCGTCCGCCACGTCGCAATGTGTAACGGACGCTACGATCCACGAAAGCGAAGGAGGATTGATTGGCTTTCAAAATAACGATCAATAATTTCCATTTTACAAAATTGAATTTATATACGAAGTGTAAATACTAAAAAAATAATAATAATTCCAAAATTCCCCTCTCCGATGCACTGGAGAACCTGAAATGGATCTACTGAAGTTTTACCTGTGAAATCAAGGAAAGACACGAAAATTCACGTTTTCGAGATAAAATCGATTCCTGTAACGACTAGATATCGGATGTTAAGGAAATTACCTGTTTTATGGTAATGAATATTGATAAATGTATTTGATATGAAGGCAAGAATTATGAAAAATTATAAGCAAGCTTTGCGAAAATATCCCATGCGCCTGCAAGAGCAAGAGCGAGCGTTGCTGATCTCGTCTCGAGCGTTACGTAACGTCCCAGCCAGAGATACCTGGATATGGGAAACCCCTGCGTGTGGGTCGGCGCCGGATATCATGTTCTAACAGGGGAGGAACACCACGCTGTCCTTGGAATGCAACATGAACTTCGCTTACGGGAGTAATGAGCAAAGGAGTTCCGCCCGGAATCAATCAATAATCCGCACCAGACAGGGATTAAATCCCTAGCCTATTTGCAAGCTTACAGGCTAACACATCATCCATATGCGCTTTTACTGAAATTACGACGAACAAAATGAAGAGCCATCAGGTTTTCAAAGATCATTTTAATTTTCCTCTCCTCGTTCACCAACCATTTCATTTGAACTATAATTAATCATCCAGTATTGTGTATGCCACCTCCTCTATTAAGATTCATCCATGCAAATAACGCATCAAGGTATTGCGTGTTTAAACATGAGTAATGACATGGACGTAATATATCAATGTTCAATGAAATACTTCTCGATTACAATTATACGAACAATTATGCAAAAATAATATAACAATATATTACAATTATATAAAGGAATATTCTTACATAGTTTTGCGGTCTTGTTCGTGTGTTTCTATTCAGGTTCCTAAGAGTGTTAACCTTTTGAAATGAATTAAAAACTCTATATCAGCTTATCATTTTAGTTCTGATACACATTCGTTTGTTTAATTGTGGTTTTTCTAGGTTGCATGTTGAAGGTTCGTAAATGACTCGAGTATGCAATGAAAGTAAGAAAAAATTCTTATATTCAAAAAAAAGTGTTTAATGTTTACGTAAAGAATCCGAAAGGAAATGAATGTCCATAAACAAACGCACGTAGATAAAACATTTAAATTCACACATACCTGCCACAACTCAAAATGTCCCACCTCAGTTAAACCTACGAATTGTAGATGATAATTGTAGTCTGTATTTTTTGTATATAAAATATTTTTATGTATTATGAATTTTTTTTAATACAGATTTCAGTGATGCTTCTCGAATTTTTTTTCGTATTAGCGAAGCTAAAACGTTAATTCTTTCATGTATTATTAGTGACTATTATATATATTAAGCCTTTGGTGGCTCGTTGGTTAATGTGTTCGCTTTTCACAGCACAACCCCGAGTTTGATTACCGGCTGGGGCAAAATAAAAACAATGCTCTTTACTTAAAAATGCTGTGTGACGATTAGAAATGTAACCCTAACGTTACTAACGCCAGAATATACGGTGAAGGGATGTCTTGGTGCTAAGCACTTGAACCCCTTATCCCACAGCCGAGAGGCTGGGCCATCGCTGGTCGGCCAAGTCCCGTATCGGGCTATCGAGCCATAGGCTAGGATAGGACATTGCATATATTCTAGCTTCGAGCGGGTATTTTTGTGTTTTACGTTGTATGTATATTCTACATATTGATTTTCAAAATACGTTCTGATCAAAACACAGATTCCTGACTTGTCAATTTGGGGCAGAGAAAGATAGATGAACTAGTGGTGCAACAGAATGACACAGACTTTCTCATATTAGTTTCTATTTTCTTTGGAGTTTCTATTTTCTTACTTGCCCCATCCTCTTGCTGGCTGCCATCTATCGCCGCCCAAAGTACATTTTTTAATTTTTTTGAATTGTTTGGTTTCCTAATAATAGAACAGAATTATTACTTTAAAACTATAAAAGAAGAGTAAAACCTTGTCCTAAATGGCAGTTTTCGTTGAAACATTTGGAAATGAATTTAAAAAAGCTTTTAAAAAAGTGTTTAAGCGTTACTGTCAATGAGAAATTTGAAGCTCTTTTCAAAGAAAACTATTGAGTTTTCGAAAAACTTCGCATTAAGTCATTTAGATCACTCCTAGTGACAAATACAATAGTGTTTACAAATTGCTGGAAATGTGCTTATTAAAAACGTGTGAGATATTACAAAAATATTACATTTGCGTAATCTTTGAAAAAATACAGGAAAATTAATTTGTCATCTTAAACAGGGCACAATTAGCAATATTCATTGGGGAAGTTTGAAGAAACAATTTGGAGTCATTTTTTAGAAAATAGCGTTTGAGTGATTCTGAATATTGAGCTAATTTTAACAGAAAACGGTTGAATTTTAGAGAAAATGTATGTAACATTATTTAAAGTACGTGTACTCATAAAAACAATAATGTTAACATATTGTCACTAATGTAAATATTAATGACGTGAGAGTCTGAAATGATGAACATATTGTCTCTAATGTAAATACTAACGACGTGAAAGTCAAAAAATTACATTTTTATAATTTTTGGAGAAACAAAAGCATAGAGCAATATGGAATTTACGTCAGTTTCTAGAGTTATTTAGCACTGCCAACACTTCTTTTTTTAAATTTCACAAATTGCACGCAATATAGCGCGAAAACTCTTAAATTATCAAAAAATGTACGTGACCTTAATGCAAGAATCGAAATATGGAAAATAAATATAATTAGAAGAAATATCCCACTCTTCAATTTTGTAGCTGTCGGAAAAAAGCGACAAACGGGACGGGGAGCGGGGCAGGAAGCGGGGCGGGGTCAAGGCAAGATGCGATGCGGGGTGAAACCCCAACCCGAAGCCCCCACAGACGACAGTCTGAGTGGGGTGAAGGCCCGCGGCGCGCGCGGCCGGGGGGGGGAGCGGAGGGAGCACGATGGAGGGGTGCGAATCGGTGCGCGGGCGGGGCAGGGAGGCATCATTCGTGAGGTGGAGGTGGAGGGGCGGGGCGCATGGCTGAACAAGCCACGGCGCGGGAGCCTCCGACAGGCGGCCGCCGCCCCGCCCGACTAACGGAAGGTCCGTGCGCGGGGCCTTAGACGCGCCGCCCGCCTCCTCGCTCGCAGCGCCCTCTTCCGCGGAAGCTCTCGTCGCGATCCGCCCCACGGGACGAGAGCGCTCGCCTTCCCCCGCCGGCCCCGCGCTTCTCGGCCAGGTCCACCCACGTGCAGAGGCAAAGGACTCCTCCCGCTCTCCCTGCCTCAATCCACGGAAAGGTTCTTGTTTTAGGTCCATTGGACGGCCACTGCCCCCAAACAGTCGTGAAATATGTTTTCTCGAGAAATTACTTCTTTACTGATCGGTGAAACGTCTTCGTGATGGACGGACACGATTTTGATTCGCTCCTGAAGATTGTCTTTCCGAAGAAGTGGCGACCAGTGTGGGCGGGCGGCAGGCGAGCGCCGGGCGGCGAGGCAGACATTTTGTCTTACGTGCGCTGTCTCCGGTGTGCACGACCCGTCCGCCCGGGGGCTTTCCCCAGCTGCTCTGGTGCTGGCAATTTTATTAACCTCGACGCGGAGGCAGAGGAGGGGCCCACACAAATCAAATTGGGAAAGTGTAAATGTGGCGAAGTGAACGGACAGCAGTATTTTTAATGAAGTTCCTGGTATTATTTTAAATGGCAATAAGCAAAGAAGTGGTTGGTTGGGTTTGTAAAATGTGTTGCGAGACCGGCTTGAATGCGAAGAAGCAGGCCCAGGAAGAAATAATCAAACGCTTAGGGAAGGTCTGAGTGCGGCGGAAGATGAAGAAAGAGACTGCGAGGCTTCAGCACGAGTGCGAGCGCAGAAGCGACGCTACAAGAAACGTCACGGGTGGGCGTTGGCTAACAACAACAACACATTCTACATGCGTCCAGACTGAACAGGTTAGACACATCACCCAATACTTCTCCTACTGCCCTCTGAAAAAATTACTGCAAAACAAGCACTCTGCGTCTCCTTAATCTGGGAGGAAAGATATCCCCGGTAGGACTATCATTTTGGAAGAGCCAGAGAACGTGTCGTTCAAGCCCTTGCCGCAGCGGGAATCTTCTTTTGCTTTCTGTTTAGCTCGAGAATTCTCTTAAATCTCTCTCTTTTCGACTTCTCTGGGATTAAATTCTGCAATTGTCGCTCGACCTTTTTCTTCTAGTTGTTTTCTTGAACTGCGTGTGGTCTCTTACTTTTTATTAGTCTCCTAATAATTAAGGAGTACCAAATACCTCAATTATTTTGATTTTACAAGACGAAAGTTTGGAGCACGCGTTAGGAAACTTTGTGGGGCTCGGGTTTGGCACCAGTGTGTACACTAATAACATTTTAACAAGGCAAGTAAAAAAATTACATTACCGTACATCAATAGCTTGTAATGTCCCCTCTAAAATAATGTAATGTTTAGAATACTTATAGATAAAGTATCAAAAACATTCTACTGAGAATAAGATCTTGAAATATATTTGCTTTTGATTGTTCGCACTAATGGTCGACTGTCTGGTAACAAATAAAAAGATGAAGACACTACCGCTTAACTGGGCTGTGGTAATGCAAAGAACTACAATATTAGTACCTTGCCTATAGACAACGGCACTCCAATAGACAAGGCAGCAAATCAAGGGGCCCCCGGGTTTGCGTACTTTCCTCTACGCTTGATGTGTTTAGTGGCACGAGGTGAGCTAAGGCGCGAGGGGGCAACGCGGGCTCTTTCGGACTCGGCCTACTCTACTGGCATCTAAGCGACATCAGCAATACTCTGGCACATCTTCAGGCGGCGGCAGCCGGCGGAAACATTGGCCTATTTCTTTTGGTTCTTCGGCGAGTTGACTTTGTATGTTGGACATCCTTTGTAACTGTGGCCTACCTGTCACTTATGAATAAACTTGTTTTTGTAGAAACTGTGTCAATAATTATCAGCATCATTTCTCATGTAGAATATTCGGACGCCGTATGTCAGTGGCCAGTAATATACTTCATACGTAGTATGATTTTAATATACGTTTATTATTAGTCTTTAATTTTTATATAAAATAAACGAAACAATGTGTTTGAGTGAACCTAATTGCACTTATATTACACTCCCGGGGAAGGACCTTCTGGAACTTTTAACTATATTATTTTGAGCATCGTATGAATCTTGAGGATTGGAAAATAGTATCTCAGTCTATTATTGCCAAGCAGTTGCTCCTAACAGCTACATTACGTTCTCATTGCACAATTGCTTCTATTTTTCCCTCCTCTCCACATCACATGCCACAAACACGTGCTCTGACAATACTATAATTAAAAAACGTCTGCAACTTAAAGAAATAAATTTAAATAGTGAACAAATTACCATTCAAAATCAAAATAAACATATACTACTATGTTGTAATAATTTAACTTTATTACGTTCTGAGTAGTGTAATATTGCTCCTTTATTACTGAATCATGTAGTGATCGGATTGACAACTGTTTTATGTCTAGCAGTATTATCGGAATGCAAAATCCGACAAAGCTGCATTACATAGTAATTACACGAGCAGAATTAATAAAATTATACTCAATTAGCTGGATATATACTCATTCTTCCTTCAATTGACTTCACGTACAATATGCGTGGAATTACTACCCCTCGTCGATGGGTAGAAGTGAAATATTTTCACGTATTGGATTCTCTCAAAACGCGGGGGATTTTCCACAGACGAAATACAATTTAACACGCCTTTTCCAATCGCATTAGAGAGATCGGGTTCATTGAATTTGATCACTGCGCGCTGTTAATAACCTGTGCGAAACTACCGGCTTTATAAAGTTTAGAAATTCTCGCTTCATTAAATGATACTTAGACTGGCTGTTTTTTCAAGTTTTCATAAAGAGTTCTAATGTCAAAAATTGCAATTGCAGGTCATTTAAGGAAACAAAATATATTATACTAATGTCATTGTAGTTAAAATGTTTACTTTATTTCATTGTATGGTATATTAATTAAATGATTAATTGTAAATGATTTATTCAAAACTCAATTAATAAATTAATTACATAATACCGTAGTTTTCTCTTTTAAATAATCTCAGAAACTTCACAAAGTGAAAGTATTATGTACTTAATAATTGTGCATTAATATGATAAAAAACTTATTAATTAATAAGTGGTGTTTTACAAAGAAATTCTTTATTGTTATTGGACAGAACGTTGATTGGTGTGAGATGGTTAATTAAGAGAAGTTTGTACTTGTTGATCTTCAATAATCTTCTATTATACTATAAAAGTTAAGTTATTGACTGAGGTATATGTCACCAAAATGTAGTACTACCGCACATTGGGATAAAATGAACTAATCTTTGACGAAAAGTCAAAAAATAAGTTGTAATAAATCACAAATTAACAAGAATATTAGTATTATATTATAAATTGATACTATCATTTCAGTAGGTTGTCCTGGTTTTATGTACATGGTGCGGGAAGTTGGCACTTAAACAAGTTGTAAGGCGTGAGTGCAATATGTGTGAAAGAACAAAGTATTTTGTTTCTTGTAGCAGTAGTTTGGTGTTAGGATCGTAGTCACAATATGGATATTGAAAAAGGAAGATAAGCTTTATTACTTATAAAACGAAAAGGGGATGAAATTATTCACATCGCGGAATATTCGTGCCTTAAACATATCTTTAGAATTAGAATATTTTAGGATTATGTTCATGTTTACATTGACTTATATCTAATATGCTGCGGTTTGCTGGGCTGATTATATTTCTAAATTATCATTCAAGGAGATGTTTTACATAATTTTAGTTGCCGCTACCTGCCGTTTTACAGAAAATTTGTGTCTTTTCAGGTGTGTGTCGTATCAAACGAAAAGTCGTATTCATTGTGTAGCATTCAGCGGAGATAAAAGAGACGCAATAATGTATAGTTCTCACTTCTATTGCACGAAAAAAAAGAACATTTGCAGAATATCAGATACATGATACTATAACAAGTTCCCTTGTTACAGTTATATATTGCAACTGTTATTTTTTTGTGTGAAGACCTTTTAAAGCGTTTGAATATGTAAAAAAAGATTTTGCCATAAACTTAATAGAAGATGAAAGGAATGTCACCTAACGACAAAAATTTTCAAATCAAAAAATTCTTTATGCCTTTTGAGGATTACGTGTGCCTACAGAGCACATCGACTGAACCACATGTGCACAAATCTCGAATAGGGCGACCTCTTGCAAAGAGCAAAAGCAACATGCAGATGTTCAGGCTTTTAGCTGTCCCAGATAGTTACGCTAGAGTACCCTTACACTGTCTGTTAATTCATACAGCAAGAAGAATAGTTCTTTTCCAAGAAGATGTGTTTATTCTCCAAACTATGTTATCTGATACAGCAGTCTGTACTGCGCATTAATTTGCAGTTACGGCTTTGATGGAAGCTCCAGGCAAATTTGTTCTTTTCTTTCTGAGGCCTTGGAGTTCTGAGGAAACACAGCAGAACCCACAACTTGGATATTTTCAACAGAGGTTTGGAAACATCCAATCCCATCGTTTCGACTGTCATCCTCCAGAAAAGAGTTCAAAATAATACGAAAAAGGAACTTCCGCTTGAAATAATTAAAATGCTCATTTGCACTGCACCAGAATCAAATTCACATAAAGCAATTGAGGAAATATCTGATCTTTTTGAAGTATCTAATAATAATACTATGAAATAGATACTTTCTAGTGATTAGAGTGAACATTACTTAATATTAGTATTATGAATGATGTATATTTATTTCACAACAATATAAAATCTTGTTAAATGAAAATATAGATAAATAACTTCATATGAAAAGTTTTCATACTAATTTTTTAATTTCAATCTCGTCCCATCTTAAGACAGTACGTGTACGTGAGCCGCCATTTTGAAATTATGCAACAGGTAATATGATAAATTTATTACCTTCTTTGTGTCTACATGTGTACCACATTTCACGCGATTTACTCTTCGTCTGGCCAAGGGCAGCGCACTTTAATCCCGTAATGTACCGAAGTAATTCCTCCCGAAACTTGGCGCAAATATTTTGAACAGTCAAGGTCAAACATAACGTGGTTGTGATTCAAAATGTTACGCCAAAATTTGCATGTCTACAAATAAAGCTACTTTGGAGAGCACACGGCATAACTTTGGTAGCTTGCCCAGTGTTAAGTTAAAAAATCAAACACGTTCCGGGAGCAGAGGACTGTACCTCACTGACGCGTTTATTAATAATGGAATAATAAGAAGGCGAAGAAGTAAAAATGTGCTACTCCCATTTTGACAAACTCTCTGTATTTGATTAAGTTTCAAAAATTGCGGTTTGGAAGAATATTGCATCGATAAAATTATATGTTTATGCATCGGCGCAAGTAGGATCTACGCGTTTCTTCTGAAGCGTATTGGTGTAGGTGACGAAGCACCTGAGGTCGAGTCTCGGAACGTAAAATAGTCTTTGCTGTTTGAAAACACTTATGCAAGTTCATGTAGTGGTCTATTATAGTGTAGCAGTTAGAAATAATTTGAGAATATATGTGCTATTTTAACACCACTAGTTTTTTTCCATCCGCTGGGACGTATGAAGAGAAACTTAAATGAAAAGAAATAGCTGCATTTTTAAGAAAATGATTTTTATAGATATTTCAGATATACAAGTGCAAATTATGCATATTATCGTTTTCTCCCAAAATGTAAATGACTTTTCTTGAAGAGCTAATTTTTTTAAACAGATTTTGTTTAAAGTAAAATCTCTATCTCGAATTTTGTAATTTTGAAATGTTAGCTTTTTGCAAAAAGGGATCGATAGCCGGAAATGGGTCTAGTACCATATTTTTAAGTTTCTTGTTATGCATGAGAAGAAATTTGTAGAATGAGGAGAATTTGCGTTTTCGAGGGAAAACTGCCGTTATTTGGCCTAAAGTTTCAGGAAAATTACTATTTTTTTCGAAAAATTGAACATGAACTTACTTAAATATCTGTCTATAAGTAATAGACTTCATTAAGAAGAAATGCTTATTTTCAATATTATAGTTGAACGAAGACGCCCCCCAAAAAGTGCTTTTTCACTATGAAAAAAATACGTGATTTCAACGAACATGAGACTATCACCATTTTCTTAAGCGTTCTTTACGCTATTAAAAGCAAAGTTTTATGAAAAATTTGATGCTGATTTTGAGAAAACTTGTAAAACGTTTTTGAGATTTCATGTGACATTTAAAAACCTCAGTATCTGTTTGAAACTCCCAAACCCTCGACTTCATTCAGATCGATGGGGGAGTGTCAAATTTGAAGAAAATCGCTTGAATGGGGTACGCGCTGGTATTGGCTACAGACGGACAGACAGACGTTTGGCAGACAATTGAAGGACCCCCAAAACATGGATTCTGGCTACACCACAAGTCAGTGGGCTTTTTTTAATTTAACAATAGGATTTATTCACTTTTTTCACCAGCGCCAGGCAATTTTTCTGCCGAAAACTCGCCGTTGTCCGGCGCACGATTACAAAACTTTCTCTTTTGATGAAGTTCCTTCGAAAGGGCAAGAGCAAAAAATGGAGCCGTTTTAAGGGAGTTGCGTTTGAGCGTTTCTGAAAATGTGGATTTCGCCCTTATTTCCCAGCAAACTTTTGAGCTTTCAAGAAACTTCATTATACATCTCTTAAAGCTCATGCTTAAGGGCGGCGAGAGGGTGCCTGGTGTGCCTGCGTGGTGTGACTCGGAGGGGGGGCGGTGGTTGCCGACGTGGATTCTGCTGCTGCTGGTGAGAGGCTAAGCACGGTTTGCGAGTGGCGATTGATTCACAATTTTGTGTTTCCTGACGTATCAACTGTTTATGGTAATTAGTTACCTCAGTTTAGGTAGACTATAGGGTATGGAAACGAAAGCAATCTCTCGCTCTGTGGCCCGTGTCTCAGAATACTGCTTGATCATTCGTTCGCAATTGATGGAAACAGTGGAAATGTGCCGATCAGAGCAGCCGGCCGCTAGAAGTCTGCTCCAGACGCCCCGTGGGCGCGGGGCCGTGGAGGCGGCAGGGGGAGGCTCCTAACCCTGCAGCGCTTGGGCTTTTCCGAGTCACGGAACAACCTGCTGGTGGTGCGTCTGGTTCACGACTTGAACAGTGGCTCTTTGCACAGCAGGCTAGGCCACTTAGAGCGACGGGAAGTGACTCCACTGTTTGGATAAGGCGTGAGAGCGGCTCTACCGGCACCACTTGGTTGGCAAGTTGACGCGAGTCCGTACAGCTCGGATGGACAAAGGGGGCGGAGTTGGCCGTGCCGTTGATTTAACGGTGGCAGCATAGCAGTTTGCAACTCTTTGAATCCAATCGGGAAAGAGTTCAGACTCAAAGAATAATGATGGAGATCTGAATCGTTCTAGATTTCGCTATGTTTCGAACTGGGGAATACTTTCAAAATCATGCTTGGCCTCGAAGGAATAGTCACACTATATACGACAGATTCATGTTTTCGAGCCAGGCAAAAATATTCCCAAGAAATGGAAGTTTGGGGTCGAATCAGTGCTAAATATAGGAGCTTTGAAGGGGCACTGGCTTTGCTGGCTTTGAAGGGGACATTTGACATAAGTGGTTCGATCTAAATATATATGGGAAGGGCGTGGTAGCGAAAACCATGGCAGTTTCTGTTACCAATACTGGAGATATGGTTGGTTCACATATGGCTGATATGGCGTTCATAAATGAGGTTTCTGAAGGTATTTCATTTCTTATATTAATTGTTAAAAAATTGTAGAAATTACAAGCCACTTTCGTCATCAGTTTACAAAAAGCAATTATAGCATGCTTTACAATTTAGTTTCAATTTTCGTCTCTTGAAGTACTGAGTTCATGAAAGTCCCTTTCACTTTATCGTATACGTACGTTTATATGGAGTATTATACGTAGTATAGGGAAAGTTATTTAATGCTGCGGAAAATCGATTTCGAGATTTTGACGGAAAAACACTTTTGATGCCCTATAATACCAAGAAAGTGGTTCTTTTCAAAATGCCAGTTTGTCCGTCCGTCTACCCATCTGTCTGTCCGTATTCTGTCCCTCTGCCTGTCCTTTCTGTCCCTCTGTGAGCATCACTAGCGCCTAAACCATGCGTAGGATTTTTTCCAAATTGAAGAAATCCCTGTCCATCTGGCTAGAGTCGAAGCTTTGAGATTTTGGAAAACTTTCAAATATGAAACTGAATATGATGTTATTCATTATGAACTGAACATACTTTACATTAGGCCCTCCGGATATTTTCAACATTTTCTCAAAACGGTTTTAATTTTTTTCTGTAAATTTCTTGTAAGAATATAATATGAAAAAATTATAAAGGCATAGATCGGATTCGCACACATAACTCTGAACTTTCCGTAACTGCAAACGTTTGAAAATTTTTCGACCTGTTCCTACAAGTACAAATTAAAAGTTAGAGCTTTTTTCCTTAATTTAAAATTTGGTTTTTATAGTGAGTTCTTTTATTAAGATCATGTACATTGTTCGGTCCTTGTCAGTGAAATATTATTTTTAACAATTCTGTGTTGTAGCAGGAAATAATTGCGAATTCAAGATAAATCAAGATAAATAAACTGGAAGTGCAAGCAATTTTCGAGTTTTTAACTTTTGAACAATTTTTGACGTCTCTATTGCATTTGTAAAACGTATGAACAATCAAATCAATTAGTAGCTAGCCGAGACCAACAGGAAATAGAAAACTAATAAGGAAAAGTCAGTGCTAATCCGTAGCACCATTAGTTCATTATCTTATTGCATTAACACTAAATCATTTTGGAAACACTCGCTTTGCCCTTTGTCTACTTTACCCGCGGTTTCTGCAACTTGTGGGTCAGCTGTCTGTCGTAGGGGCGACGACGGCCGGGTCTGTGGCGGGCGCACGCCCCGGGGAAGACTGGGCGGCGCTCAGCGGGGAGCGGCTCTGGCTGCGCTTGATGGCTGCGAAGGCATGCGCCGCGTGTACTTCTTATCTGCTAAACCAACGGCGAAACTTGCTCCAATTACTGCGGCTATTACTGGCCACCCGTAACGTTCCTTTTTGCAAAACCTCGTCGATCTAAGTGTGTTTCTTCCAGCAGTTGGTAAAATGTCTATCTTGTATCACCCTCCGAAGCCAAGCAATTAGCCCTCCGCCTCTCGCTGATGTCGAGTCAAGAGTCGTTCGACTCCCTCCAAGCCAACTCACAAGTGCTATTGGCCTCTCTCCGACGTCAGAAGAGTCTGTCTGTTTCCGTGTGCTTCGAAAGCCTCGTGCCCAAGCCTCGTGCCTCGTGCCCAAATCGATCTCGCACTTTTCTGAGCAACAGCGTTACAGAAAAGTCGGTGCGCGGGGCTCGTGGCGACAATTCGCTGGTGTCGGCGCGCGTCATCCCACATGTAGAAGTTCCTTGCATCTTGCAATGTTGGTTGGTCAAGAAGTACCCCATTTCGTTTCTGAAGTTGGTCAGCTTTGAATGTGCCGAGTGAATTGTCACGAGCATTGGCTGCGAGCTAAGTGTGTTGAGGGGGAACAAGGTGGCTAAGCGAGTGCTTCTGTGGCGAGACGGTCTGAATTTGCCTTTCCGAACACCTTGTCTCTTGGCGGGCGACACGTGGGCGGGGTGAGAGGCCAGCTGCGCAGGGGAAGAGGGGGGGCACCTCATTCTTCAGCGCAAGGGAGACGGTGTGTTCACCCCTTAGAAATACTCGAAAATATTTCCCATTCAAAGGAGTTCTTTTTACAATGGTCTGAGCGCGTTGAATGCGCGTGAGCTGGCGTGGGGTGGTTCCACACCATAAAGATATCTTTAGGATAAATAATCATTGTTTTATTATGTATTCAAGAACAAATTCACCTTAAATACCGAAAGTTTTTTCATGGTAAACGTTTCCAATTCGGATCCAGTGTGACAATGTCTACACAAAAAGCCATGATGCTGTGAAGTTTTATGTTTGATAAATCTTACAAAACTAGAAATTAGGAAATTGTTGGCATTTCATGATTGAAATAACTATATGAGTCGTTATTGCCAACAATATACTTTATTATAATAACAGCTTTCGATGGCTTAGCCATCATCATCAGTTTTCTGCTGTATGAAAGCCACAAAAACTACTACCTAACAAACAATATTGTTGGCAATGACGACTCAAATAATTATTTCATTGTAACTGTGAACGAGAACTCACCACCATACCAATATTTCATTCTCGTTTTTCTGTACCAATGTTTAGGAAAAATACATGAATGAGGTTTGCAGAATTTAAGACACTGTTTTGGTGCTACATTGCTTAAAATAGCATAATCCTGCAAAATCGTTCAATGCTCGATATCCGTTGGCTTGGAAACGCGCCGATGACTCGTTTATGAAGCGCGTTTATTTAGGAATCGTCGACTAAGAGGATTATTAATCTATTACAATAGGCAAAAAGTGAGAACTTTGGGATCTTGGCGACCCTTTGCGTTTAATGAAGTCGAATATTTCCAAGACCCATGTTCAATCTTTGCGTAAAAAAGGTATGCTCACCATTTTATTCAGCGAACGCTTTTAGCCTTATTAAAGGAGAAAACAGTAGGGGTGTACCCTGTCTGCTTCGAGTGAATTCCGTCACCCAAGGTGCCACGTTGGCGAGGAATATACGTGCTTCGAACGAGATGTGGCCTTTTCCGAATAACAGATTCAGGGTTTGAGCATTGCGGGGTTTACAGCGATTAATTAAAATGCTTGGTTTCTTGCATAATTTCAGTTAATTTTAATATTATACCCTATCCATTATTAATTATATTTATTATTATTATTATTATTATTATTATTATTATTATTATTATTATTATTATTACTATATGGGCCATTACTATAACCCGCAACACGTTTCTCTCTCCGAGACCCTGTTGTATTCTATTCTAGAGAGATCAGCGTATAGAATTATGGTGATCAACCTTGTAGCTACATCACTGTATTAAGACATGGTTGTTAGCCTTGAATATTAAGTAGGGGGTATAGGATGCTGTTGGTGTAGGAGTTAGATGAAGTATTGAGAGGTGGGAGTTGTTCGTGCGATTTGGACCCATCCCATCATTCGCCTTGTGACCGAGAGGAACCACGAGGAAGTTCTTTCAGTTCCTTCCAGTCCGGAGGGCCGACCAAGAAATCGCAATCGGACCTCCGCGCGACGCACCGAGTCACTTCGCCCACATTCTTTAAATTCATGTTTATAAGTATCGAGATGCTGTACCACGATAAATATTTGTTTTCGGTATGAATATATGTAATGGAAAACGTAAATTGAAAGTTTATGTTTTTATTTCTCCGGAAGAATTCAGTGTGGCATAGGATTATCTAGAGTGAGGCCTTTATTTATTCCAATTGGCTCTGGCAAGGGGGATGGTAGTGCACCACTCTCGACATGCGTGAATAGCAAATTGCCTATCTCTGGCGGTAGGCGTTCGGGGAGAAGGTGGTGTTGGTAGAAGAAATACCTCCAATGTTCTGCTATTTCGTGCAGGATTTGTCATTACCAGGGACTTTGTGAAGTCCTGGAGGGGGCGGGGGCTTCTGGGTCTGTGTGCTTATCTTCATCCCCCGCAAGTTTACTTGTTTGCCTTTGAACGGATTGAGTCCGAAAGCAGTTGTAACATAAATCTATTCACTTCGTCTTCCCATTTGAGCCTGGGTCGCTAGCACGAATATATCAACTTTCTACGTTGATGTCGGAGTCAATTAGTACCAATAACAATGTGAAGAACAAGACACTTCTTAATAGCAAATTAGTTTCGACCCGACTGCCGCAACGAAGCTAAGTGTCCAATTGGGAGCTAACGCGGTTGTTACTCGCCTCAACGCCTTCAACCCACAAATATTACCTTACCACTAACAGCGCGAGTATCACATAAGTCTATGGACTCGGGCGTAATATTTCAATTATCCTCTATGATGAATCAGAATATTACAAACGTCTCTTGCATATACTAGGTGTCCGTAGATGATTTTTGCCGATGAACATGTGGTAGGAAATTTCATGTAACGATTTCACACATGTGAGATTTCCTCCAATTGTTAAACATCCATCATGCACTTGTATGTGGAACACCACGATCTGACTGAGTCGAAGATTTATATGATTAATGTTTCCTGGCATGCCAACTGGTGTAGTCATTTCACCCATGGTGTAGTGAATGCTTTACCGTGGGAGGTAGAGATGCTCTTCCCGAGTAGGATGGAGATATTAGGCTCCGACATACTCGTAGACTTTACGAGTCTTACCCACCTAGAAATGCCAAAGCGCGGCGCAGCCCCAGCCGGGTCAAGCTTCATGCTCCCGACTGCTCTTACAGCATGAGTGGTAGTGTACAGCATGTACGTTGTGTGAGTGTTAGGGAAGAGGATAGGACGATAAAGATGATGGAAAGATCGAGCAAGGTCCATGGCCAGCTTATTTGGACACTGCTCAGGCATTCACCTGTCATTCATCGGAGAAACCGTGGAAAACTGTGGATCAGAGCAGTCGGAATTCTCCACTAGACAGCGGCTGAATTCGACGTAGTGTCGAAATAGCTTGTGTCGAAAATGTCGGCCCCGTCGGGACTCCACCTGGGGTCTCTGGACCTCCCAATCCGACTCCTGCAGAGAAAACGGCAGTGGAAGTTATGAATCAGCCGGTCATAGTCGAAGAGAACCACAGCACACGATGATTTCATGATCAATGATGTGTCAATTGGTTATCTGAAATGTCCCACCGCATGTTTACTGCCAAAAAGTGATCGTTATCGACCCGCGTGTTCGCAACGTGCACTGCGAGCTTCCCCGCGGGGCGGCGTCTCAGCGGCGCCCGCGCTCCGGCGCGCCGCCGCCCGCCGCGCATGCGCCGTGGCACCGGCGCGCGGGGGCAACCGCCGCGCGCCGCCACGCGAACAGTGGGGCGCGCTACGCAAGCCACGCGGCACGCGGCTGATGTCACGGTAAGAGCGCGCCGCCAACGCGCGCGCACGGCCTCGCACGCGCACGACGCGCACGCACGCACGGCGGGTGACCAGGCGTCCCGCACCCGAGAGGGAGATTTCGGGCTACTGCCTTCTAACCCTTCCGTGTTTTGGTGCACCGTTGGGAGAATTTGAGATAAATAGTTTGAGCTACGCCGTTCCCGTATTGACCTTCTAATGCTACGGTTTTTGGTTAACTATTGTGGTTATTAATTTTCGATGTTGCAATCTTACGCATTTTTATCTTGCGGTTCTGTTTTGCACTTGGTCTTGCATTGTGATTATGACTCTAAATTGTTTTTCCTCTTTTCGTAACAAGATAAGGAAATTCAGTGTTCCGCAAATTAAGTTGGATCTCAAATGGAAAAGCATCCTAGTTTCAATCCATAACTAATTTTTGTGTTATATATTATTGCAAAACTGATATAAATTATCTTATAAAATAAATGTATAATCATTCGTTAATGTTTTCATTTCATTAATAATTTAGAATCGTGCAGAAAATTGTACTGAAATTTGGCTTATTGTAAATTTTCTTATTTTTTAAGTTTCAAATGCGATCAATTTCCTTATTACATGATTCAACTGCGGTCATTCTCTCTTGTATTTGTGAGTGCACGTTGGTCACCCTGCGCCCGCGCCTCGCGCCCAAGTGCGCGGAGTGAGCCGCGAGCCCACAGGCGCCGCCTCCACGGCCCCTGCTGCACCGGGGCGCGCGAAGGCGACTGGTGCTAGCAATCAACGACATGTCACTCGCGAGTAATTGAAGTTTCCACATAGACGAGGGTTTTTCTCTCGAGGGAACTCTCTTTACAAATTCTGTGGCGGATAAGAAATACTGTATTAGTTAGGTTTAGTAATCGCTGTGCTTGAGTGTTTCTGCTTGTCATTTATTTCATATAAGTTTGTTGTTTTTTTTTATGTTCTAACCACTAGTGTAGAAACCTTCTTTACTATAATATGGCAGACTAGTTTTTATCGAAATGTATTTTTTCTAATATTTCTCATAATTGTGACATAAATTTTAATTTATTCGGTCTGATATTTCTTATAATATAACAAATTTCAAAATTATTTGTACTTACTTAATCACTGTTTTTTATTGAAATTTTTTGTTCAGAATAATGTTATAAAATAATATTAAGCCTCAGTATTATCAACTTAAACGCTTAGATAACCCATTTGGAAGAAATGTTCTCTGACGTAAATATTATTGCAAATGTTACCAATATCCAACTGAACAGTTCTCTTTTCATATTACAAATTTTGTAATGCATTCATAATAAGTATATTCTATGAGATTTTCAATTATTAAACAATTCGAGAAGTTCAGTTTAGCCGGCAACTTTTGTCATCAGCACTTACTTATTACGTACAATTTCCATAAAATTATGACCCAATTTGTAGTGCACTAAAGTTGATAGAAAACTCGCCGTCAACGCTTTGCTGGAAACTTTAAATGTAACGTTAGTTTATATACATGCGCTTAAATATCACATAATTTTCCAATGTAATTTATGATATAATCATATCCACAATACCTGACAATAAATGTTCAAAACTTCTACGGTAAACAGAGAGGTCAAAAATGAAAATTCGGGAGAAAATGATATTAACGGAGTTTTGGGCATTTTTTACGTTTGTCATTTGCACTTGATTTTTAGCCATTCCCGTGTGGACGTATGTTCGGCAAGTACGTAGTTTTCCCTTAACTGCGTATGATCTGCCAAATATCAGTACCTGCAGGATTGTCTAAAAATCATTGATTAATATCACACGTGTAAACAAACAACTCCGTTGTATAAAAATTACCATTACATTTTCGTTGGCAAAATGTTATCATTAGATGATTTTTATGCTTTTTTCTTGAAATGTTCTTTTATAAACATCCATTTATGACCTAAAAATTCTGAAATATGCACTTTAATAAGTAATTAAAATTAACAATATTTCTTTTCCTTTGTAAAGCTTTCTTGATAAAATTCAGGAGAAGCAAACATATCATATATTGCGCACACATAATATAATCTACTCTACGCGAGAGAAATAATTGCAGCAAATATTACCCTTACAAAAATGTCCATCTTAAATTTTGTAGTTGTAAGAAGACGGAGAAAAAATGTCACACCTCGTTTTCAAACATTCAGGCTCAACAGTGAAAATTGGGCCTGTGCTATCTCTATAAGTGCATTTTACTCTATTCTTACAACAATAGTTTTTAAAAAATGGATCCATTTTTGAGAAAATTGTTGAAAATGTTGCAAGGGCTTCACGTAAAGTACCCCCTAGATTTATCGACTTTTTGTGTGTCAGGACCTCACATAACGAGTTTTTTCATCGCAAAATCACCCTTTTTGCCGCTGTCACCGTCTTGTCGGCAGCTCCTATTTTCATCAACCAAAGAATTTCACATCCAACTCGTTTACAATGTCAACTTCCTCGTCCAATCGTGCTGACATCCACTGATGCATCCCCATACAATTTATTCAGTCTTTTATCAAGGCGACTTCTATACTCAAGAACTGTACCACAACACGCTCTTTGTGTAAGTCAATGTTGGCTTTCAGTAAACTGAATTGAGCGATGTCATCAGTGCTGTTACAGGGATGTTGGCACACTGTGATGCAGAAGTGATATGGAGAAATGGCGCCAATTGCTGCACTCAATTAGTCTTGGAGAAATCGCGCGGAGCCGCGCGAACATCTCTTCCTTTGAATACTTCGCGCTTGGCAATCGGGCTCCTTTAGTTTCAGTACTTTCCTTCAAGCAGAAGTTTCAAACGTTGCCCTGTTCGGGTGGGGAATGCTGAGATAAAGGGAGATCAGCGACTGCTAATGTCCAGTCCGATGCGACGACTGGCGGTAAATCTTTTGCTCAAAATGTTTTCATCAGAAAAAGAAGAAATATACGAGTAAATTAAATGTAAAGTCAAAACGTATAAGGGTAGATTACTATTTAAATAGATTTTGTAATTTCTTTCAAAGGCTGATGTTAAAAAATTCACCAACATGGTATATAATTTCAAGTACATAGGTAGATGTAAATTATAAAATTGATCTTCCATTGTATTTAACTTTCATTTCCCTATTGTACTATCTTTCATTCATTATTTTATTATATTCAATTTTTTAATGAAATTAAGTGAAATATTGCCACCTCTATCGTACTATCCCACCTTCATGGTATCAACTCTTCAATCTACACTTTAAAAATTCATTACCGTGAAAGCGCCATAGGTTGGTAATAAATACTCAGTGCGTTTTCTCAGAGCAACACCTGAAGGCAATGCAATGCCTCTGACCGAGGGGTTTTGTTTTGCTCTATTGAATAACATTTATATTTAGAGATACAGAAAAACTGGAGAAATTTTTCAGAAAGTTTCAAAAATGTTTAAAGGCTTTATATGAACTCCTACCAAAATCAAGAATCCCTTTAAAATGTAGAGGGAGACGATGCCTCTTAAATTGATTGGAGAAAGTAATAATTTCGGGAAAAATCAAGTCCACAGTTCAGATGCTAGTGTTGCTCTCAGACAGACAGTTGCAAACAGACGGATACAAACGAAGAAAAACAGAAAGATGGACAGTGATTTTAATGAAATTCATACCTGACGCTTTTGTATACGCGTTTTAGCCTATGCAGTATTCGAGAATAACTATTAAAAACGTTGGTTCATTTTGAAAGAACAAACAAAAGCTCTAGAATCTTCAGAGGTCTTTTTGTAAATTAATCAGAACAATTGATATCAATGGTCATTGTGACGAAAAATCGTCGGAATATTTTAACCCCAAGTATTATCTGCAGTCACACAGACGTTTTTGCGAAAACGATTTCTATATCAGTTACCTAGCAAATGTAACATACTTGTTAATTGCAATAAAAATACAATATATTATACATATTGTCATTGCCACACATTTCTTAGGTTGAATGTTTAAGAGCAAAATACCAATCATCCAACAAATGGCATTAAGGCCACCTTCACTTAAAAACCTCCACTCTATGGCTCCATGTTGGGAATTCACTGTTATTACTTCTCAGTCTGGACAACATAAAACTGCTGTTGTCAATGCTCAGCTTTATGTAATACCTGCTGATATACGGATGATTTTACTGAATACTTTTTTATTGTATTTTTACTGATACTTTTTATTGACTGACCAAAAAATCATGAAACATTTTTAGTGTAGTGGTCGTGAATTTAATGGCTATTTAATTATTTATTTTATTGCAACCTGACAACGACATCTCCAATATTGCACTTGTGTTCCTTGGATCCTACTATCCTGGCATTAATACCCCAAAACGTAGCTCCGTATGTGAATAGACTTTCAACTATAGCCTATGTAATATTTTTTTACTTTCTTTTTACTTTCTCGTGTACATAAGTATGTACGGAGTAATATACATAGTACAGAGTTACATAATGCTGCGGAAAATAGATTTCGAGGTTTCAACGGAAATACTCGTTTTGATGTCTTCTGATACCGAAAAAAGGTTTTGTCAAAACGTCCGTCTGTCTTACGCCATTAGCGCCTAAACCACACGTTGGATTTTTCCAATTTGAAGACACTTCTCTCGATCTGGCTCGAGTCGAAGCGCCGCGATTTCGAAAAACATTCTTTAAAACATGGGACACTGGGACATTTTCAAAACTAAGCAATGCAAAGGCATGCAACACATTTTCAAAAAATGCTACATATTTTTCCTGATGAATTATATTTTCCAAAGTCAGTTATTTAAATGATTTCACGATCTGTTGTTCATTTCTTGAGCCTCTTTTTCGGAATTTTGATAGAAATTGTGACCATGTTTTCCGAAAATACTAAGGAAACAATTTTCTGAAAAATATTAGGAAAGATTATGTTTCAGTGTTTTGAACGAAGAAGGGGAAAACCATGCCTACGAATATGGAATAGGTGTCTCTCTATATAAAATTAATAGAAATTTAAATCTTTACAAGTTCACCTGTTTTTGAAAATGTCCTACTTATTAAACACTGAAATTTGAAATTTCGTCAACACCTCCATCATAACCGGTTCTATGCGGATCATCATGAATGTTATGTTTTATTCCCGACAATGCTTCGATATTGTAATGCATTACACTTCACATGCTATTGGTCGTGTGATTTTAATCACATTTAAACCGTGTTCTGCAAAAATATTAAGATAGTGCTCTGCAATAATGCTAAGAAGCAAGACTTGCGTGAGTATGGGTTGGTTCTATAACCTGATTTGGGCACGGTTGTATCCTATTGTTAAAAAGTTCTCCTCTAAGTTTGGACAGTCCATCACTATGACACTGCCTTGCGCAAATTTCATACACGTATCCGACATAACATTCAAGTAATAATTCCTACATATATTTCACTATCGCAGGGGTAAAATATGCAGCGAAGACACCCTTAATACTTGAGGGTGTGACGGGTTGCGTAGAGGGTCTGTTCAGGGGCGCTTGAGTCAGCATAAACACACATCATCAACGTCATCTACGTCAACACACATACACACATATTCTCATTGAACTATACCTACATTTTTCTTGACGGTGTTTTGAAAAAGCGGAAGCCACTTGAGATATTTTCTCATCCCAACCGCAGTCTTATCCTACTTTGTTAACCAACATAGATATCATTTCATTTATCTTTCCCATTCATTATGTGTGAATCAAATACACAATTCTCAAGTCAGGTCGTTAAACTGTTCACAAGCGCCTCATTTTGTTTTCACTAATTAATGAATCATGTTGGAGTGGAATCGTGAAACATTTCTTCACTTAATGAGCAAACGATTATATTACATTATTTTATATTATATAATATTATATATATATATATATATATATATATATATTTATATATATATATTCAAGTGATTAGTAAGCATCAAATTGCACAAGAGGGTAAATATAAACCACGAAAAATGGAACAAACATACCATCAAAAGTCACCAGCAAGAATGTCAAAACTAATAAAAATGTTATTTAAGAAATTGCAAAAGATGATAGTATGTGATAGTAGAATAGTTTTCAATTGCGTTTCAGCGCTGCTTTGCAGATGAAAAACTATTTCGCTTCTCATTCGCCAACGTCAGCCTCGGAGAATGTAATAAGACTCCTTATGGAACGGACCAAGGCTCAAACTCGGAATTATGAGTGAGCAGGCAACTGAAGTGTATTTATTCGTTTATTAAGACATTAAGTTATTTGAATATCGTTTTAATATCGTGTGAAAAATTATAATTAATTTTTTGATATCAATATACAATACGTACAATAATATTAATGTTACAGAGAATCATTAAATAATGATATAAATCTGATCGCATTTTATTTTCAGCAGCGAATAGCTTAAAATATAGCGTACATAAACTCATAAATACATGCAGGAAAAAGCATTTGATTAAAAGTATTATATTATTACAATATTCCACTGCATTGTCCATTTTTACCGAAAAAACCTTGTCGCAAATAAATCGATAAGACTGTAGTAAATTATTCGTTGACTAATTATGGGAGAAAAATGTTTTTACACTCCATTGCCACGCAGCGTTTGACACCAGATTCGATATATCACGACTAAATGTGGCGCTTTGAGAGGAAAAATAATGGGCGGCGCCTGGCGGGGGCGAGCGGCGCGCCCGCTAAGTCATTTCCCGCTTCGTTTGTTTCTCCCCATTTAATGCGCAGCGTCGAATGCCAAATAGTTGTGAAATGCCATTACTAGAAAACGTGGCAAACGTGTTTAGCATTGCGAGCACCAGTAGCACGGGAGGGCCGGCACAGTATGGAATGGCACGGCCTGCATTTTGATGCAGAAAATTTCGTGTTTGAATGCCACGTGGCCCTCTTTATGATCCTGAAACGCATCCACGCACGGCCCTCGACGTTATTATGAAACTATTTAGTCCTTGATAGGACAACATTCTCAGCAAAATAGTAAATACGATTTAATGTGGTGTTAGTGATAAATGTATATGCCTACATTCAATAACCAAATTTCTATTTTTTGAATTAAAACGATACTTGTGTACCCGTGTGACTCTCGCATGTTAATCCCTACCATTTTCCTAACCATTTTCCTAAGGTACGAAGGAGGAAACGTTTTGTGAAAGTACGAAGGAAAGTTGTAAATAAAACGTGTTTATTTTTTGTTAAAAAAATGTACACATGTTTCTTCG
The DNA here is from genome assembly GCA_017312745.1 of Gryllus bimaculatus. Classification (NCBI taxonomy): domain Eukaryota; kingdom Metazoa; phylum Arthropoda; class Insecta; order Orthoptera; family Gryllidae; genus Gryllus; species Gryllus bimaculatus. The sequence goes on from BOPP01000138.1 coordinate 319,583, forward strand.
TACTTTCACAATATTTAACGAAAAACAATACAATTGACGATGGACACAAATTTTCAATAAAGTAATATAGTAATATAGTACAGAGATATGGTCTTCGAACAATTCACACTTTATTAAACAATTGTAAGTTCCTTGAGAGTTAGTTTTTTCCTTTCCTTGATAGTCATAAAATATTTAGAAATTATTATTACTCTTGAGAAAGTCAAGTTTTCCATGCAAAAATACAGGTTCAAACCTACTCTTTGCAATATTATTTACCTTTCCTGGAGTTATTACGAGGAATAAAGGTGGTTTTGAAAGGGTAGGGTACAAGCTTACTGACGGTGCGAAAATTGAAAAATTATTTGTATACTAAAAATATTGGATTATTTTCTGCGTTCTTACGTACCTAAAGAAATGAAACTTTGACCCAAAAAATTATCAAACTTATATCTTCACGGTTGAGTAATAAATACCATTTGTCACCATTAGAAACAATTCTGTACGCTTAGACTTCACTTCTGTATGCTGTTCAATCAATGTTTACGTATTGAATATCTTAGTAAATCGACACCTTAAGTTCAATATCAACCGGCATATTATCTACAACATGAGTTTACAGCTGGGATTTGATGTACAGACTTACAGATATCGCCAATATTTAAATAATGCGTTTAGATTGGGGTCGTTGGTAATTGTCGAATAACATGTGCTATACTTTCTATAATTGTAAATTTGGTAGCTTTTTAAAATTAATATACGTAATTGTATGCTAGCGGATTTTTTATTTTTGTTGTTCATTTACTTCAAGGTATTTTATTTCAGTTAATTTAAAAAGTTTGATCTTTGTGTTGTGCCATAGCACAAGTTTTCCCTATACTACCTCCCCATACCCGTGCAAAAAATTCTCGCATGATAAACGCCACACTCTTCTCTATTGTACTATTTTTATTCGAGGTAAAGTTGTTAACAAAACTATTTATTTGTTTAAAAATTATAATGGTAACGTCCATTGTACTAACACAATATCAAACAACAATATAAAACAATGCAATTGAAGGGGAAAGAAATTTTACTAAAGATTTATTCAGTTTTATTGAGAGATTTTTCAATGTGAGTCAATTCACAACACTTCCTAAAAATTATTTTAAGTAATTATTCAATATTCTTTGACAGTTAGCTTTTGCTTCTCGTAATAGTCACAAAAATATTAATAAACGTTTTCAGAAAGCTACATGACTAAATACGCTGCCTGGAAAATTTCACCGAACCACTGTTAATAGCGAAAATACCGGTATAGATACATACTAACCAAACCTAAGAGGACATGTCTTGATTTTTCACTGTACACTCACATCCACCCACCGCCAAAACGTTAAATGAATGTTTTCACGGCACGCATAAGAAACAATCTTCATCGGTGTCAAGCAACTATTAATACTCGTAGTACTTCTAGTTGTTGCTGCGAGAGCGAATCTTGAATTCATAATTATACAAATAAACCTCAGTCCGCGCAAACCACGGTGTTCACAGTAAGCGGAAATAAAATAAATTAGCCTACTCAGAGTGACGTCACAAAGATGGTCACCATCACCAAGGGTAGAAATAGAGGTGGCATTGATAGTAATGATGCAAAATTTAATATTATGCCCGGAAATATGTCGTCTTGTTGATTACGGCGTCAGAAACGTTTTTTCAGGCCTTTGATCTGAAAAGTTTAAGTTTTAGGGGCCTAGAACGCTTTAATAAGAAGTTACTAAACGATATAGCTGACTGAGTGCTGAGGGTTGCATTTGATATGAAAATTAAAATGCTTTTTTAAAGAAATCCTTCGTATTTTTAAACCCAAAGTGCAATTAATCACGTCTCCATGAAAGTCAGTCTGTCTATCTCTCTCTCGCTCTCTCT
>BOPP01000138.1:321555-340423 GCA_017312745.1 Gryllus bimaculatus
TATCCACTCAGATGAAACTAAGATTCACCAGAAAAAAGGAATCAGAAGGCACTAAAAATGCATTAAAGCCGAAGAACATTACTTTCATTATTTTCTTTAAGGTAAAATAACCGCAGTGTTAGGTCCCGTGCGACAGCACGGGAGTTGAGTCAGCTTTTCGCTGGGCAAGCGAGCGATCGACTACCCGGACGAGGTGGCACATCACATCGTGAATGTACACCTGGCGCATACTACTGTGGTGCATCATATTGTGGCGTTTATGTTAGAGAGAGACTTGACCCTGCCGCCTTAACGGTGAACGACAGGAACCACCAGAAATTTTCGTGATTTCAAAGAGATAGGAGTGACGAACTTTTGGGGTTGAAAGTGCGCGCGAGAAAACTATCATTTTGCGAGTGGAATTGTTGGTGTACGGACGGCCTCTTGGGCCAAGAGGCTTTGAACTGATGCACGGCGGAAGAGGCGGAGCAGAGGTCACGTGAGCGGTGCGACGCGGTCTGAGGCCTTACGCGGGGCCCGGGAAAGGTTGTGAGGCGTGCGGTTGCGCAGGCTTCCCCGCCACTTACCTCCCGACCGCATCGACGAGTCCGTTGATGGAGAGGTCTCAGCGTTCGGGCGCTGGACTCGTGGTCCCATCTCATGGCAGAGGACACAGCGAGTGAGCTTTGGAGGAAATAGATACTTTGGAAGAAACTATAAAGCGTGGGACACTGGTGACGCAAAACGTGAATGTTGATCGTCCTGTTGATAAAAGCAAAATGATGAGGGGGAATATAATGATAATTTTTCATTTCTAAATATATTGAAAATATTCTTGATTTCCGTACTCAGATCTGCTTAGAAACCTCTCATGTATTTGCACAAGTATTTATATTATGTGAATATTAGGACCAAATTGCTATGTTAGTTACCATTGTTTAAATACACGTTATCTCCTGAAAAGTATTTTACATTTTCTTATTTGTGTAGATTGTTTATACATGCTGAAGTATTATCTAAAGAAATTGTTAAAAGCAGTTTATGCAAATATTTTACGTGTAGAAGATTGATAAGAGTTATCACTTCACACAAATTATTTATTTCTATTATAAGATTAACAGTATTTGATAGTTCCTCTTGACGTTCTTGAGTTCAATACTTCGTTTTATAATAAGATTCTTTAGATGTTTAATTTTTATGTCTGTAAGACTAAGAACTCTTATCACTTCAAACAACTTCTTTACTCGTGTAATAAGATTAATTCGGTATTTAATCTTTTATCTGTGGAAGACAGATAAAAACTCTTATAACTTCACATATCTTCTCTACTTTAATAAGATTCATTTGATATTTAATTATGCTATGTTATGTTACTGTTTGCCAATGATTTTATTTTCTGGTTTAAATAATCAAAACTATAAGTGGATTTGAACACTATCAATGTAACTGGTAATATGTGCAATTTCTTGCATTATATGATTCATTCGTATTTAAGTGCTGGGTGATGCTGTATTGCTGTGCTTGCCATTGTTTGTATTTGTGGTTCCAAAGGATCACAACTATAGGTTAATTCGAATATTATAAATGTAAATGAAAATATGTCCAACATCTTTGATTATATTAATTATTAAGCAAATGGACATGATTTTTATTGTTTTTTCCAAAAGTATTATCCTTGAAGACCCGATTCACATGACAACACATCGATCTCTGTAGATGCTCACCTTCTCTGCAAAGTTTTTCGTATCAGGCGAAAAACATTCAATCTAAAATTTAAAAAACCTTTTCTTTTGGAGGAGGGACTTGTTCAGCTGAATTTTAACTGCTACTGGACACTAGTTGATCAATTTATTAGTTTCTAATGTACAGTTTTTAATTTTTATAAATTTAATTTTCCAAATACTGGCTGGACTTCTCGCAATCTTTTCATTCTTACGCTAAAATATATGAAGGGAGTTTATGCGCGACAGGCTAAAATGTCACAAACTACAACAGAGAAAAAAGCGCCGCAGTTATTTTTTAAATATGCCACATAATTTTTATAAACCTGGAAAGTTTACGCCCGCCTTTAGTCTTAAAATATGCAAGCAAATGCCACACAAGAGTTGAAATATGAACAAAATATCTAAATTATGCAGTATATGATCCGAAAACCACTTGCTTCACACAGGAAATGTATGTTTAAAAATTCAAAACATGTCTATTTCTCTACATTTTATTTTGCAATAAGAACACAATGCAACAGAACTTGTTAGAAATTTGTTTGGAATTTTTATTCTTAGGAAGAGTCTTCTCCCAAAATATCGCCTACTACTTCTAAAATGACCTTTTCTCATCACAAGATGTAATGGACCAAGGTGCGTTTTTATACTTTTTTGCAAAATATTTTAGCTAAAAAGAAAGTTCAAAAAGAATTATTTTCCAATTTGAGAATCATATTGCAATTTCATAATTTATTCATTCCATATTTATTCCATAGCTAAATAAATTTTACTTCGGTGATGCTGGTCGTCAAGTTCTTTTACACAACTAATAGAACTATTTTTAATCATCAAGAAACTTCGCGATTTGAATGAATTATTGATTTTTTACGTAGAATTAAGTGTAGTTACTTAAGACTAAATTTGAAAAGTATGCAAATAAATTTTTACCTCTCAATTTTTCCTTCTGTTTTTCCATCTCTCTTTACCTCCGTCACCTCTTTCACCCTATTCTTCCTTTCACTCCACTCTCTCTTTTCACCTCTATATTTTTCCCTCTCTAGTTATTCATTATTTTTCACCTCTCTCTTTTTCCTCTGTCTTTTCCCCTACTCTCCCTTTTCGCGCCTTTCTTTCCCATCTCTCTTCCCACTATATTTGTCTCTCTTTTCATCTCTCTGCCATTTTCCTCTCCTTCTCTTCTCCCTCTCTTTCCCCCTCTCGTTTGCCCCTCTTTCTCTTTACTTCCGTGTCTCATCTCTCCTTCCCACGCTGCTCGCTCCTCCTGGCGTCCTCGGCCTCGCTCCGCGTTACAAGTCCAGCAACAATGATGGTCGATTAGGAATTGCATTTAACCGACGCGTCCTCTGGTGCTGCAGCGGTATTTAGTGAAGTTAGAACAAAATTAACATAAAAACCTTGAAAAAAATCCTACAGATGTGCCAACTTTCATGTAGGTGTCACACGGTGTCGGTGTTTATTGGTCTGCTACATACCAACATTTATTTTTATGTATGTATGTCATAATAATTTTATAATAAAGGAATAAAAATATATTTCTAGTAATTATGGGTGTTCTTCAATCAGCGCGTTTTCATCCTAGGCTTCTTTTCTAATATTGGAACGAAAAGGTACGTATTAAATCCAATGAAAGCTCATTTTTACTACTCAAATATTTGAAAAAATTAGCTTGTTTTTTAAAAAAACGTAGATTTTACATAAACATGTTATTCGAAACTTGCCAATTTTGATAATTTTAATGTTGGAAAAGATATTCAATACGAATAAAAGAGTTTGGAAAACCGAAATCTAAATTGTGTGGTTTATAAATTCTGTATTTAGATTGTGATAGAAAAATCGTAAATTTAAATCAAAAAACAAAATTATAAGAGGAACAACTTCCATTTCAATAAGAATATTAAAATTGTCTGTAAATGCAGTATTTCTATGGCCCCTAGTGTTTGAAAATCTGCACATTATAAGATACGTAATAGATTTCCACGAATTGGTCCTTGTAAATTGATGGATATATTTGTGGGCGAAACGAAAGCTTCGGACTTTCGTGCGAAGCAAAGCAGGCGAAAGCTGGACGCAGACGAAGTGACGGGCAGAGGGGGGGGGAGGCGAACGCTGTAGCAGAGGACCACGTGGGCGATTCCTCTCTTTCGGATGACAGCTCGTCGCAGCAGCCGTCGTAAATCACAATTAATTAATTTAATTAAACTGCTCCTCACGTAAAATTTTCAATTAATCCGCCCCGCTGCCTCACATAATTGGTCGAAACTCTGCAATCATGCGGCAATTAAAGTCCGCTCAGAAAACGCGTGACCGAAATGACGGAGGCCCTTCGCTTCTGTTCCGGGGATGGAGTGCTCGTGTTCTGGAACTGACGTTTCATGCGTCTGTAAATGTGTTTTTCGCGTGAAAAAAAATCTAGGAAAGCTAGCGGAAGACGGGATGCAACCTGTTAGAACATTGAAAGTGTTTTGAGATTTTTGAGAGAAAATTCCCAAATTTTATCGTTGTCAACATTAAAGTACTAGCTACTCTCATACGAATCCGCGTTCCAAATAACGCTGCTATAATTAATAATAGTATAATGTTAAAAAATGCAAAATACTAGTTGCTCATTGTTTATAATAAATGCCAATTAAAATGTGTGAAAAAATGTTTACTTGTAGCTACCAAACATTTTGAATTCACGAAGTTAATTGGCACGAAATATTAAATAGCCAATTTCTTTGTGATCAGAGTTCGAGATTCTAGCACATGTTTCAGATCAAACCTCTCACTGAGTCGAAGTGCTAAAATCTAGGGTTTCACGAGCGTACGGGAGGACGGTAGCGGTCTAGAGAAAATTATGTTCCTAGACGTTTCGTCTGCATCTGCGGCACACATCATCAGCGATGAAGTGGTCTTACACGAATTACACGAAGTGTCTCTTCTAGACAGATCTCTGGTGACTGACCAGCATTTCCTTTCGGTGCTGAGACGCTGCGGGTTGCCGGCTCGGGCGCAGGTGTCGGTTTTTGATTGTCTCGCCCCGCATGAGATAGTCCTGACGCTAAATGCTCACATGACCATGTCGGGTGCGTACAATGACGCACGTCCTGTGTTTGACCTAAGGCCGGGTCGGCTTCACCACATGTAGTGCAGATATCCACACCGAGTGAGGGTTTAGTGCTTCCACTTTCCTAATACTAATCATGGAAAGTATCGCCTCACAAGCTCACGTACTGGTTTCTTTATGTCGACGACATCTTCGTCATATGAAGTCACGTAGAAGATACCCTCAACGAATTCCTGACTTACCTCAATAGTATCCACACTCGTGTCGAGTATGGAATAAGAACGGGACGAAAAACCGGCTTTTTTGGATGTGTTGATAAGTAAAACGGCAGACTGTTTTCTTTGTCAGAAGATGTCCCTAAAACTAACACACAAGGACAGGTATTTGAACAAACTGACAAACCACCACCCAAGACAGAAAAGAGCTTTGATAAAAACTTTGATCCACCTTGAAATCTCTGCGAGGGAGTGACTGGGTTGTGAGAGCCAGACAGCATTAATGAGGAACTCAATACACTTGACAGAACTCTACAAGCTAATGGATACTCTTCTGCCGAAGTCAAGAGAACTCTCCACCCTAATAAAAGCTAATAATACTATAGAACGGCACAGACTTCCTCGTTGTAAAGTTTTCTAAGTTCCATGGTGTGGGCTAGCTTTACGGTCTTCCCAGCTGCCATCGGACAGCTCCGGGGCGGGGGCGGGGGCGACGAGACGGGCGGAAGCGCGCAATGATGACGAGGAGATGGGAGAGACGGAGCGGCGGTGGCGGTGGCGGTGGCGTGGCGGCGAAGTATGAGATGGCTGCGAGAGGCAGGGGTAAAGGTAGTTGGGAGGCAAGGGCGGCGTGCCTTCCCATTCTCTTGCCAGCTGCCATCTAATGCCGCCGAAATACAGTTTTTAAAATTTTCTAAATTTTCAGTTTTCTAATTGTAGTTTTGAAATATTACTTTTAAAATAGTAAAGAAGAGCAAAACATCTTCCTATATGCAAATTTTTGTTTAAAAATTTGGAGCCTTTCTAAGGAAATATATAGAAGCTTTAGTGTAAATGCGAAATTTTAAGCTCTTTTTCATAGAAATCTTTTGTGCTTTCGAAAACGTTCATTACACGTCATTTAAAGCACTTTAACAAATGCAATAATGTACACAAATCGCGGAAATGCGCATATTAACGACGTGAGACGTATTTTAGAAATTACTATTAGACAAAATGACGTTTGAGCGTTGCTGAAAATGTGAAATTTTGGGATCATTTTCATAGAACCCTTTCGAGTTTTCGTGCAACTTTATAAGACACCATTTAAAGCAAAGCTCTTATAAATGCAATAATTTGGTCAAATACTCGCTAGTATAATCCTTAACGTCGTGAGAAATAAGTGAAACTTGCATTTTTGTAATTTTTGAAAAAGAGTACAGACAAATGGAGATAATATAATCTTATAGAGTATATTTAGAACTATCCCTACCAAAAGTTTAAAGAACAATATTGGCACCGTTTTGATAAAATAGTTGAACAGATGGATGGATGAACATTTTGTCATTAAACAATTTTTCAGTATCTAAGACCCACAAAACAAAGATTCTGCCTACATCACGTTTTAAGAGGATTTTTTCTTTTAAATTTAGCAACTAGATTTATCCACTACTAGCTAAAGTAATTGTTTGCTGGTGTAATTATCAAAATTTTTAATAAACAGAAAGGGGAGCTCTATCAAAGGCGGAACCTACTTCTATCTATTCTTTCGCATCTCCTCTCTCCCTACCCCACGTCTCTCTACCTTGCTACAACATAGATTTACCCGGACTTTCGTACTTACTAATACTCGTTCTTACTAAAAATTATTTAAATTTTATTTCGGCTTGGATCTCGCTCCTAAACATCTTTCACATTATAACTGAAAATAAACACATTTAAACACAAAATAAAATGCAGTTTATTACGGATATTCTTTTTGTGGAATTTTATACAAAATCTAAATACTTTCAATAAACAGCCACATTACAAAAATTACTCATTTTCATATTTTTTCTTCTGATGTATTTATAAAGAAAAGTTTTAAATTCATTTTGCTGCATGAATTGACGTTCAAAAATGATTCAAGTAATTTTAATTGAATTCAAGTAGTTATTTTCGTACCCTTGATAAATAGTGGCTCATAATTAACCACTTCGACAGTTATAATATTTCAAAATATCAGGGATTACAGAGGATCCATTCTTGACAAACTTTATCCATTATCTAATATAACAACCTTGAAAATCAGCATTGTCACACATTCAATTCCTCCAAATACCCATTTATTAATGCTTTTTTACTTTAATTATACTGCCGTTTTACTATAAATTCTATTCTTGCCGAACTTTCATCAATATAATCATTATTTCAACGCCCAAAGGTACGATTTCACTCTCCACTGTATTAAAATTTTTCTTTTCAACAATATATCCAACCTCAGTTTTAGTACAACACGTAAATTATTCTTATGTTTTCGCTCTCACTGTCGCTCGCCCAACTTGCAAATACATAATAGAAAGTTTTTGCGAGTTGAGGTTGTGAAAGATGTATCACGACAGTTCTGGGGAGAATTTGTACTACGCTTCCGCCGGCATCAAATGACAGGATTTCGATGGACGGGTCCCGTCATTCCCCATGTTTTGTCTTCGACAAACATATACTTTATCTAGTTTTCGTCGCGACCACAAAAGACGATTTCAACACTAACGGATAAAGAGCATGAAAGAAATGGCAAATGCAATATCCAAAATAATATGTCTAGAACTTAATGGGTAATATTTCTCATGGTAATACAAATATGTGAGGAATAAATTAACGTAATACTTTAGGATTTGTGATTATGTATAAGAGGCTACGTTGATTGTTACGAAAAATCAATTATTTATCGATATGGCGTTACAATTTCCATATAGTTCCCATTCCCAATATAAAGAAATATGTATTAGTAAAATTGCGGGATTACACTCTAAGATTATCTAGGGAGCTATAGTTATTTTCCGAGATAAATGCATATAATGATACTATCAGATTCGGTGTATTATACTTTTTACTATATTCTAATGCTTATAAAAGCAAAAATATATATAGATATACACGTGTTCAATAAAAGCCTTTAGATCCTCTTAGAGGTATATTCAGTTCCAATTAGCTCCGAGCTTTAACATAGGATTACGACTTGCAAAAACTCATTTTTCTGAAGATACGTTATTTCCTATTGACGATAATGTTTACATACTACGACAATGAATATTTCCGTTCTGCAAAAACTCTCTAATAATCATGCTCAATCATTTATTACAACTAAACCTGTGTGCAAGCGTACCCTTTTACTCGTGCGACAATATTAACCACATCCGTCAGAAAATGATATCTCCCAAACATTTCGTGTTTTGTACACTTAATGCACCACGCCTATACGCAGTTAAATTCAATACCCATGCTATTTTTATAAACAAAGTGGATAAAACTCAATATTATTTCGGACAACTGACGGAAATGAACAAACAGTCCTCTAAATGTACAATTCTGTGCATTGATCAAATCAGTAGAGATCTCAGACGTCATCCACTGGTAGCGCGCAGCTGAATTATTTACATAGATGCACTCTTGAGTCTGTGATGTAAAGATAGGCGAAAAATGTCCTGAAAAGTAAGTATTTTGTATATATATTAAGGTTTATGGTTATACATCAGAGTCTATAGTACTCCATGTCTTTAAAGGGAGCTATCACAAAATTTTCATCGGTATTGGTTCCATATATTATTGCGCTATAAGTCAACGCACTTCTGTCTTTATATATAATATATATTAGATGATATATTTCGTTATCAGGGTCCGGTAATGAGAGTTTTCTATCGAGAATTTGCCGTTTTTTCGCGCAGCATTACATATGTAATGATGTGATTCAATATTTTTTTATGTTTCTTCTTTCATATTGCTTACGACTCCACAAATGGTAATTTCGATTAAGTTAAAATACAGAATGGCTAATTTTTGAAGTTTAAAAAAAATTGTGGTGCGTACGAATATTTTAGATGTTATTTAACTTTTTTCTACTGGTATAAGGTAATAACATGTGCATTCCGTCCGGATTTTTAAATCCTCACGCAACACAATGTCATCGGCTAGTTATGTAAATGTGTGTACACTATTCATGAGATCTTTAGCTTTTGGAGTGATGATGCACACCTCGATCATGTTTACGCTAAGTTTCTAATTTCGGAACATTTTCTGATATGCTTCCTTGCTCTCTTTCTGGGCGAAAATAAATAGGCAGTGGAAGAGAAAGAGGAATAGAGAGTGATTGAGCTATAAAGATGTTGAGGGAGAAAGGGTAGTAGTGAGAAAACCCTTTTTTGGACGAAGCACCGTTACTGTGACATCACTACGATGTGACTGTGACTGGAAGACATCACCATGATATCATGAGAACGTCAGAGAGAGCAATTGTCGGACCAGGAAAAAAGAGATGAATATGGTTGACCCACGGACCGTGACCGTGACGTCACGGTTGGCTCAGGAACAGAACGTTGTGACTATGACGTCACAGCTACGTCACAGCTGTGTCACGGCTGAAACACGTCAGCAGGAGTTCAAGACCAGGCCAATGACATCACGCTGTCAAGACGTCACGGGCAAAACAGGGACGCATCCGTCACGTCGCTGGGACGTGACTGTGCCTTCCTGCTGACGACAGGTCACGTGCGTGTGCTGGAAAGCTATGTGCAGACCAAGTACCGTGACGTTACTGGTACCGTCACGGCATCACCACGATGACGTCATAATGATGTCTATACCTGCAGTATACGTCGTGAGAGATGGTGGTAGGAGGAAGAGGTGGCGGAGGAGGAAACATAATGTAGACACAATAAAAGGCATGTAGGAGGCAGCAGTCCATGTTTACTTATGTAAAGTAAAAGACGTGATGCCATTGAATAAAAAACACACAATGTGTGCGCAAACCAATGGGTCACAACGGTGCAGAAAGCCTCAGGACAGCACAGTGTCACGTTGCGACTTGTGGTGTCTGGTGACTCAAGGAGTTCACCTACGTCGGCGAGGCGGGACCGATGATGGCGTCTGCAAAGGCGGCCCTCCCGGAAGCAGGTGGGCTGGTAGGCGTTTCCACTCAGTGCCCACTTGATACCGGGGCAGGACGAAACACGGGGGTACGTGGCGAAAGAATTTGCGAAGGGAAGGGGACATTGTGTTTGTTCATTTGCGCCCCTGCCCGAAGCTGATGTGCTCCTGAGAATGGGCAGCAGCAGCAGCAGTGAAGAGAAGCGGGCGGCCGGGTACGGTGGAGCACGGTCACATTGGGTGCGACAGAGGATTGCTGCAACGGCGTAATTGCGTCCCTGGGCGTTGCGTGCTTCCGTGGAACAGCTTGAGGAGATGACGTGGGTGATGTGCACCACCGCCACCTGTTGGGGTGACAATGTGCCTTGAATCAGTCTCTAGGCGTGGGCAACCCCACTTCTCCAAGTCGACGAAAGTGCACCCGAAGGTGCAAGCGGCCGCAGCCAACCCATCTTCTGCCAGCCCTTCCCGGTGCCGGCGGCCCACGCAGAGCGTCCGCGAGCGTGACGACGAGGTGCTTGTAGGGAATGGGGTCTGCCTCGTCAGCCCAAGAGCCGCAGGGAGCCCCTAGAAGACGTACATGCGATGGGCAAGCCTCGCGAAGCGTTCGCGGACAGAGGCGGTTCAACCACTTCTTTAATGGCGAACGGCGTCCACAAAGCGAGATGTAGAAAGCAAGGGAGAGTCACAGAGGGAGAAAAAGAGAGCGAGTAGTCGCATATTAGCCGGCGTTTTCAATTCCTTCACCGATGGGAGAACAGCGAGGAAAAGCAGGGGGCGGGAGAGGGGGAGGGGCCTTGGAGGGGCTTGATTGATGAGCCGCTTTGTGCAGCCACCTGCGCTGCCCCTCCCCTCTTCCCCCGCAGCTCCACACGCCGAACGGGAAAGGGGCGTTCCTCCCTGTGCTTGCTCTTTGTCTCGTCGCGGCTACCTCTCTAATTGGGATTTATGTTTCGTTTACGAAGCTCGACTTCATATGGCTGCATTTTGTTCAAGCTCTCCTCGCCCGTTACAGCTTCAACCATGAAGATGAGAGATGAGTGAGATGAGGCAGAACTGCCCACTTGCGCTGACATTCACGGCAAAGCGCACTTCCAAGTACGTTTGGGACTGAATGTAAAATGTAAGCCGCGGAGAAAATTGCGCATTGCGAAATTACTCTATAATATTTTGATCCCAAAACAAATCTCTGGTGAAAGTAAAGTATTGCAATTTTTCAGTGTTCTGTAATCAGAATAAATTGTATTCAGTGTCTCCTTAATCGAATAATTTTACAACTTAAACACAAGGGAATCCGCGCTACACTGAAACATTTCCTATTTCCTTCTACCGAAATGCGTAATCTGTGTGAATGAATGTATTTTGCATTTTAGGGTCGGATTACTTTCGACTTTTGCCAGCTAGCGGTGTTCCCAGGTCTGGGCCCTGTTTTATGAGGGTAAGGGAGATATGTTGTAACTTCGCATTTTCCCATCACCCTATCTAAGATTTCTTGGCTATCCTAAACTTTTTCTTTCTCCGCACAGTATCAATACATTGCAAAATATTCATAAATGCATGCACACGTGCACACACACTTGCGTACGATCCTGCACGTGAGTATGTATACTTGTATTCGAAAGTGCATGCATCCGTCCATACACTCATACACCCATACACATGTAATCACACATGCATACATAGGCATATAGAGACACGTAGATATGTATACATATATACATATATACATATATACATATATACATATATACATATATACATATATACATATATACATATATACATATATATTTCTCTTTGGTCGATTCACGGAAAAACAAACACGTTATAAAATGTATTTAAACAAACTTAATTTTTTGTCATTCCACAAAATATTTAATGTTCCAGTTAAAAGTTTCAAACGCATCAAACTCAAGCTCATTGAACCATAATAAGTTAAAATACTATTTATTTTAGATGAAGGCACAAAAACTATAAGAGTATTAACTTCATGATTATGGGGTAAATTATTGAGTTTTACAGAAACATGTTGTGTCAGTTCTAATCAACGATTGTTTCAAAATAACATTTAATTACCGAAAATTGAAGACAATGAGAAAAAATCTAAATCAGTTAATTGTATAATTATTTTTAATTTTCATTTCTCAGATTCCGTAATGAGAACAATTCATAGGAAAAGTGCAGGGTTTTGAGCAATCAAATTAATTGAATTGGTAATGTAATTAATTTCATTCAAAGAATACTTTGGTCGAAGCTCTTGAGACAGAGTTGAACGTGTGTAATCTTACATGAGATTACACAAAATCTTGATTATTATCCTATTTAATTACCAAACATTGCCCTTCTACCCTTGAATATTCATGTCAATTGTGCGGGCACCGTAACAGGCGTAACTAACAGGATAAAAACTGGAAAATTATCATCAAATATAATTATTACGTAAGATTCTCTAATTACTAAGCAGATGAATTCAAGACATGTAACAAATAATTCTGTATTAAAGAAAATGAAAAAATCACTAAAAATATACACGTAAAATTATTCTAATATCCTTAAACGTACTTTTATTCCACAGGAGTGGTTCTGCGAGCAAAAAAATTCGTAGCATTTCCCTCAAATTTGCACATTTATTTGATTTGCACATGGTGAAAGGACGAGATAGAAGTGAGAAATATTAACTGACAAATCAAGAAATGTAACAGCGTTCGTTTACATCTGTACTCATTGATTCATTTGACATTTTTATCCTGATCATCACTCTCTCTATCTCTTCTTGGTTCAATTTAATTAATACAGGGAATCGTAAATAATTTAAACTCTGTTCTTATTACTATTGTGTGTATTTTAGGTACTACATAATTATTATTGTCTGGAAAAAATTGAATAAAAGTCGAGAATTGCCTTTCTTATTGAGATCATTCTCTATTTCTAAGATCAAATGTTTCTAGAACGCATGTACAACTTTGTAGAGAAAACGAGCATCGAAAGGGATATTAAAAGAATCCGGGGCTCCCTGAATGAAAGTTTGAGAATAAACGCAAACATATGTCCAATCCCTTCATACTTAATATTATTTTTTTTAAAATACCTGTTATAAATTACATTGATGTTAATCAGGTTCTTATAAACATATGATCCTTTTGAAACTGTAAATAAAGCAATTACCAATACAGTGACATAACACCACACAATAATTAAATATCAAATGAATCTTGTATTCAAGAAGTTGTGTGAAGTTATATGTTAACCTTCAACACACCAAATATTAAATACCAAATGAAATTTATTTTAGAAGCAAAGAAGTATTGTGAAGTAATAAGCGTTCTTATCAGTCGTCCACACACACAAGATTTGCACTAAGTGATTTCAGCAAGTTTTTAGATAATACTTCAGAATATATGAACAATTTACACATAAAAAATACTTTCCAATACAGAAAGTTGAAAAGTACATAACATCTATTTGAACAATGGTAGCGAATAAGATGAAATTTGGCCCCAATTCACATAAATAAAGGTTGCTGGTGTAAATACGTTAGACTTTCAAGCTGATCTGAGTCGGGAAAACATGAATTATTTTTGTCACGTCTATATAGAGTGGGATCTTAGGAGCGTTGAGCGCACTGTGGAGTAATCCTTCGTCAATTCCCGTTGGAGTAATTCTCCAATATTATGCACCAAGAACCCGCTGGGTAGTCAAGTCACGTCAGTCGCAGTCAAGTCAGGGCATCGTCGATAGAGTCTTCGCGCTCGCACTGCTTCCTCGACCCATCGGCCAGCATTGGGAAGGAATAAGGGTAGGGATAAGTTTATGAAGAATCGTAGGCTTTCACGGCCGGAGTCAATAGAAGATATATTTTCCAGGCTGGTGGGCCGTGATCCAGTTGGCATAGTTGGGCCAAACGTTTCGTCCACGTCTGCGGTGGACGTCCTCAGTGGTGGCAGGGTCGCGGGCGCAGTGTTCAGCCAGCCGCCGCCCCGAACACTGCGCCCGCAACCCTGCCGCCACTGCGGATGTCCACCGCAGACGTGGACGAAACGTTTGGGCAAGAGCCGAGGGAGCCCTGAAGACGTACATGGCGATGGCAAGCTCGCGAAGCGTTCGCGGACAGGGGGTTACCATTCTTTAATGGCGAACGGCGTCAAAAGCGAGATGTAATGAAGCGAGGAAGAGTCACAGAGGGAGAACAAGAGAGGGGAGTAGCATATTAGCCGGCGTTTTAATTCCTCAACGATGGGAGACGGAGCGAGGAAAGCAGGGGGCGGGAGCGGGGAGGGGCCTTGGAGGGGCTGAATTGATGTAGCGCTTTGTGCAGCCACTGCGCTGCCTTACCCTCTTCCCCCGAGCTCCAAGCGAACGGGAAAGGGCGTTCCACGCAGTGCTGCTCTTTGTGCCGTCGCGGTACTCTCTAATTGGGATTTTATGTTTCGTTTACGAAGCTCGACTTCATATGGCTGGCATTTTGTTCAATGCTCTCCTCAGTTAGCTTCAACCATGAAGATGAGAGATGAGGAGATGAGGCAGACTGCCACTTGCGCTGACATTTTACGGCAAAGCTCACTTCCAAGTAGTTTGGGACTGAATGTAATACATGTAAGCCGCGGGATTGCGCAATTGCTGGATTACTCTGATAATATTTTGATTCCCAAAACAATCTCGGGAAATAAAATATTACAATTTTTCAGTGTTCTGTAATCAGAATAAATTGGTATTCAGTGTCTCCTTAATCGAATAATTTTACACTTAAACCAAGGAATGCCGCGCTACACTGAAACATTTCCTATTTCCTTCTACCGGAAATGGCCCCCCCCCCCGGGGTTAAAAAATCCTGTGTGGAATTGAATGTATTTTGCATTTTGGGTCGGATTATTTCGACTTTCTGCCAGCCTTAGGGTGTTCCAGGTCTGGCCTGTTTTATGGGGTAAGGGAGATATGTTGTAATTCGCGTTTTCCATACCCTATTAGATTTTTGGCTTACCTAAATTTTTCTTCTCCGCAGAGTTCAATACATTGCAAATATTCATAAATGCTGCCTCGTGCACACACACTTGCGTACGATCTGCACATGAGTATGTTACTTGCATTCGAAAGTGCATGCATCCATCCATACATCATTCACCTATACACATGCATACATCGCACATGCAATCACACATGCCTACATAGGCATATAGAGACACGTGAATATGTTTTGATTTTTAAGTGCGTACATAGTACAGAATTAAAATGGCAAGAAACATAGAGCAAATAGATTTACGAGTATTCACTACAGAGGACTTTCAGTCTTAACAATGTAATTCGTGATAATAAGAAAGGAATGTCTTTTGGTCTTCTAAAGAGTTGAGATATACATTTTTTTGTTATTCTTCAATCTCTAGATCAGTCTGGAAACACAACTTGTCCAGATTAAGTATGTATTTTATTGCAACTAAAAATTTTATTATTAAAAAGAAACAAGTCTAGGAGTAGTTTATAAAGAGCATTAAAAACGCCTAATTGTTCGTAGAACAGTAAATAAGATACTACGACTTCATAGATTTAAAATCTGGTCGTATATTTTATGGACATCAGTCTTTGTCGTTCGGGTAATCTCAATATGATCTTGGTTCTTTCGAAGTATTAGCTGCTAACGTATGATAGTGAACATTTGGTTCCTCTGGTACGCAATATATTGATCAGTATTACAAGTAACCATTCATGTTGGTAAAAGGATAGGCACGTTGAGACTTGGATTTTACAAAAGTTTATGGCACAGCTATTCTTGGATTCTGATCACGAAGAAAATAAGTGACGGTTAAAAAGTTTATGGAAATTCGATATGATTATATCCATTCCACAGAAAGTTTTGTCAAGTCACAAACTGAATTGGAAATTTATGAGTGATGTAGTATTATTTAGCATGCACTTTACAAAGAATTTTTCACTTCATTATACAAAATATGTTAATTCACCTCATTATAGGTTTATTCAATAGATATATAGTTTTTAAGTTAGAAATTAAAAATAATTTTTTTAATTTTTCATAATTATTTTATAAAGGAATAAGTCCAGAGCATAAAATGTTTATGTTCACACAGAATGCAAATTTCAGTGAATGAGTAGCACCAACAATGAGGACTAGCTTCTGACTTTTGTGTGGACATTTAAGTCCCAGATGCTTAACTATTTGTTTTTCAGTTGTTTTTCTCTAAAATATGGAATAAACAAGGTCTTGGTTTCCCCCGTTTAAATCACCGATGTAATAAGTTCTCATTACCAAAAGTATGTATTCTTGCCGTTCTTTAGCCACAAAAAATATTGCTTGCATATATAAATACATATATCATATATAATATTTCATATATACATATATCATAATAATATATACTATATAATATAACATATATACATATTACATATTTACATATATACTATAATACTATATACATATATACTAAATATATACATATATAATATATACATATATACATATATATATATACATATACATATACATTATAATATATACATATATCCATATATAATTATAATATTTTATACTATATACTATATACATATATAATATATATATATACATATATAAATATAATATACATTATATTTCTCTTTGGTCGATTCACGAAAAACAAAACATGTTATAAAAAGTATTTAAAATAAACAAACTTAATTTGGTGTCATTCCACAAAATTTTTTAATGTTTCAGTTTACAGTTTAAATAATTTGCCGCTCATTGAACCTAATAAGTTAAAATCTATTATTTAGATGAATGGCACAAAAACTTATATGAATTTAACTTCTTGATTAGGGGTACATTATGAGTTTTACAAACAGATGTGCCCTCTGCCCTTGACTATTCATGTCATTGTGCGGGCACGTAAGGCGTAACTAAAGGATCAAATTTGAAAATTATCATCAAATGATAATTTTAGTTAAGACTCTTCTAATTCCAAGCAGATGAATTCAAGACATGTAACAAATAATTCTGTATTAATGAAAATGAAAAAAATCACTAAAAATATACTCGTCATATTTATATCTTAAACGTACTTTTATTCCACAGGAGTGGTACTGCGAGCAAAAAAAATCGTAGATTTCCCCTCAATATTTGCACATTTATTTGATTTGCACATGGTGAACGGAGAGATAGAAGTGAGACATATTTAACTGACCCATCAAGAAATGTAAGCGTTCGCTTACACTGTATCATTGATTCATTTGACATTTGTTTATCCTATCATCATGTTCCTGTATTTTGTTCAATTTATTTATAGAGGGCAATGAAATAATTTTAAGCTATGTTCTTAATTACTATCGTGTGTATTATATGGTACTACATAATTTCTATCGTCTGGAAAATTTCAATCTTTAATCTTCACACAGCCAAATATTAAAATACAAATGAACTTTATTTTCGAGCAGAGAAGTGTTGTGAAGTAAAAGCGTTCTTATCAGTCGCCACTATCACAGGAGATTTGCAGTAATGATTTCAGCAAGTTCTTTAAGATAATACTTCAAATATATTTACAATCTACACATAAACAATATTTTCCAATCAGGAAAGTTGAAAATTATTATATACACTATGTTGAACAATGGTAGCGAATTAAGATGAAATTTGGCCCAATTCATAAATAAAGTTGCTGTTGTAATACGTTAGACTTTCAAGCTGATCTGAGTCGGGAAAACATGAAATTTTTTTTGTCAGGTTATTCGAGGGGGATTTAGAGCGTTGAGCGGCACTGTGGATAATCTTCGTTAATTCCCGTTGGAGTAATTCTCCAATATTATGCAGCATGCACCCGCTGGTAGTCAATCACGTCAAGTCCGCAGTCAAGTCAGGGCCATCGTCCGACAGGTAGCGTCTTCGCGCTCGCATGCTTCATCTACCTCAAGGGCCGCATTTGGAGGAATAAGGATAGAGATAGTTTTATGAGAATGTAGGCTTTCACGGCCGGGAGTCAAGAGAGGAATAGATTTTCAAGGCTGGTGGCGTGATTAGTTGGCATTGTTGCCAAACGTTCGTCAGTCTGCGGGTGGACATTCAGTGGAGGCAGGTCGCGGGCGAGAGTTAGGCAGCCGCCGCCCCGACACTGCGCCGCGACCTGCCGCCACTGCGGAAGTCCACGAGACGTGGAACGAACGTTTTGCCAACAATGCAATTGGACCACGGCCTACAGCCCGGAAAATCTATCTTCGATTGAGTAAAGGTTTAGAACGCTTCGAGGTGCAAGTAGATTGTGAAGCGGCAACTCGTTTTTTTTCGTACAAATTTGACATGGGGGTTCCTACAAGAGATTTACGGGAATCGAACCAGACTCAATGGTGAAAGCAAATCGACTTTCGCATGAGCCACAGAGCCAAATTTTTTTCAATAAATCAACTTTTTCAACGTTTACAATGTATTGAGGCATGGGAAATTATCATTAGTTTCCTTTATCATTATGTTTCGGTGCTTAGTTTATCTAGAGACGATTTGTATGGAAACTGGAAGACTCCCCAATAAAAAGTTCCAGTAAACATTCTCTTTCGTCACTGATAGTTTTCTGTCTTTCAGTTAGCCATCACGGTGTTTCACTGAGTCCTCACCAGACATTGGTAGTGCGCACGAGTTCAACTGCCGAAAGAGTCAGACACTTTCCAATCTGCGGTATGGCGGGGATCTGCCCACCGCACGTGAACAACTTTTCTCTGTCGCGGGAGGAAGTCGTAGCGGGTTGCGTAGCACGAAGGGGCGGCTCGCTCGCCCTGGCTCGGCTCCCGCCTCTCACTCCGCGTCCGTCCTTCATACACTCTCGAATGAATCGACTCACGCACGCACTGGCCTCCCGACTGACTGTTGGTGTTTGTTTCTGCAGTCAAGTAGCCGGCGTGAGCTTACATCTCACTAGCCTAGTTCGCGTTGGCCACTCTAGGCAGCAATCGCCGGGCATTGGAATTTCCTGCATGCTCTGTAACCACAAGCGATTGGTCACTTTATCATTGCTTGAGTCTCAGATTGAAAGAATTTTGTTTATTTTTAAGGT
>BOPP01000138.1:340448-384336 GCA_017312745.1 Gryllus bimaculatus
TTTGAATCTTTTGTTTTTCTGATAAAGTAGTTTTATTTGCGATGAAATTAATTATTTTTAATGTCTTAATATGCCGAAACGCCAAAAAATCGAAAAAGAAAAAAATTGGAGCATTTTGAGAACATTTTGAAATGTCTCATGGGCTTCATGTAAAGTATCACAAAAATTAATGAATATTTTTCGAAATCGCAGATATTTGAGTGAGGCTAGATCGAGAAGGTTTTTTTTGTAGTTTGAAAAAATCGTACCGTTAGTTTAGGCTCTCGTGTTCTTCATATACACCACACAGACAGATGAACTGACGACAAACGGACGGGCGGACAGACGGACGGACAGACAGACAGACGGACAGATAGACAGACAGATAGACAGACAGACGGACGGACGGACGGACGGACAGACAGACAGACGGACGGACGGACAGACGGACGGACGGACAGACGGACGGACGGACAGACACGCGGACAAACAGACGGACAGACAGACGGATAAGTTTGCTATGCAGTTGCCACCAACGACAAATATGATTTATTTTTTCAAAGCTTTCGTTTCATTTTAGCACGTGCGTTCCTATTAAAATTAAAGATTTGACGGAATAGTAACGTGTAACGGTTGGAAACACACAAACTCATGTAAGACTACCTTATTTTTCTAACATCATACATGTTCTTACAATTTCTTTATTCACTTTCGAAATCTAAAAAAAAATGAATTTTAAGGAAAGTATTTGCGTAAGCAAAACTCTTAAAAATAATCTGAATATTTCGAACGTTAATAACAAACTAAAAGGTATGTGTTATCGTAAAGAATACGGCCTCGTCATCTAGAAACTTTCAAGAGAAGTTGTTTTAAACGATAATGTCAGAAAGGGGTGTGATCCGGTAAATACCACCAGTCTCTACAACACATTTGGAAGAAATGCAAAAATAGGCCACACCATCCCTGAACCTTTGCTCAATCCATCTTTCAAGCAACTACGTCTTCCCTATATTAAATCCTTTCACTTCCCTATAACATGGGAGACGTTGAACGATCAAATAAATACTTCCGCAAATTGTATTTTTTGAAATTCACCAAAAGTTTATAAGATAAAAAATGTAAAATATAAAACTTAATTGAAATTGGTTCTAATGATCTACGGATACCTTTCTTCTTGTTCAAAAGGCTATGTCAAGTTCTCGGGATGTCTCTGAACGAGATTATTTTGAACAGTCTGTGAATTGTTTACCAATAATGAAAACTTTATTCGCAATCGATTGAAATAGTCGTTGTGGAGTACCCGGAGTGAGATTAGTTCAATCACGAGCAAAATCAATAATCAAATGATAAACGGAGTGTGTTTGAGAGTTTCATACATGTATTACGCCACGACACAAATACCGGGCTACTCTATTTGCAGACGATTCAAAATGTAGACTATACACAGTTGAAGTCCACGTTGTACACATTTGTACAAGAGGGACTGCAATGCCTTCTGCAATAGTTGATTGATAAAGCTAATACACACTTCCATTAAACATCAATAGGACCGTATTTCCCTTCCATTGATTTCTCTTGATGTTGACCAATATAGGAAGTAGGAGCAGTTACACAATATATGATGTTGCTCTTCCGAAACCACAAATTACACTTCAGTAGACATGTACAGGGAATACCGACCTACCAGTGTCGTTTTGTAGCATTCGACAATAAACATTTTGAACCTGTCGGTTATTCTCGCTTTATTTAGTGACAACTGTCGCACATTCTATTTTATTTTTCTCAAAAATATTGATTCTAAGCGCTTCAGGTTGACGTACTATTGTCTCCCTTGAACACTTCCGTAACCACTCCCGTTATGGGGTCTTCGAGGATTACATGTTCCTTGAGAATGAATTAGACTTACCAAAGAAAGACTGAATGCTGACTTCTGAACTCTGTGAAATGTATTTGAGACACCCATAAAAATTATCCCTTTCTGCTATCCTCAATAAAACAGAAGGATTGTTTATCAATGAGTAATATAGTTGCCCGCAAAGATGTTGATGTGTGTGCTTCTTCCCTTCGTGAAGGTTTAGTCCTGTGGAGAGGCGCTTAAGGTAAAAAAGAAAAACTGTTTTTATCGCCTTTCTTAGAATCAACGAATTACCACATGTACACACCAAGTTAGCTTTAATCAATTTTGTTAAGGTGATATACCACCAAATAGCATTTTCAGACCGTTCGCAAAATTTTCTTAGACAGAGTTTCGCAGAAACTCAAGAGAATGTTTTCACATTGACAGTTGACGCTCCCTTCTTCCAAAGTGAACTATTTATTTGAACCCATTTCTTTGGGGTGACGAGTTGAAACCAAAGCATGTATTCAGAGAAGAATTACACATTAACAGGATTTCGAAAAGTAAGTATTATTTACCAAGAGGGCTGGTTTTCTCCAAGGATGGTTTCTGAAATCATACAAATTAATCTTCAACATAGTATGAACACTATAATAGCAATAAGATTTCCAGTATATACAATAACATTTTCCAAAAAGTGGATAAACCTATTTTTATCTTGTTAAAGTTGTGATTATTTTTTGAACATTGTGTGCAACATCGACCTCTAAAAATAGACTTTCTTCTGCAAATAGGATTTCCTTCTAAAATATCAAAAGACGGGATAAATAGGAGACTAGAAGGTGAAAGTTCTTGTCAAGAATTTGGCTGCAAACTAAAGAGTTTGTAATAAAACATGCTTATGATGGTAAAGATGAATGTTTTTTTCTTATAATATGCTCAAACATGTGTTCAAAGGAATTCTTAAAGACTATTCGAGATCAAATAAATATGCGCAGTGTTCACTGCAACCATTTGAATTTGTGTGTCCATTTGAATGTCCCTCGTCGAGCGAGCACAGTCTCGGAAGCGGAGTCTTCCCAGCGCGATACGAGTCATTATTTATTATTTATTTATTTATTTATTTATTTATTTATTTATTTATTTATTTATTTATTTATTTATTTATTTAATCTAGCCTATTGCACATTCTATTTTTGAGTTAATTGTTTTGACGTAGGAGAGAGAGGGAGGAGAGAGTATGGGAGCAATTAGGGAGAGAGGTAAATTGCAGAAGAAAGAGACAGAGATAATGAGGAAGAAAGGGGAAAATATAGAGGGTGAGAGAAGGGGAATGCGGGGAAGGAGAGGGAAAGATAAAGGGAGTGATGAGGAGAGCGGGAGAAAGCGAAGGAGAAGGAAAAAATAAAAGTTGACACAGAGGGGAAGAGAAGAAAATTGGGAGAGAGGGTAAGATAAAGGAGGAGTAAGAGATAGAGGGAAAATCCAGAAGAAAAAAGGCGAAGATAAGAACAAACAGAATAGGAGGCTGAGAGATACAAAGAAAGGAATGTAATGGGGGAAATGGAAGCGCTAAAGGGAGAAATAGGTAGCTAGAGATAAGAGAAAACGAGAGCTAGGTAAAGGAGGAGATGGATAGAAAGAAATAGGAGACAGAAGGGAAGAGAGAAGTAGGGCTAGGGAAGGAGGGGAGGGAGACAGGAACGGAGGATGGGAAGCAGGTGCTGGCGAAGTGACCCGCCAGCAGAGGCGCGTGCTTGGAGAGGGCCGGCGCCAATGGGCGCATCGATTCGGAGGCCACTACGAACCGCCGGACGCCGCTACGGTGCAAGAATTGGGGAGCCCTGGTCGCCCACTTAAGCGATAAAAGTATTTGCCATGATAATATTGGCTGTGGAAAAGTGAACGAGTATGAGAGCGACCATTTCCACGAGGAGCGTCTACTCTCGTCCTGCAGCCCGCGACTGGCCCCCGATCTACCTCAATAATGTTGGTAGCAACATTCAATTGTCACCCCCTGTCAATTTATTAGAAGAACAATTATGTCAGAAATAAGTTCCCCACAATTAATCTTTTTCATACTGTACATGTGGATCAAATATAATTTAATCGTTCCAATTGTTCAAAGAATTTTTACCCCGATTGAAAATCGATCCAGATCCCTTACTTCAGCGCAACCGTTTAGTCTAGTTAGAGCAACTGAGTATAAATCAGCAGACTCTTCGATCCCGGGGTGAAACTTTTGAAACAATTTCTGTCGGTAGCAGTTGGCATCACCGGGAATCAGTATCACCAACCTCCACGAAAGTTGGCTCTTCTACGTCTTTTTTCACTTGGAAGGTTTATGTGCCGTTAATTTTGTTGTAACTTTACTAGATGGCGTGCAGAATAAAACTGCTCTTCATTTTAATACAATTACCATACAAACTTCGCTCCGGCAGATTTTCATTGTTTCGTTGCCCAGTGTGGCAGGTCCAGGAGAACAGGCGCGCGCGAGGGACAGAGAAAGAGAGATAGAGTGAGACAGAGAGAGACAGCGGGAGACGAAGAGAAACGGAGAGTGACACAGAGATGTAGAGAGACAGAGAGATAAAAAGAGAGGGACAAAGGGTGAACAAAGAGATAGAGATAGAGAGAAACTTAGTGACTTTCATCGGCTTCTGGGTAAAGAAAAAAATTAAAATATAGGTTTCAAATACCAATGTAGAACTTTCCGGGAATATCAATTTTCGAGAAAATCGGTTAAACGGCTTATGCTCTAGCGTTGTGAACAGACGGATGGACATACAGACAGACAGACAGACGTTTTTCCGTCAATTGATTTTTCGGTATGAAGGACGCACAAAACAAGGATTCTGGATGGTGTTAGAGAATTCTGTTTCTACATACAGCAACAGGATTTTCCTTGCCAGGGCCCGGCAATACGAGATTTTGTGCCGCAAATTCGCCGTTTTCCGGCGCACGACTGCAATAGTTTCTTTTCTTACATTAGTAAGTGTGAGAAAGTAAAACAACACCTAGGGCAACACCTAGTATTTTGCTAGGAATAATATATAATTTATTATTTAACAATTATACTGTATAATTCTAAAAGAAAATAAGCCCGTAACAAGTATTGTACATCAACTTCTGGGTCGCTGACCAATCCGAGAGAGTCACGTAGGTCGGGGGCTTCGAGCTTGTTTCGGCTGGGGTGGTGCCTCGCTGACGGGATACCCTGGTTGGGAAAACCTCGTTATCTGACGTTTACGTAGATGTCTTTGGGTCTCCCTACCCAGAAGGTACGATCACCGTCACCTAGCCAGGAATAAAACATGCACTGCACTTACGGGATTAATGACCTTAACAGTTGACGCGCCCGTAAACACTATTGAGTCAATCAAATGTTAATGATACCCGTCTGGATCAGGTTTTTTTTGTCTACTCCGTAGACATGTACAGTTTTTTACTGTTTTTAGCGTAAATAATTCAAAAATCAAGTCGGACTTCCTCCTTCGAAGGCCGGGCGTGTGCGCACCACACTGCGCCTCTCCATCAGTCCCTTAAAGTGGATTCGGAGGCCCCGCGCTGGCACTCGCGGGGGGCGGCTCTGTCCGAGTTCTCTATCTGTTCCGAGTGGGCGACCTGCGCATGTGCGTTTGACGTGGAGCCCGCAGAGCGCTCTCCGCCAGACAGTGAGATCCTCCGAACCCCAAGTCGCACTCGATTTGCGATGGGCTGTGATGGCTTGCAGCTGTTTCTCCTTTTGTCTCGTACAACCTGTAATGGAATTATTTATGTATTGTTTGACGAGAAAATCAATGAAAATTCTATTTTTTCCTAAATAAAGTATTCACCTTGAAATTCTAAAAAAGTGTAAGAATAGAAAAAGTACGATTTTCAGTTCAAATATTCTCTTAGTTTGGTCTTCTATATCAAAAATACGATACTAAACTATATACCTTAGAACACTGTCTAAAGAACACACACACACACATATATATATTGTGACGTACCTGGGAAACGGTACTCTCACGACAAATAAAATAATATAGAAGGACCGGGTAACATTCTTTCGTGAATGCGGCCTTTCCAGAGGGAATTGACACCATTAGAAGAATGACGAGGAAACTCTTTGCTGCAATTGAAAGTTTAATGACTGACACAACATATACATAAATTTGTTACATACGCAGTGCGCAAGGCCTTTTCATAATACATTCGTCGCACGAGTAACCGCTTACCGCTTGAAGCCTTCCGAATGTCCACCGGCTGACTGGAGGCGAGCGTGGCCGCCGTGGCAACAGCGGCGGCGTGTTCGGCAAACTTCGGTCCGCCCCGAAGCTTGTCGGAAACCGGATCTCCCACCCGGCGGTCGGCTTCCGTGAAATCCCCGATCGCAAGGGCAACGAAACTCTGCCGGCGATCCACCCACCCAGCCAATGCAAGCAATGTCAAAAAAATATAACTAACTTGCAAGCAAACCGCAATGGCGGTCCCGTCGCAGTCCTCCGATCACGAACGTCATGCTTCAATCCCCATCTCGACTGTTTCGAGCACGGCTGCGGCCGCCTGCTACATCAACACACCGGCGGACATGGAACGCTGTCTGTCGTCACATCAAACTCCAATACTTAATGTCACACCGATCCGGTCCTGGTGCGCACTTCCGTTTCTCCTAATCAATTTGATAATCTATTTTTAGCACGCTCTAAATCTTCCCACTCAATTGCTGCAATCAGTTCCAGCACTATTGGTAATTATTCAACTACAGAAGCTTGCTTGGGGCATGCACAAGCCCATCCCGTGGTTGCGCCTCGCGGCTCCTCCGCGATATCTCCACCCGGGCGCTTCGCGCTCCCTGCCGTTACTGCTCAACGTCACCAGACCGTCGCCCGTCTGCCCCGGTTTGACTCGTTGGTGGCAGCGGGGCGGCGTATAACTAACGCGATCGATTTAGTGCTCTCTTTTACTGTATAATTAAATATCAATTTTGCTTGTTAATCATGCGGAAACGTCTTGCGTTTCATTATAATATATTATATATAAATAATATATATAAATAATTATATTATATATAAGTATAACTATAACTAAATATAGAAAAAATCATCTAACACGTTAAAGTATCAAACAGTCTCGATCTAATTTCAGCGTACGTACTCAAACGCCTCCCTCTAAAAGTCATTGTACACATCCTAGCAGTATTCAATGCAGCCCTGAGAATGTCATACGTTCCCCATAAAAGGAAATATGGACATATCATTCCCATCCCCAAGCCAGGAAAACCAAATGACGACCCAGCAAGCTTCCGTTCAATCAGTTTGTTATCCTCCATGGACAAATCACTCGAAAAATGCATCCTCACCACATCTAATACTCACCTCAACTCAGCAAATACAATACCTCTTCATCAGATGGCTTCCTATCTCAGCGTTGTACGTACCACCAAATATTACATTTGACAGGACGTTATCGTGTGTTTTCATGATCATTAGCATACAGTAGCAATATTTCTTGACATCGCAAAAGCTTTTGATACAGTATGTCACCCAGGACTGATATTCAAACTCTGGGACATTGGCATACCTAAGTATCTTCCATGCATAATAGGTGTCCTTAGTGAACAAACTTCTTCAGTGCGACTTCCAGGCGCACTCTCAACACCATACTCCACCAAATCAGGAGTTCCACAGGTTTCGAGCATCTCCCCAACCCAATTCAATATCTACATAGCTGACGTACCTACCACACCATTTTCTTCCATTGCCACCATTGCAGATGACACTGCAATCTACTCTACAAACTGAGACTAGGAACAGCACTCGAGGATCTACAAGATCATCTCATCCTATTTTCTGATGGCGCAAAATAGCATATTCAGATAAACGCAAGGAAGAGTCAAGGAAAAACTCTTCGAAGACTCCACATCTCGCCCTATCGAAACCCTAACATAGCATGGATTCCCGCGAACGCCACGGCAAAATACTTAGGTGTATTATTCGACTGACGACTCACATTGAGATCAAATATCATGCACATAATTGCATTAGCCGCTAAAAGTACACATTAGTTATATCACTTACTTAGGAAATCATCCCCACTTGAAATACACACCCATTCATCTCTTCCAAACAATGACAACCTATTTTATGTTATGCATCTTCACTTCATGGATTCATTTTTTGGGTGCTGCGTCTGAGCCGAAGCATCCAAAAAACCAATATTCACAAAATCCAAACGTTCCAAAATAAATTACTATCATTAATCACAGCAGCATCCTCGTTTATCCCTAACTCTCAGCTCCATCAACATCTCGGTATCACCCCCATCACGGTACATTTCTTCTATCTATCCGCAAAATTCTATAACAAAATTTCTCGAATACCTTCAGCCCATTTCAAACTAGGTAAACAGAACTCCCATCGGAAACGTTTGAAAAGAAAATAACTGAGATAATTTTTTGACCCTTCTTAAGCAGACTGGAAACGAGTAGTCTCTCCGAGTAATATAAACTGCTTCTGAATGAAATAACAAAAATAAAAAAAGTATATCTTGTAAGTTTTCTGTATAAAAAATCAATTACTGTATCAGTTGCTCACGACTGCTGAAGACCACTGGCCGATCAAGAATAAATGGCCAAGCAAGCCAAAAACACAATCCCCCACTCCGAACTTACTGCGCTTCGTAAACGTAATTCCAGACAGTTGGATGCTTCGTATCATAGAATTGTATATTATTTCATATTTCTATGTTCGTTTCTTACATTCAACTTTTTGGTATACATTTACACATTAATCTTTTAGAAATTATTTAAAACATATTTGAAATATATGAAATAAAAATTTCTAGTCTTCAGAGAATATCAGATTGGAATGTAACAATGACTCGACAACAATGACTCGGGAGATAATTGTTGTGAATTACGTCTAATTGCTTGGACCTGATTTACCCTTTTGAACATCAGTTTTAATTGTCAAATTTGTGTTGATTTTTGTTTGAAAATATTTGGTTTTTTCAGCAAAAGTACAATTTGTATCAAGCAGGGTTGAGCGGTATTTACATACCCGTATTTGAAAAATGTAATTTAAATGTATTTTTGAGTTTTTTGGGCATGTATTTTAGAGATGTATTTAAATACATCAAGTAGGGGTATTTAAAAAATAAAACTGAATGCATTCTTTGAACGAAGATGATAGAGTAGAAGGATGATAGGTTATTTTTGATACCGCTAGTGAATGTACTATATTGAAACAAAAAGCAATGCCCCTTTTAGCTGATAATTTGAATTCTCTTTCTTAAATAATAAATCTCAATCATTAAAAATACTTTACAATTATCCCACAAAAAAGAAGCGTTTATTCGTTATACTACTAGTTTATGTTCATCCACGCAAGTTGAATGACTCTTTTCTTTTGCAGGTTTTATATATTCACCAACTAGGGGTTTAACGTGTGATGATTTGTTTGAAGAATTAGTTGTTTTAAAAGGAAATTTCATTTCTCTGTTAGACGTATTTATCAAATCATTTTATATTTAAAAATGTTTATACATATTGTTACAATACATTACAATAGTTATTGTTGAGTAATTTTTATGACAGTCAATTATTAATTTATTGTAATTGACAATTTGGATATATAGTTGTAAGAAAAAATATATTAATAAATATATCCAAATTACTGAATATTTATAGTATTTTAAGTATTTGAAGTGTTTTAAATATTTTATATTTCCCATATCAGCCCTGATGTATTTTGTGTATGTATCTAAATACTTATTTCTAAAGTGTTTTAGCGAATTAAATCCTAATTTAAAGTATTTTGCCCAACTCTTGTAATGGCTTTTACAGAAAATGATGTGTGAGATGTGACAAGTCGGGGAAGAATTGTTAAATAACTATTAGTAAATGCGATAAAGTACAAGCTGTTTTAGTACTATAAGTTCGATGTTATATCACTATAGTAACATAATTATAAAAGAATGTTGTTCTGTGTTGTTTTGGGAGTAGAATAAGATAATGGCATCCTCTTCTAGTCTGGTCGTATGCCAAATTCATATTCCTCAATACTTTATAGAAAGTATTTTTTCAAAATAACTTTTGAGTGATTATTGCGACCTAATCTTTAGGAATATCTAAAGAGTTTATTAGACAAAATATGCTCAAAATGGTCTTAAGCGCTTATTTTCGAAGTTTCAACGTTTCCTCCTAGGACACTCTGTATACAAGCACAGGATTTAATCCCTTTTTCGTTGCCAGGCTACGCATTTTTCTGAGGAAAATTCGCCGGTTCGATTACCTTACTTTCTCTTCTGACAAAGAAAGCGCAAGGAAGCGCAAAAATTGGAACCGTTGTAGAGAAAATGTTTGTTTAGGTATTTTATAAATTTCGGACACAAGTTACGCGAAATTATTCGTTGTTTCAGAGAAATGTACATAACCTTTTATAGAAATGGCTAATTTTTTACAACAGCCTTCGTTTAAGGCAAAAATCTTTATCTTTAAATTTTGTAGTATTAAAATGTTAATTTTCAGCTATTTTTAGAACAAATTACAAGAAAAGTACTTAGTTTTGGAAAAATTGGACATAACCGTATTTGAGAATATGTCTTTAAATAAAGTATTTTTAAAGGAAAAAAATCTCAATCTTCGTTGTTGTAACTGCAGCAATACGCCGAAAAATTAGAGAACATAAGACCTGCACTTTTTTCTTAAGTGTCCTTTACGCTATCCAAGAAAAAGCTTAATCAAGAGTGTGGAGCTATTTTTTAGATAATTTTGAAAATGTTTTTGAGGGTTATGAAAAGTGCCCTCAAAATCAAAATATATTTTTGAAACTTCCATATGCATGATTTCGTTCATATCAATAAGGAAATATCAATTTTGGAGAAAATCGTCTCAACGGTGACGACGGACGGACAGGTAAACAATCGAATTCACAATTACAATACTTTCTCTTCTTACGAAGTACATGCGAGGAAGCAGAAAATAGGGGAGTCTGCCGCTGAACCAGAATGGACCATCACGTTGGGAACACAAGCCAAAGACCGTCATCTCTGGGAGCACAAACGCACTGCATGAATAAAACAATGCGCAGTAAACGCAGCGTAGAAGCGGTGGCATGGTTCTGGTAGGACAGTGTGATGAAATGCCTAGAACGGGGTTAAAATTCAATAACACCTGAATAGTGTAAAATAATGGCTCTTTTGGAGTTTATTTGTGGTTTTCGACCTCACTAAAAATTCAATATGGTGAGTGACTTTTGGAAAACCGTGGAAGAATTCAATAAAAGGGACTATATTTGAGTTTTCGATTACAAATTTGAAACATTTGAACAAATAGTATTTTAGGAAGACTTAAGTAAAAGCATTTACTTTTATTTGTACTGCATGCTAAAAGTGAGACGATGCTCAAATGTTCAGATAAAAACAAAGTGTTTTTATCTGTTCGCGTATAACTGTTCTTAAAGCTAGATTACAAAGGCGTCGTGTGCCAGACGTCGCAACTAGCGCCAAACGTTTACTCCACCCCTTTCCCCTCACCACCGTTTGTCAAACTATGTAGCTTCATTGTTTGTAATGTGAGTAGCCGGTGAAATACAGGGATGTGCCTATGCATATTTCTGGTGAACACCATAAAAACACGCGTTGTTCAATAGACCACGCCATTGTAGTTACATCAGTGATATTTTAATGCTCTATTCGTTAATAAAGTAAATAATAAATACAAAATATTTGTTTTGAAACATTTACGTATTGTTCTGAACATTTAGCAATCATAATGAGTCGATGCCGATTATAATAAAAATCGTGTGACGAGTTACTTCAGCGGACGCTTATCAAAAGCCATGTGTGCACAGCACCAAGCAAGTGTTTGATGTGCGAGTCAAGTCATTTAGATGTATCGATAAAACCCTTTAAAATCTATAAAACCATTATAAACCTTTATTTATAACTACTCATCAAACATGTTCAATCCATTACATGTAATGTTTCATTGTAAAAACGAGTTTGTTTTTATTTTTACCCGAAGGAGTCAGCTAGACTAAGCCTTTATAACAACGCTTGGAACACGGCGCCTTTGTAATCTAGGATTAATGTAGCATGGAACACAATTAGTAATATTTGCATTGAAATGAAATGAAAGTCAGTAATACTGACTAAAAATATTGTATGACACACGTGGTAAAAGCGCTTTTATTTTTCTCGTAGAATTGCGCTACTCAGACTGTCGGCTTCGTGGCAACTCTTTCTCGCAAAATAAATTGGAATTGTTACTACTCGTGTCATAAATAACTTGTTTTTTGACAGTCTTTAATAAGTTTAGTTATTTCTCGCTATCAAAATGCAATTTTTAATGTTTAAGTTAACTGTGAATGTAACAAAGAAAAATTGCCTTCGTCTTCGTATATTATTTTTATTAACAAAGAACGTACTTTATACTTTTAAATTAAGTTTAACACAATTAGAAAAAACACATTTTGCATCTACCTCTATAAACATGACTCATTATCACCTATTCGCACGATGAATGTACTATGAATATTAAAAAAATTGAATGAAAGTAGGATATTGTGAGATTTGTAAATTATCTCTACTTTGTCATTCATTTTTAAAATAAATTTACCATTGTATCGGTTCAACAAATCATTAAAAAAACGTGTTTGACGTGAAAAAATAATACAAGGGCTCATAATTAAGTACATACTGTCTGTAAAATGTTCCATTTTAAAATTTGAATTATTATTTTCACAGAACAAAAATATTTGTTTTTGATTCCGCAGTAAAATTTCCGTCCTGCTTGGGTGACACCGTAAACACAATAGAGAGCTATGTTCAACTTCAAATACAGCTTTTACGTGTAAGTGCCGACCATTCTCACATACGGAATTTAATAGTCCCAACAATAGTGCAGCCAATCTATGAGTTGAAAATTCTCAATTAGAAAAATTTAAATGTTTTGAACTTTGGCCAGGTTTTCGGCACATGGCCCACCGTGCGTCGCCCCCCCCCACCTGCGGTCAGATCAGTTGCATGCGCGCGTGTGTGCGGAGGCCGGCGATGATTAATGCGCAGGCGCCACCGCTGACGGCGTCGGAACAGACGAGAGCGCGGCCCCGCGGTGAAAAATGACGCGCCGCCCGCCCTCGCCCACGCATCAATCGCGATGCGAAACCGCCCGGGGCGTCGCCCGGTCCACCGACGCCCCAGCGGCGCCACCAGCAAATCGCTGCCATCCTCCTGCTCGCGGCGCGGAGCCCAGTCTCCGGAGGCCGACTCGGCCCTGGCGCGTCAACTACTGTGATCATCGGTTCCGTAATTGTGTTCATGGTATATCCTGGTTGATTGATGTTTTCGGACGCGTCAACTGCTGTGATCATCGGTTCCGTAATTGTAGTTTGTGTTATATCCTGGTTGATAGATTGAATGATTGATTGATTAGTGTATTCGAACGCGTGAGCAGCTTTGGTCATTAGTTCCGTAAGTATATTAAATGTTAGGTCGCGGGAGGTGGAAGCGTTCCTTCCCCGTTAATGTGAGATGTACCCCGACCTACACGTCGGTTTGCGATATTTCCCCGTCCAAGCGTCTCCCCCGGTGGGACGCCGGCCCAGTCGAGACGAGCTCGAAGATACAGGGCTGGGGGAGGTATAAACTGACGCCCCTGCAATGCCGTTGACCGGGCGGTCCTAGTTTCGAGTCCCGACGGTGGCAGGAGTTTCGACACTAGCTACATAGCTAGGTCGAGTTCAGCCACTGTCAGAAGGAGCATTCTAGTTGCCGGTTGCTCTGATCGTTTTACGTTGTTTTTCCGATCAGTATCAGACGATGGCCAGAGCAGTACCCAAACAAAAGGGCCACGGACCGCGCCCGATCTCTCCTTCTCATTCCTTGTCCTATCCTCCCCCCTTACTCCCACTTACACTTACATAGAGGACACTAACACACTTGCCTGAAGACCGCTCGGGAGCGCAGAGCATGTCCCGACTGGGGAAGTTTTAATCTGGATCATCAGGTTTGTAAGATAACAAAAAATAATGTTCATGGAACACGTCGATTCTTATCCGCAGGTTTTTGTATTTTTTCATGCCACGCCATACAATACAATCTTCGTCTGTAAAAATATTGATATTTAAGATAATATTCGAAAGAATTTTCGATACCACATTACTAAACTTTTATTTGTTTCTTTTTGCTTTCAGTATTCTGCCACACGCACGTCCATTCGTAGAACGAATACGCCATTATTTAGTTTTTACATTTTCTAATATTTACGTTTTTGCGCAATAACAAAGAGAAACGCATAACCACTATTGAACCCTTACATTAAAAAAAATTAAAACTCTCCTAGATTAGAGAAAAACTAATATTTTGATCTAGTACGCAAGAACACATTTTCAAGCACCAGTGGATTCTGCCATACATGCGCAGTGATTTCACTTCAGGGAATCTTTACACGTGCACAACTAAGCAGCAGAGATTTGTTTATCGACGTCCTTCTCACATAGCATTAAAGAAATAGCAAGTTTTACGCAGTAGAAAGTACACAGTTTTATATGTTGAAGGCTAGCATTCCACTTTTACCCAGAAAATAAACTTCGGTTGAACTCTGACCAACGCCGTGAGTGACAGAGAGTTAAGGCGATATTAACGCGTTCTATGATAATGCGAGAATTAAGAAGCCACACTACAGACATATTTTGTTTGTAATGTCACCGAATTTTCCCACAAAACTCATGAATCTGTAAATTCTCCAAAAGTGTCTTCATTATCTAAACCGATTGTACATGATCCCGTCATTTTTCAATTATCAATAGTACCTACAGAATATACAGTCGATGAAGAAACGCATGACGAAAGCTCTCTTTTATCTTCCAGCAACGTATCAGACCCTGTCTACCAATCTGGAGAAGGTATTGATTTTATTGGCATTGGTCATCTTTGTGCCCTCGTACGAGACCTGGCCCAACGAAAGGTCAAGCTGAACTGCTCGGTTTACGCCTTAAAGAATTGAATACGTTTGCACCGGATACAAAACTCACCACAGACGCAAAGAATTTGTGAAATTCTCTGCAATGAAAGACAGAATTTTTATTGCGCGGACGTTCAAGGTCTCTTGTTTGCCTTGGGGTGGAGCAACGTTAGAGGATTGAGGTTGTTCATCGACTCCTCTAAAAGAAATTTGAAAGCAGAATTGCACAATGGAAACAAATAAGCGTCTGTGCTTGTCTGAAAGAGACATATGAAACTGTCAGTATTTCTTGAAAAATTACGCTATCACGAACGTAAACGGTGTATCACTTGTGATTTAAGAACCATTACAATTCTCTTGAGAATGCCGACAGGATACACCAAGTATTTCGAGTGTAACAGAAGAGATACGAGGCATCACGAAAAAATGGCCTATCAAAACTAGAACGCAGCCAGGAACTAAAACGGCATTAGTGCGCTGATGATTCGTGATCGGGGCACTGCAATCATGCCTCAGCTTCACATCAAGCTGGAGCTCACGAGAAAAGTCGTGGAAGCACTGGACAACGACTCAGATGCTTGTCGGTACTTGTGCAACAAGATTCCAGAATTGAGTTACATGAAAGTGAAAGAAGGAGTGTAGTTATACAAATAAGAAAGGTAATTGCTGATAGCCAAATCCAAGGCTTACTGAATGATACTGAAAAAAGTGCATGGCTGGTCCAGCAGCCGACACCGCTAGGAGGAACGTCAAGGTAACGCAATGGACCACACGCATCGTTGGAGGTGGCTGGTTTATACCCCGAAAACAGCATACCTTTGCTTCATGTGTTCAATATCAGCGCATTTGCTGTAGCTTCTGGAAGAAAATTAATAGTTCGACTGCTCAGAACACGAGCATCTGCAATTTTCCTTATCACTTCCAAGCGTAAGCAACATGTAGACACTTATCAAGGTCCTATGCTGTGGACCTCAGACCACGCATTCCCTCTTAGAGCGACAATGGCCACGGTTATGGCTGCGGAGTTCCATCACACAGAATATCTTACACAGTGGTTGACAGATGAGGTAAAATTATTTACTCAGTGATAATTTACTCATTATAATCAGTTTTGAAATAAAGTACTTTATCGCCTTAGTGTGGCAATGAGCTTCATTATGCCACCAGGGCGGTAAAGTAATGGCATACTTTGCCACTCTTCTTTTGGAAACATATCGGACTCTTTGATCCTCATAATCAAACATTTTCCGATATAGAATGAACTTGTTTTTCATACCAACCTTTAAAAACTAAATACTCATGCTCATATTTCATTCTTGATTTGTTGAGTAACAATGTTTATAAAGCAGCATTTCTTACCATTTTCTTATCAGAACTATGTCGAAAAGTATAAACCTAGTGTATTTTAATTGTTCACCTTGTTGAGAACAGTATCACCACTTACAGGATAAAAAATAGGAATACTAAATGGAGACGTAGGACAGAGATCCAATTTTTATTATACAAAAAGTACAATCAACATGTACAAAAAATAAATAATATAGTATAAGAATTATTCTACATTGATATCAGGTAAGTATCCCATCGACTTCATCTACTTCTTCATACTACAACAAAAGCATATGTTTGTTTACTGCAAGTGATAGTAGTAGCTGAGGTAATTTCAATGTATTGTGAACTCTAATGAGTTTATGGTAGTTCTGGTTGTCATGATGTTCTCTCACATTGGTCTAGGAGTGGAGGCTAATGTTGATTTTTTCCAGGCCTAGAAGTTTGAGCTTGATAAAATCTTATTCTTTCCAAGACAGTGGCATTAATCTTGTCAGTCTGGCATTTGTGATGAAAACATCGTGCTGCCCGATCATCTTAAGTCTTGGATGAAATCTCGAATATGCGAAGATATCTTGGCTGCTGTGCCCCAGATGGATGCCGTAGTCCTAATGGATATATAGCTTATTTCAACAGTTTATTTCCATGATATTTGATGGTATCTAGTATCCAGTATATTTTTTATTTGAAATTGAAGTCTTTTTCTTGCAAGAATGTACTTCCATGTACCGTTGTCTAATGTATTCCAATATTTACACTTTCCACTGTACTATTGATTGTTGTTGAATGTGGACGTAGGCATGTTTTTCTCACGGTAAATTATATGACTGATTTATTTCTCGGTCGATTTTTATTTTCCACTTTTTGGCCAATCTTCAATCATTATGAGATTTCTTGTAAATGTCTGATCACATTAGGCGTCGTTCATCCGAAGCTAGTATGGCCGTATCATCTGCAAAAGCTATGTTGTTTTATCTATTTTGCGTATATCAGCATAATAGAGCTGGTATAGACAAGATGCCACATTAATGTAACAATTTTTACAAAGTAGATTAAAACTGTACTATATTAATGTCGTGACATCTTATTACAATACTCACTTTGTCACCAAACTTGGCCTAACGGCCTTGGTTGGCGATTTCACACCCTCGTATTGTAATTAGATACTTACAAGAATATCGCAAAAAACTATTTCCTGTCAGTCGTGTTTCCTACGTTCACTTTACCCAGTGAAGAGACTTCACTAGAATCATCTCGGGCAGAGATCCTAAACCTATGTTAGATAAAGAACCATTTCCTTTTTTGTAAAACGGGCCAGGAGCATTTATTTATTTTATTTTGTTAAATAAATGATAATTCGTAACACAAACATCTAATGCTACATTACAAGTTTCATTTTGTTACAATAACTGTATGGATCACATAGTACTATTATGATCTACATTTGTGTTTTTATTTTCTCTTCCCTTTGCAGTGTAATAAAACAGAACGCAGTAGAATTTTTGAATTTTCGTATTCAACCCAAAATCACCTCGTTATCAACATTTAATTTAAATAAACCGAAAGAAAGCGCATGAGTCAAGGGGTTAATATATTAGCATTAATATCTGAAAGCCAATATTTAAACAATATTTATTCAAAATAAGGTAAGTGATACAAATAAGGCCCGTGAAGGTAATATGGCCAAGTAGAGGCTGTGTTGTTAGCTGAAAATGTTTACCCTATAATAACGCGTTGAGGGCGCTCAACCCTTATAATTCCTTTCCAGGCAATTTTATCA
Organism: Gryllus bimaculatus; assembly: GCA_017312745.1. Taxonomy (NCBI): domain Eukaryota; kingdom Metazoa; phylum Arthropoda; class Insecta; order Orthoptera; family Gryllidae; genus Gryllus; species Gryllus bimaculatus. The sequence continues at coordinate 358,326 of BOPP01000138.1, forward strand.
TTAGTGACACTTGAAAGAGGGTTTTGTAATTTTAAAAGAATATATATGAACGTTTAGCGCATTTAATGAGCAATCTAATTAGATTAACGCCATTAAATTTGCTGAATATTTTACCGATATAGGAGATATTTTATTACAGTAACACGGCCAATGCGGTAAAGGTAAAGGTAGCGACTGTGTTGTTAGCTGAAAATGTCTACCCTAGATAGTTCTAGCTTGATGTCTAGAAGAGCGTTAGCCCCCCACCAGGTTTGTTGACGCATCCGCACTCAGGGGCACCCATTGCCAAGAACGCGCTGAGGGCGCTCAACCCTTATAATTCTTTTCCAGGCAATTATATCATTAGTGACACTTGAAAGAGGGTTTTGTTCTTTGACCGTATATATCAACGATTAGTGCATTTAATGAGCAATCGAATCAGGTTAATGCCGTTGGATTTACTCAATATTTTACCGAAGTGGGGAGATTATAACTTTTTTTTGCTGACAATAGGGCCAAAGGCGTAGGACGGAGAAACTTTCGTTTGTCCTCAATGTGAAGCTGATTAAACTGTAATGTTTGATAGTTTTCTAGCAATTACTGATGTTTTCAACTGTTTATAATAAAGTATTTTTAAGAAAATACTGAATTTGTTATTTATAACCCAGCAATCTTTGCATTACTGAAATAATGTCGGCCGTATTTTTGTAAAATTAGACTATAAGAGAGTAATTCTGAGAGAGTAGCCCTGATTCCATGATCAGCTACAGGAAACCAGTTAATCTGGCAAAGGCTATATTCCTGGATTTTTTTTTGTGATATACCTATTTTCACTTGATGCAAAATTTTTAAATTTCGTCATGATGATGTTAATTTGGCCAAATGTTGAAAACTATAACCAGGACAATTTGAGGAGCTTACCGTGGCCATACTACCTTCACATTCCTTATCTAATACTAAAATACGTCTTTTATGTCAACTAGGCTCTGAGCACCTGGGGATGTTCCCTTGCTAGTTAAAAGTATTGATTGAATGCAGATGTTTTAGAATTAATATCTCAGACTGTGTGCAGCAAATTGTTACGTTTCCCCAGTATTCTCCTTTACCAGCACTGACTTGAGTAACTTCTTAACATTTCCATTTGTTACAATGCAGTAATATAAGTTCATGCAATTAGTTTATAATGTTAATCTTTGTTGCATGAGTACATGTTTTGAAAACGAGCGACGTTAAATACGAGTTTCCAAATTTCTACGAATGCAATACAGCAACATTACAAACGAGAACATACGCGAAACGACTTTCGTGTGTGTTCTCGGGTATTTGATATCTGTGCAAGAAAACTATGGTCAGCTGTTCCGTTTGTTACTACCGCCTCGCGATTCTCTTGCTGCGATTGGCTGAATGTGTGATGACGCGAATCATTCGTGCCGTAAAATGCTAAGACGTCATCATCTGTGCCCTACAATGCCCTTCTATGAACGATTCATACAGCAGAAAAGATTGTTTAGTAAAATGCTAGCATGTAAATAGTACATTATGTAACGATGATGTAAAAAAGTTTCTACTAATAAAAGAGATTAAAACTGACAAGCGTAATGAAGTCTTAAAGGCAATTTTAATGTACACAATCGAACGCAACATTTATTAGAAGCGAGTCTCATGGATTAATTAAGTGCCAATTTGTATGTAAATTCGCTGTGATTTGTAAAGAACCTGTCAAATGATATTTGATCAGTATTGATTAATATCGTTCAACGAGTTGGAGCCATCAAATGACAAATGAATTATATAATGAAGTAGAAAAAATATTTTATGCATTTTTGCCATTAAATTTTCCTTTTATTTATTAAACGCCATTTTGCAAATTTATAGTTTAATCACCTGGAAATTTTGTAATCAATCAATATGAAAGGTATCCTTCTGCTTAATGGATGTCACTGCTTTAACTGTGCCCCTATTCCGCAGGTGGAATTAGTACAGCGCTCACACTCGCTGAAGAGGCCTGTGAAATATACTCGCGGTGGCATATTATAAATAAAACGCTACATAAGCACATTATACGTTTGACACATGTTTGCTTTGTAGAAAGAACTTGCATCGATAAGTAATAAATATTAGAGAAGTGACACACGAGACTGTTTCGCTGCTATAAATATTTTCCTCTTTGCGTGCAAGCTGAGCTATGTTTACGTAACCAGTAGCTGCCGTAAAATAAAATAAACCTCTGACCCACACCGAGAAAAAGGTCATGTATGTTTTTGTATTGCACAGTCTCCTTTTCTATGAATTGGAAGCCACCTATTCCCTTTCCTCTCCCTCTCCCGCCATTGGAGGCCATGGCGGACAGGAAAGGGGAGGCCATGAAAGTTGTAGATAATTCAGCCATCTATACATCCGGAGGCCGTGCATGACTCCCTTTCAATCTTTCTTCTTTTCAATAACCAAAAAAAGATAGCGATTTTTATCGTTAAGAAACTATGATCCAAACCAAAATCCATAATTTTTGTACTTCTGTAAAGATAATTACCCGCATCACCTGTATCAAAAATATTTAAGACGAAAAATTGAAAGCCTGCACATACCAGTGGAACGCTATGGATGCAACCCACAACACAAATTATGCTGAAACTGCAACACACTTGCATAATAATAATAATAATAATAATAATAATAATAATAATAATAGTAGTAGTAGTAGTAGTAGTAGTAGTAGTAGTAGTAGTAGTAGTAGTAATAATACTACAAGAGCCCACGAGCCTTTAAAGTAGTTTTTAACGTTCCTAAATGAGACGTGTCAAGTTTCACAAGCCTTAGTCAACATTATGAACTCTTTTTGGACATTCTATTACATATTTGGAGGATATCGCGGTAATAGGAGAAAGAGTTCGTAATTCGGTTTCAATAAGATGTTTGCAGTTTTAAACCAATGATTTAATTAGGGCAGAGTTTTTTCCGGGTCCAATAAGTCATTATTATCATTATCATTATCATTATTATTATTATTATTATTATTATTATTCACGAATACCAGTTTCCTAAGTAAACAGATGAAGGGACTATCGTGCTCTACAATACTTGTGCTGTTAAGCACAGTACAATACGCAGCCCTAATAGTGGGTTTCCTAATAAAGCGATGTATGCACTTTTTTGCAAAACCTGGGTGTTTAGTCAAGTTCTTACACAAATTTTGCGAAACAAATCCCAGAGCTCGGATAACTATCGGGACGACTTTTATGCCACACATTGGGCTATTCTCGATTTCCCAACTCTTGTATTTAAGACGTTTCTATGCCTTTTTGGTTACGACGTTTTAATCACATGGCACAGCAACACCAACAAGTACACTCACTTTTCCTCCAAATTCCGGGTAACAATTCCAAGATAACACTTCCGGAATAACGCATCCGGGTTATTTTCCGCAAACGTGCGACCGGTTTGAATACCTGGTTGTATAGTAATGCACTCAGTTCAACAGAAGTCATCGGTTATGGTGAGGGTTGGTACCCCTTGTAGCACTTCTAAGGCGGCACAGATCTGCCAGTGCAGATCCTCTAGACACCCGGTCTTGTCTTTGCACGTGTTCGGTGCTTGAGGGGAGGGCACCAGGGACTGCCGGAGGCGGCGAGGCGGGCAGGCAGCGAGGCCTGGTGTCGGATCGCGTGACTGCCTCGTTTCACATTTGCGATTTCCAATCAGCGACGGCGGCATTGGCTTTCGCTTGCGCCCACTCCTGCTCCTCCTCCTCCTCCTCCTCCTCCCTCGCCCTCCGGCCGACTTGGCTCTCGGCAGCAGCTGCTGACTCTGCCACGACTCTAACCGGGAAGACGCGGCGGTCAAGGCCCGACAGTGGTGCATTTCGACACCGCTAGAGAGATGTGCCAAATTCAACCGAGTTGGCTGCAGGAGAATTCTAGTTGTCGCCGGCTCTAAAGTCTAGCTTTATGTGGTTTCTCCGAACGATACGAGGCGAGTGCCAAGGAAGTGACCCAACAAGCAGATCTCGATCCATCCTTTTTAACCGTCTTCTCTCCGCTTACTTTAACGAGAATGAAAATTCCTCAAACGAGAGAGGAAAATTAGATTTTACCTCTTCCATTTTTTCCAATTTTCGAGAATAGAGATTGCATCAAAAGTGGAACCAGCACCACTCTCATTACCGTTATTAGCTACATGCAGCAAAAATATTTAAAAGTAAACAGAAACCATTTCTGAGAAAATGATTGTTTCAAATATAAAAATTGGCTATCTTTGGGGAAAAATTATGGAAATCATTCCCATTTTTCGATATATTGAACATCACACTACTAGAAAGTTTGTTTATGATGATCATGGTTCATTGAGAAATCTCGGAAGACGCCAAAAATGTGGAATTTCTGCAATTTTCCAAAAATTAATGTGTTTAGTGATCATGACACATAACTTTCTCTTAAGCACCCTTAATACTTACATACATCAAAATTTCATTAAAAAAATTGGTATCTTTTTATAAGAAATTGTTTACACAAATTTTAAAAAATTGCCTACATTTTACGCAAAATGACGCGTTATTCTCAAATTTTCCAAAAAGTTGTACACTTCTCTAAACAAAAATTGATGGCGGCCATTTGCGGCTAAGTTCAGCGGCTTGGCAGCCCTATTCATGAAAACGTCACAGGCGGGGCACACAAACCACCCAGTCAATCTTAACGGAGCGGCCTAACAAAATTAGAAGTAGAAAATGGTGACCCCCCTTTAGATGCGGAAATACTTCCAATAAAGATATGAATGAAAACAGTTTTATGAACATGAAAGTAAAATCACTGAAAAAAAATTACAAGTTCACCAGTTTTAACACACTTATTTTTGACGAAAATACATTGATACGAGATAAAATAACACTAATTTTAGACGAATTACTTTCTCATAGACATTTTAATTTCAATATTATATTTCATACCCAATCTATGAACTTCCACAATCATGAAAATATCGAATGTTCAGTTCACTATAGACTTTATAAATAAGAAAAACCATAATAATTGTAGATATTCAATTGTATGTTTATACAATTTGCAAAAATTGCATAACAGTGTATTTCTCTAACCGATAGATGACTCCTAAGGAACCATTTCAATAAAATTCAAAGACCAAATGTATATTTATCATTACAGTAACAAACTATATATTAAGCAATCAATTTGCATCTCTTGAAAAAATGTTATTTTGCAATGTTCAACTCGGGGACATATTTCGAACAGACCCCGGCAGAAATAATGCACATTTCTCAATTGTTTTTAAAATTGTGAATTGTTGCAAAATTCGCAATCTTCGCTTCTATAACACCAGACAGCCCTTCCCATTTTCAAATTGCAAAAATTGGGAATAGTTTATAAAGTACAAATTTTGCTATTCTTTTTTATTCATTCAACACGATTAACGTCCAACAAGTTGTGAACTAGCGGAGATACTTCGAGAAGAAAACATCGCAACAAGACCTGTAGGTTGGCACCGAATTTCATTTATTAGTATGTGAAAAATACTGCCACCTGATTAGATGCGATATGTACTACATTTACAGGATTCATTACTAAAGAAGTTGGCTCGCAAACACTGAATGTTCAGTCAATTATTCTCGCTGAGCCATTGCATTTGCGACAAATAAACCAACCACCAACAAAGGAAACCACGATTTGCCCATAAATCGCTCGAAGTCCACAAAGTTTGATGGACTCTTCTGGCGCTTAGGAGGCTTGAAACTTCCCGCGACAAGCTCGTAAGACCGCATGGCGGTGGCGGCAAGAGATGTCGAATCCTTTATGGTGGTTTGTGCGGGGAAGTCTGCGACAGGCGGCAGCGCGGCCAGGGACAGTGATGCAACGGCGACGGCGGCGAAGGACAGCGGCGCGGAGGCGCAGACGACATGCCGCCGGACAGCAACGCCGGAACGTTGGTCAGAGACGGCGACATTACAATTAAGAATTAGTGAGTCTGGTTATTCTGCAGGTTCATTGCAGGAGTATTCGCAGTAGAGATTTTCATTTCTGAAACACGGTAGAATCTTGTAATGTAGGTGTGGTGATGGGTAGGGAATCATGGCTCAATGCGGTAATATTAAAAGCTGAAACCTTCAGATACATTTTTTTAACATTTAGACGTGATAGAGTAGATTGCATTGGTGGGGGTGTTTTTATATGTATAAAAGTTATCTTTGAAACGGCAGAGGCATGGGTGGATGACAAATATCAAATCATAGATGTAGACATTCCAAATAGAAACTCATGAAATCAATGCGAAGTTATAGGCGCATACAGGTCACAGCGACATGAACACGAACCGTTGCAAAGGCTTAGAGAAGGAACATGCGTAATCAGGAAAAGTGTAAAACCGTCATTATTGGAGGAGACGTAAATTTACCGCGCGCTCCCTGAGAGGGGGCTGAGGGTTAAAGGCGCCGCCCAATACCTCATAAACGAGCTGGTTTGGGACAACAGCTTAACTCATGTAGTGAGCAAACCTACTCGCGATAATGCTTTACTGGTCGTTTTCCTTATTACACCGGTTGATATGCATCTTGCCTGTGATGTAATTCCTGGAATTAGCGATCACAAAGAAATCCTTCTAAAAATGCATAGGGATGGTCAGGGAAATCATCATTTGAAAAAGACAAATATTTCAAATGTATAGAACAGACGTCACATTCAATTATATTTGAAGAGTAATTTTCTAACGTGGTCTTCTAGCGGATGTACAGTAGAACAGATATAGACAAATTTTAAGAACATACTTTCAGAATGCTTAGCAAAATTCGTGCCTACCAATAAACGTTGGTACCATTCGGATCCTGTTTACTACAACAAATAAATGAGGCGACTGAAAAGGTAGGTTAGGAAAGCGTATAGTAAACGTAATATCAATAAGGAACAAAAAATAATTTTCTACAGTTATCTAAAGAAAATTAACTGCAATAAATTCTAAACGATCGATTCAACTGTTGGCAAAATTTCTTCAAGTATGAGAATCATAAGAAAGGGAACAAAGAAAGTATTCCAGCGATCTGAACAGACGCTTCATTAATTTCAGATGGCAGGCGGCTTCTTTAACGCATCTGTTTTCAAGTAGAAGTATCAAACCCCAGTAAGTGAAACAACACCCGTAATAGAAACATATCCAGTCGATTCAGGAATTAATAGAAGAAGAATTGCAAAAATTATGAGAAATAAATCTGTAGGTCTTGATGAAATATCAGAAGAAATACTAGAATTGGGAGGGGAAGCCATGATTCCGTACCTTACACAGTTAATCGAAGTTACTTTAAATAATAATACGATTCCTCAAAATTGGAAAAAGGTAATTGTAGTATCCATTTACAAGGGAGGTGACTAAAGGGTTGTTAACAATTACAGGCCTATACGTTTGACATTAGTCGTATGCAAGCAGATGGAACACATAATTGCGGAGTATATTAGTTTGGAATAAAACTGATGGGCTATTTCATAATCAAGCCGGTTTTCGTCCTAGGTATTTGTGAGAAAGTCAAACTATTGTTTTTTGTCAGGGCATTGCAGACTCACAAGACGAAGGGAGTAGGGTCGATTTAATAATATTATATTTTTAAGGCATTTGAAATTTGTTCTGCGTGACCTTTTAATTGCCAAATTGTCAAAACTAAATTAGATCATCGAATAATACGATAATCGGATAAAATAATTTTTTACGGGGCGCTCTCAGAATGGGTGATAAATATTCAGCGGAAGCCGATGTAACCTCTGAGGAGTGCGTTGGGCCCATTATTACTTTTAGCGTTCATTAATGACATTGCAACTGGAATAAAATCGAAAGTTAGACTTTTCGCCGATGATTGCGTAATATATAGGAATATTGGCTCGTCTGCGGATGAAAATATTTTACTGAACTATTTAAATTTTCCTTGGAACTGGGCGTGCAGAAATAAGATCCGGAAAAGAGTAAAACCATTTGTTTTACCAAGTCTCGCTCAAGTGACTCCTATTATGAGTTTGGAACTAATCTTACATCACGTGAGTTTTTGGGTGTATTCTTGCCAAGCGACGTGGGTTGGTCGGATCATATTAACAATACGGTCAAAACATCCTGCAGGACGCTGCACTTTGTAAAGCGTATTCTAAAAAATAGTAGTCCAAATGCTCGATCCCTAGCATATACTACACTGGTTCGTCCTATTTCAGACTAAGGAGCGGCAACCTAGGGCCTGTAGAGACAAAATTCAAAAACGGGCCGGAAAGTTTGTAAATGATGGGCGCGTTGTTGATGGACGAAAAGAATGGGTGTCCTTATCGGGGAACGGATGCATTTAAGCGTAATGAACAAGATATACAGAGGGGACACTGAATATTACAAAAACTAAATTATAAAAGGAAAGGAGACCATCCTCGGAAAATACGACGTAGAAAACCAAGAACTGGCATAGGCAAATTCTCTTTTGTGAATTACACTATAGTGGATTGGAACAAACTACCTGCAAAAGCAGCAAAGGCTCTTTCTTCTAATGTAGTCAAATTTAAAAATATGCTTAATTCCATCTAGATTATCATTTACAATACTGATACATTCATCTCTATTATTATTATTATTATTATTATTATTATTATTATTATTATTATTATTGCCATGTCCCTTATAAGCGAAGTGAAATGTAGTCTAATCTAGAGGAGTGTAGTGTAGGTGTAGTGTGGTGAAGAGTTAGATAAACTAGAAGTCAAATTAGAGATAACTAGAAATCAATTAGAACTAGGATTATCAACCTCTGATTCTAACTGTAATTCCATCTTATCGAGGAGGCAGGTTTCAATGATAAATTAAATATCAATTTTACGTTTGTGCCGCACTGCGGACTTATGTAATGAAGAAAAAGTAAAAACCTCTGAAGCAAAAATCAGCAGTTTTATTATATTATTCCGTAGCCGATCCCAATAATGCAAGGAAGTATGTGATGTTGAGCACCACTAGTTTTATAGTGCGATCTATAGAGGGATATTATGTAACTAAATCATTCATTTATTTTTTCGAAATATTGGAAGATTCCATTTTTTTTAATTTTATGAATGTATAAGCGAACCACACATTTCAGTGAGAGCGTAGGCTTCCGCGGACGGATTCCTCTCCTGGCATCACGCCCTGAAGAAGGTCGCAGAATGGCGACCGAAACGTCGGCACCTTCGTCATGGACGCGGCGTCACCCGGACAGCCTAGTAAATACACATATTTCAGTACCTAGTGTTACGTATGGTACACATGTTCTCCATAGTTAAATAAGTCTAAGTCTTTTTTTAAGTGGCTGGAAACGCAGAAAGCACAGAAAACGCTCCTAGATAACTTTCAAGCGTCGGAGCGAGTCTGGGCGAGTTGTTTTTTTTTTGTTTTTTTCGACTTAGCTGAAGGTTTGTGTGCTTGTTGTTATGTTGCAGTTCTCATGCATTTTGCGTTTTACTGCTATGGGTAAGCAACTGGTGTGGGTTCATGTTGGACCTTAATCAATAACCAAATCGGCTTTTGTGTTGCATTACGCCCTTAGAATATCAGAGGGGAGTACTTGTCTTCTTTGCCCTAGAGTGAGTATATGTCGAGCTAATTGTTTTAGCGGTGCCGGAGCTTCGTTGGTTTTCAAGGCTTGATAGGCTTCGTTAAACAAAAGACGTCTCAAACATTGAGTGAATGACTTTATATTAACTCAGTACTTTGAACCGTTTCCGAAACGGAAGGAGAGCTATGGACCGCAGAATTTTGTTCTGTAGCAGCTCAAGTGTATCCTTGCACTTCTGTGATGTGTGTTCACCACGTTGCCGCAGCGTAGGTGACCACAGGCCGGCAACACATTTTAGTCAGCCAAGCGACGTTCCAAGGGGAGTGTAGGTTTCCTCAAAAGAGGTTGTAATAGTCGAACTCTCTGTTGTAATTTTGATCAACTCCGCCTGACATGAAATGCCAGCGCAGCCTTCGATCAAAAGTGACGCCTACGTAAGTTGCCTTAGGTGCCTATTTTAGTTTTTGTATACCAAGTGTAATTTGTTTTGGTGGTGTTAAACGTTTGGTGTATTTGTGTTTGCGATGGGTGTAACAGATGGCCTGCGACCTTTCCACCGAAAAAGTCAAGTGATTTTGTTCCGCCCACTTCAGCGTCAGGTTCATCTATTTTTGAAGTATTTTGAGTTTGTGGTGTAGGTTTATTGCTCTTGCTAAGTCGGCTATGTCATCAGCATAAAGGAAAAGCTGTATTCGTGGTTATATGCGGGATGTCATTGACAACTGCAGACTAGAGCAGAAGTGGCGGAGCCCTGAGGGACTCCAGCCGCCAATCCTCCCCTTTGAGGATCTCGCTTTGCCCCACATTACCACGAATGTTCGGTTTGTGAGAAGATAAACATTCGCTTACATCTGTGAAGGCAGCGCCGAAGTTTGAGGAGTGTAACTGTGTGGCACTTTGTCAAAAGCTTGTACCATGTCGAGATATATGACAGGTACATCCTGTGAAAGTAACAGATAACAGTAACAGAGGAAATCTGCTGAGGCATGCAAAGTGCTTGTAATGACGCGGAATGGCCCGGTCTGAGTGCAAACTGTTCATCTCGGATGAGGTTTCACGAGAGAGCAGTTGGATTGTGATTTGGGTCGTAACGTTTTATTTTAACACCTCTAGTTCGTTATTAAGAAGGATACGAGAAGGGGAGGAATCTAAAACGTCTATGAAATATTTTTTTTCGTGGACACAATCATTAGGAAAGATTTTCTTTTCGACTTCAAGCGGCGGCATTTTTTACCATCTTATCCGGCCAAAGTCTGTAATTCCATTGTTTTCCCACAGCCTTTGCTTACATTTACTTTTCCACATCTACTTGTAGTTTTTGTTCTTCATGAAATAATATTTACCTATTTTCTATTTAATAATCAAATTTGTTCAAAGAATTGGTTGCCCCGACCGGGACTCGAACCCAACCCTCTTGCGTCCAACAAAGTGCCGAGATGGAGACATTTATATATAGCATTTCCATTTATCTATATTTATATAAATCTGTGAAAAGGCGCGTGACGTTTAATTTGCGCATGTTTGAGCCGGGCCAATGTCACACCACAAGTTTGCTGACGACACAGTACCGAGTCTAGGCCTGTCTTTTTCCTGGACCACGTTGTAGGAGGTACGGCTTTAGCATTTGGATTTTGAGCCAGATTGCGATAGAATGTCTTCGCGTCGGTTTCAAACAACCTGTGTACATGGATATATACTCTTCTTTTGTAATGTATAATGCGTTGAACTCGTGCTTGGATTTTTTCTTTAGCTTCTCAGTTACCAGTAGCCTTGTGTCATTATGAATATGGTATTTTAGATCAACGTAAGGTTTTTTTCGTTCAACTTTTTTATAGGTGTGCGTTTGTTTAGAACATACCTCGGTTAAGAGTGCTATTTCACGGCGTGACGGCTATCCGTTTCATATATATTTTCGCCCATGGCGGTTTACGCTTGCTGCTGGCAGTCTGTGTTCTTCAGAAGTGTAAGTCAGAAGTAAAAGGGAAAGATATTTGCTTGCGGGAAGAATTAGTCTGAATAGTGAATTGTAAAGATAGAAAATGTACAATGTTTTAAGAAAGTATATGTACAATTAGAAAGGAAATATAATTACGTGAGTGAAGGACGTAAACATTATTGGAATGGACTGAACTGTATATGTTTGTCACATTGTTTGAAAATCGACAATCCCGTGACGGAATGCCTCACGAGGTAACACTAAATAATACGCGCGTATCGACTGCAGTAAAAGTTAGTTACTCGGGTAAAGTTGGTATCGCCTTCCAAAGCTACATGCCAATAGATTGTCCATGAACCAGAGTGTTGGCGCGTGAACTGCTCGTGATCATCCTGTGAATTTCATTACACACGAGAGAAACGAAAAAGTAACTGAAAGGAAAAATATTTCATTTATCTCAGACAGACGTAACAGTGACAATTTCTTCAATATTCCGTGTGGAAAGCAGATTCCAAACCCCCAGGTGTGCTAACAGTCTTAATACTTGTCACTTATAGAATGTTTCCTTATGACCAGAGCTCAGAAAGTCGTGTGAGAGCTCGTTGGACGAATTTTCTTCAAAAGCTCTTCCAACACTTAATCTGTATTCGCAGTCTCAACTGTGCACGGGATTAGAATGGAAGTAGACGAATTCTTTCTACCTCGCGTCGGAGGAGGTGTCCTTATCGTGAATTCGGAGATGAATTTTCAGTATTGGCCGATGTTTCGTTGGGAAGAGAGGAACCTTATCCAGGGTCATCGATTTCAGAGATTTTAGATGCTTCTAAATGTTCATGTAGCTAATTTGATCAAAGAACATACCCCGCATTTCCCTGAGAATCTAGGGTAGGTCTCGTATCTGAGAGCCGCTCTCTCCAGATCTTGAAACCTTCTATTTCTGATCCTTAAGTCTTCGCTTTTGCACAGAAAAAAGTACCACATCGCCTCCTTTAATTCATATCCTCATTTAATTCACTTTCAAATGTGGCATGTGACACTAGCTCGGTTTCTGAGCATGTATGGGACATCGGTAGAAAAAGTCACGATAAGATTCATTACATTTCTTGCTCTATCCCATTTGCTCATTTGTTTTAAGAGAATTTTAAGAGAAGCAGTTTCGAGTTCATAGATCACACTTCTGTCATCCATTACGACAGTGGCCTCGGGACACGCCCCCGCAGGGTTCAGCAAGGGCCACCCCGCTCGCCAGTCGGCATTACTCTGCGGGTTTTGTACTGACTGCTGAAGGCAGCCTTCTTCGCTGGGGAATGCAAAGTGCGGGCCTCCACTCCAATCAGTGGCCTGGTGGGCCAACCCACTTGCTCTCTTGACCCTACATGGGTAGAACACAGGAATTCCAACGATTCATTGCCCTTCCACCTCTACTTACTTTCCTGGGTGCCGTTCTTGTGGATGCAGCCGCTCGTAACACGGAGACCAACGCTTCGGATCAGCTGCTGCGGTTTTGTTCGAGGTGCCTCTCCCGCCACCTTCATCATCTCTCCTTTGTCTTCAACCTAGTCAGCAAAGGGAAGACTTATCAGTAGCTAGGCTGTCGCTGACAAAGCTCTCAGGCTCATGGGGGTACTCAGGCTGCACCACCAACAAGGCCGTGTACTCCCTAGGTGGAGTTATTATTATTAATATTAGTATTATTATTAGTAATTATTGTTATTATTAATATTAATAATAATAAATATTATGTTTTAATAAATGATACTGAATGATGTAATCTCAGTACATATTCTGGGCAGATTTTCCAATCAATTATGAACATTGACCTCATATTCTCAGAAAGTCCACACAATTTTAGTCAGGAAATGTTAATAATCTTCTAAGCCAGTTTCGAGATTTGTTTTAAGTAAGATACAATTTTATTGATATGACAACCACTTCCATTTCTCTCGGAAGCTGAAGCAGGAAAACCTCTCTTAGCACAGCTAACTGAAACCAAATGGGGTTTCCAGACAGCCATATCATGTAGGAACTGTGGAGAACGGAGAGGTGAGAGTAGTACATAAATTGCGAATGATCTGTCGAACCATAAATTATTTTCAACATTAAATATGGTGACAGCTGTGCGAGTTATACTCGCCTAGTGTAAAGGAATGCTTTCTCCGAAGACTTTTCGATTGAAAGAGAAAAAATTCATTGACTGGAGAGCACAGCGGCATAACTGCTCTCATTTTACGCGTGTGGTTTGTTCCTTATACTGCCATTATTTCTGCCGATGATTTCAAAGTCTATTTCAGACCACATATGATGTATCACAGATTATTGTAAGTCACAATTGTGGAAACATAGCATATCGCCCTGCTATTTCGAGCATAATTTTGGAATAATGTGATAATTTAGGATTGATAGGGAGGAAGACGTAGAGAGAGAGAGAGAGAGAGAGAGAGAGAGAGAGAGAGAGAGAGAGAGAGAGAGAATGAAAGAGAAGGAATTTCGTAAACCAACTTTTCTAACCAAGGGATACAAAATGAAGAAAAAGAGTTACAAGGACAGGAAAGAGAAGAGGAGAGATATGTATGTGTCTGAGCATTTTCAATTTGTGAAATTATCTTAGTATTGTAATAAATAGTGTTGGAGAGTTTATTTAGCTTTAAAATACTCATACAAATATGCCACAAAAATGTTGAAATTGCAATATTTAGTTACAAACATCGGCATTATACAATGGCGTTCATATATATTTTCATTTCTTCATACGAATCCGAGCGCCCTTAGGCGTCGGAGGCTTTCGCCAACGGCGGAGCTGCGCTCGCACTCGTCTGCGTTGCACGGACGCCCCGACGGCGAGGCAGACCGGATACATTCAAAAACTAAATTAACTCGAAGCAAAAAATAATATTTTCATTTCCTTGGGCGTTCGTACACAACTTACGCCTCCAGAGAAAACTACTGGTACAAATGAATATTATTATGCAGTTTGTGAATCATAAAAAAATGTTTCTTTGTTAAACGCAAAAAGCTCTAATCAAATTTATAATATAATATGTTATTTACCGTACCGGAGTTCAAAAGACTTTTAAGAAATAGGAAAAATCATGAAACGATGAAACAGAAACTATTCATATAAGGTTGTTTCATTATTTTATATTATAATTTTCATCATAATTGAAACAGTACCCTTCAATCTCATTTTTACCACGTTTTAACTAACCAGTGAGATAACAAAAGGATAAAATGTTTAAAAAAACAATTTTACATTTTTACTAGTCTTGTGCGCCTGGTATTGGTTTTAGTGAGTAATTGAAGTCGACTGAAACACTCGGGAGATTCGACAACTTGTTTCGTGGGAAAAGGTAAGATGATTGCGGTAAGCGCCTTGCGAACCGCTTCTCCCGAAAGCGATCGGCTTCATCTCATCCTTTCCTTATTGCAAGTTATCCTAGCAGCCACCGTTTTATGCACGAGTACGCCGAGCCATAACAAAAACTCAGTGCATACCCTAGACATATTATTAACGAATGAAAATTTTGATGTGGGGTAAGTACAGTTCGTGAAAAAAGGGTCACGAACTATGGAAATTGAGTATTGCGAGCATAGAGCTTGACACCTCCCTCTCTCAAGCTCATTTTCTGCACTTTGAACTCAATTAGATAACGAAAATATACAACGTTAAAAAAATTCAATTATCTCGAATGCCTTGTACCAACCTTGTAGGTCTGGTATTTATTGAGTAAGCAAAATTAGAGGGGCTGAAATATGCGGGAGACGCAGTGAGGCATCAGTAAGCCCCTAGCAAAACGTTTGCCCAACCGCCGCTCCCGAAAGCTTCACTCCGTCCTCCCCGCTGCGCAAGTTACCCTGGCGGCGGCGGCGGCTGCGTTTGCTTAGGGCTTTTGGTGCCCCCTAGGACCACACTCCCCCCCCCCGCACTCGCTGCTGCCCCGCGTGGCGAGTTGGCGAATTAAGAGTTGGGTCGTTAGCGGCGCTCGCTGCCTCGTTCCTCAAGAGCTCCTGGCAACAAAGAGCAGAGCGCCGCGGCTCCAAGCAAGCGACTATTCGCACAGCCTTTTTGCTCCTTCGCCTTTCGCCACCGCGCGTCAACGATGAAGGCATTCAAGTGGACGATACTGCAATCGCTGAATTCGAAATTTAATGTTTCAGGGCGCGTCAACAGCTATTCCTATAAGGCAGGCCTGCACACAATTTTACAATTTCACTGACCTCGGCAGCGGCGTGCGAGCCACTCGAGTGCAAATGCTGAAGGGTGAGAATAAGACTCATTTTTGGAGTGCGAGACTGCGCAATTCAAACTGTAGCGTGTAAATTGAAAGAGCAATCGACGAGATGACGAATTGTTACATTCAGTTTAAGTAATATTGTAGTTAGTATTATATTGGAATGTTTGCTTTTGATAGACGGCAATGTAAAATATGAACCTAAAACAAATTAATTATGCCTATTGTATTTGGACACCACGTATTATAATTGCTTTCAGAACTGATAATATAATTCGCTTTGGTACGATGAAATCACAAATGTTTCTTAAGTCAAAATTGTAATATTAAATACTTTTTTTGTTTTAATCTGAGAGGAATGAACTATTTTTTATTAACTAAGTTTAAATGAATAAGACATTTCGATCAAAGCAAAAAAATATTATTGTTAAGAAACATGATTACTTTTTGCTCTAATTTCTGACAAGAGTTCATTATACATTTATAATATCAAATCAAGGAACACTATTAATTCATAATCGTTTATGAAATCGTAAAAAATTAAACACATTTCATTGTATACAATGAGACCCATAATAATTTCATAATTGCCCTAACATATAGGCAGAGAGGTTTGCTCGTTGGTATATCGTTTTGCTTTTGCTATCATTTGAAGATTATACCATTCCTAGTGAAAAATCAATTATTAAATTGCAAATTTTTCTTACAGTTTAATATTCAATTTATAAAAAAGACACTGCTTTAAAATATTTTTTGAGCCACAATGAGAAAAAAAATTAAAAAATGACATCCCTTCGGTTTATTGTACCACTTCGTGTTACATTTGGTGCAAGGGTACGTCCCGCGTACTTATTTCAAAATTCAGGAACGTGGATTCTCTGCACTCATTTTATAACAAATTAAGGTTATGTCAAATTAAGGTCTCGAAATATTCTATAATCTCTAATACAATAAACAAGACATTTTCAAAATAAAATTTACAATTAACCATCCTGTTGAACATTTACATAAATACACACACAACATTCAAGAAAATTCCATTCGGTATTAAAATGAATGTAAATACAAAAAATCTATTTAATTTCTAGACACAATGCATATTCCATAAAAGAAATTAATGTAATTATGTGTCCTCTAATTCTTCAAACCCTAAATTTCTTTTACTATACTTGCACTCATCTCAGACGCCTATGATATTATCTCCAAAAAAACACCAGCTGAGTCACTGAATCTGACTCCATAGCCTCATTTGCACCACCTCATTTGTACACACAATTCACAATTACAATTTCTCAACGTTCAATAAAATATATACACTCCTTTTTTCAAAATTTCAATCATGCATTTAAATGACACATTTGACGTCTATTCTTTAATTACAATAACTTTGCCTAACTGACTTACTCTAGTACTTATTATTTACTAATTACAAGGACAAAGAAAGATTCTCTGCTTTCTCTTCTTTTAATAATTATATCCTATTTAGACCAATATTTAAATACATTCGTTTAACTGATGAGAAACTTAACAGCTGGAATTTCGAATGGTAACGGTCCTACTTGTATACCAGAGGTGTGAGAAATCTTATGTGCTCTCTCCACTGCAGTTCCCTCAGTCTTTCTCACACATGCTCTCGAAACCTCAATTTGTACTTATTCCGTCCGCATCAGTCCTTGAATGATGATTATTTCGCGACGACGCTTTACGGTTTCATAAGTACAATCTCCAAATAGGTACTCTATAAACTGAAACAAATAGAGAACAAACAGGTACTCGTACATGAGTTCCAATTCTCTCCTACTGATGCCTGTATGCATCCACCATTTCGCCTCGCCTCACAACGCATGCTAAACGTTACATCTGCTTCGTTTCGTAATAATTTCTTCTCAATTAATGCATATTTATGAAAAATCTGTTTTCGAAAATCGAAGTGTGATTGCCGTGGCACATGATTGAATTGAATTTGCCTTATTTTACGTGGCGAGACTCGGGCCATCAGGCCCGCTCTTCCGTTGACCACGCAAATTTCGCTACGCCCCTTTCACCAACTACCAGAGAAAGAAGGTATTTCTTGGGCGAGAAACAGGCGATTTTGAATTTAGCTCAGAGGCGTCATTTAGGCTTGAGGATCTTTTACATGCAAGTAAATCTACTAACATGGGACAGCCGGCTTTACTTCCCCTCCGAAGGAAGGCGTAAGAAGGATTTTTTTCGCCCTTAAAAACCCACAGCTTCGATCGGGTTAGAACCCGCCAACTTGGGTACAACAGTCCGGTACGCTAACCGTTACACCAACCGTTACACCACCGCCGCCGCTATTACACCATCGCCGCATCGCATGATGGTATTTTATTTGTTTTGTTGGGCAGTGCGCGTGCTCCTTGGGAAATTTTTCGGCAACATGATTGCCTACCACAGGACACGAGTTCCGTTTACATTTGCAACTGCGCTGAAAGTGAACCTTTGGTTGCATTGATCGTCGCCCCAACATCTTTGGCTTTGGCAGGGTTCCCCGTAGGCGGAGTAGGTCGCGTGAGGATGCAGCACTGCTTCTCCAGGCGAGTGGTAGATCCACAGCTGACCTTCGCATAGGCTTCCGGGCTTCTCTTCTGCAGGATTCTCGTCCTGCGGGGCACCTCCTCAGCCACGAGTAGATGAAGCAATGTAGAGGGAGGAACTCATTACTGCATCACGCACAAGTAATACCTCTCAATTTTTGTAACGTTCCTTTGTTTGCATAAACTGGCTGAGCTGTACTAAGTCATCAATTAATATCACTGCAGCGCTTTTGCGCAAGGGTTCGATTCCCAATGGTGAAAGGATTTTTGCCACCGGCTTGATTACTAGGTCGAATTCAGCCGCCTGTTGGAGAACGATGCTTGCAGCCAGCTGCAGTGATCGGATCAGGGTTTTTACCAGATCAACACCCGGCCAACATTGAAGCGATACTCCCAACGGGCCACGGACCGCGTGTCTTTACTTCCTCTTCCTTGTAGTACTTCAGGCCCACACTTACAGGCACTACGCTACCACACATGTCGGGAGCTCAGAGTTTGTCTTGGCTGGTACTGTGCCTTGCCTGAGATGAGGAAATCCCTTGCTTGCTGACGGGTAGGTCTGGCCATCCAATGATAAAATATGCACTACACTTTCGGGGCAAATAGTGAACGCAATTGTTCTGTCTGGAAACACGAATCAATCGTGTGAAGAAGCTTCCTTATTCTTCATTTAAATGGTTTTATTTTCGACGCAACGATGTTGATATTGAAATTTGCCTACCTTTACACAGCGTAACATAGATCGAACGTTTAATGAGCATATATTTTTATATAAATCTGGAAAATAGGATAACAGCAGATACCATTTCTGCCAATGTATTATCTTCCATTATCTTCTTTATTGCAAACTTTTTACCTTAATAACGTGGTCAACTTATTTTTTTTAATTTCACCACACTGGGAGCTGAAAATTTATTTAGACTTTTCCAGTGAAATGCGTGGAAATGCGCTCTTGCTATGAACCCCTTCCCTGGTTAGTGGTAGATTGAAACTCTGTGGGGTGCGGGTGTCTCTTTAGTATTCCGGGGCATAGAGCTGAATTGTCCCAGAGCCTGGCTGGGCGCGATGGCGCTCCCGTGCAGCTGGGGCCCGCCTGTTTCGGCTGGGGGGGGGGGCGTGGAGAAACCCAGCGCTGCGTTGGAAGAAGAACAGCGCAGCCTTTCTTCTCTAGAACAACACAACTCAACACAGTTCTGAGCGTCACTTTTAGAAACTTCGATTGTGCGTGTTAAAGGAAGTTTATCTTCGAAGTTGTGATTGCTCGCGTTGAACGACCAGAAACGGCCGTTTGAGAAGAGATGAGTGAAGTTGTTAACTACTTTTTTCCGTAGTGGCGACTTCGTTTTAAGAAGGAAAAATTGCAGAGACGCTCAATTGCGTTGGGTAGGATGACAATGATATTGATCAAATCCTGATTTGAAATAAACTTCCAGAAATGCCCAAGGTGACTGATTTGTTTGATGTTATGAAGGATTTTTACTTTTTACTACATTGTTTTAGAAAATAATGAGGAAGTTGATTTTAGATGTTTTGTTTAAAATAAATTCTTACGAATTTGAAAGTTCAAAATTGTTGCTAATAGCAATGGAACGAAAACACGTTCTTCAAAAATATCATGTAACGAATTACTTGGTGGAAATTAGAATGTAAAAAGATTGTTCTTTTAATATAATGCTGTTAATAGATTCCTACAATTTTTATACTTAAAAAAGCTGCAATTTTACATAAAGCTTTTATTACTGAACCTATTTAATAAAATCAGTCATTTGTCGAAAATGGATCAAGCTAATAGGATCAAGCTAATAGAAGAGATTGATTTTAACATTTATGCATAGGATAGCTTTCAGTTATGTTATTGAAAATAATATAGGACCGAACATTATCGTCGCAATGCACAACAAGAATACCAAATGTTGAGACAGGAAATAAATTATTGCTAATGTGATCGAGATTATTTATTCTGTGACGCAACCGATGAACGGGAAATCGTGTTTACATTATGACTTGAATAACTGCAAAACGAGGGACCCGAACGTTTGCTTTTGCTGACCTTTCTCTATATTAGGGTTCACTGGTTCATCGGTTAGGAATTTTAAAACAATCACAATCCTAAATAATCGTTTCATTTTTCAACGCTTATTGGATGCTTACAAAACAATTCGAAACAGTCACAACTCGTAATCGTTTCAAGGAAACGACATTCTCTTAAAGACCGGCCTGCCCATAAACGCGTCGCAAGCATACTTTTTTACTAATACTAACTAGAAGAAATAGTATATAATATATATGTCGATGAAACTGTCTATTTTGGGTAGAAACACATATATCGAGGGTAATCATTAAACCTCGTTTCAACAGTGGGACTAAATCCGTTCTTTTTGTTTAATTGTATATTGCTGGGTTCGAAAGCGATTGAAATGATTTAAGTTTAAATTTTGAGCTTCCAAAAATCTTCATAATTTTCTGAAACTTGTTTCTCTATTTTCTCGTTTCGTTTCATGACTTTCAAAAAGTTTTCCAACATGGGGTTAATGTCGCGGTTATAAATATGAGCGTGTGTGAACAAGAGAAAACTGCAGTTATTACAATAGCTAGTAAATGTTCATTATGTTTATACTTTTTATTCGGTTTACGACTTTTATTCGTGAAATAGTCTTACTGAATTCCACATGTGGTTTGAAACTTCTCAAATAAGTTGCATATCACTACTGAAATTACATATAAAGAGACATGCAAAGTAAATTGAAGCTAGCCTGGACCATAATTGGTTTCAATACGTAGTTTCTGTGTATAATAAATAAAACGGATGTTATGAGTATTTTGCAGAATGAGATGTAGTTGAAGTAGTAAGATGAAGTGGCTATATTCTCCGGAACTAAAACTCCCTCGACTTGGAGGTGCTCAGTTGCAGTCCCAACTGCAGCGGAACTTCAGCTAATTGGCTGCGTTGGCCGACGCAACTGCCGAGAGAAGGACGCAGGGAGTTGAAGACGCTGCCCTCTGTGGCCGAGGTTTCCGATCAATTCGTGGCGCGGAGACCGGCGCAGTTTCTGTGCACTCCACACGCTGCGCGCGATCATTCCCTTCTCTCCCCGCCCATTCTCTGTCATAGGGCCAGACGAGGTAGACTACTGTCAAGCTTAAACTGCACAACCTTCCCAGGGAGTGATTTATTTCAATTTTAATATATACGGTAAAAAGTCGTCGCAGCAAATAAGCACACGTTGAGCTATTTTTCTACATAATCACCGGCATATTCGAGGCCTCCGTTGCACCATGGGACCAACATTTGTATCCTTGCGTTATGGAAGTCTCCTACATGGGAAAGATACGAGTGTTTAACGCCACCTGCAACTCTTCGTCACTGTGACTCGCGTAAAGCTACCCGATGAGAAATTCTGTGAGGTACAAGAGAAGTGGAAATCTCTGGAACGACATTCAGGCCATACAGTCGGTGGACGGTTATACAGTCGGTCACATACGGCTCAGCTCACATTTGGTCTTCTGCAGCAATACCACTGAAAAGCGTAATTTATCAACTCAAGAATCTCCAAACTAGTGGTGTTACAACAGGCCACATTTTCTCGCATTATTTCTAAATATGCAATTTTCGAATTTTCAGGAGTTCAACGACAATGAGACCTATGCCATTCTTTTAAGCGTTTCTTATTCTTTCCTCGATGGAAAATTCAAAGTAAAAAAATTTGCAGCGGTTTTTGAAAAAATGTCTTTTTGTAAGTTGCATTGATTTCAAGTACAATTTACTAAAAACTTGCTGATTTTTTAAATTGTACATGATATTTTTAAAGAGCTATTTGTTTACCATCGAATTTGAGACAAGAATCAATTTTGTAATTTAGAAATATTTACTTTCTTCAATAGTCGAAAATTCAGAAAGTTTGCTGAAAATGACTCTAGCACCATATTTTATCGACCTGTGATACATACGAGAAGAAAATATAAAGAAAAAATTAGAGTGTCGTTTTAGAGAAAAAATATTTAATACATTTTTTAAATTGCCTATACTTTGCGCAAAATTGCACGAATACTACCCACATCTTTGCAAATTACACACGACCTTGTTTCGAGATATGTTTTAAAGAACAGATTTCATCTTCTTCTTCTTAGCCGTTTGGTTGAACCTTAGGTGGGTTTAGGCGCCTAACTTCTTCAACTCTTCTCTATTGTTTCCCGTTCCAGGAAGTACGTGCCATCCAGCCATTGTCTTTTCCACGTTGTTTCTCCAACCAGGATGCGGCCGTCCTCTTTTACTTCATTCTTGCTCTTGTCAATGCAAAAGCGTCCTTGGAAATCTATTGCTCTGCAGCCTCTGCATATGTTGAAACCACAACAGTTGTTTCCATTCAATTTCATGCAGTATATCCTGCTTCAAACCCATAATCTTTTAATTCTTTCATTTGGTATTTTCTCTCTTCTTGAGATGCCAGCGGATCTTCTAAGAAAGTCAATTTTCATGATCCTCTACTTTGTTCTCATTTGTTCTGAGATTTGCCATATCTCAGCACCATACAATACAATACTTTGGATTATTACTCTTTAGTATATCATTAGTTTAGTTCTTTTACTTTTATTCTTGTCCCATAGAATAGAATTCAGAGAACCAATGAGTTGTCTGCCTTGTTCGAAAACCTGTCTCATTAAGTACCTGCTTCCCAATTTTTACTCTTATTATTATATTTCTACCGTTATGTATTCATTATTACTATTTGATGCCCAGTACATTAGTTCATCTACGCTGTCAGCCCCCACTTTGCGTACTCATCTCTAATCCTTATAAGCATAAATTCTATATCATCTTGGTGTCACGATTACCTGGTCATCAGCTAACTGTAAAGTGTAGAGAGTAGAGTACCTATTCACAGCTATTCTCATTCCCACACAACTCTTTTTCCATTGTGGCAGGACTTCATTCACTTAGGTTTTGAACAGTCTCGGTGAAATTCTACATCCTTGTCTTAGGCCTTTAGTTATTGGAAATGATTCGGTCAAGTGCTTTCCCATTTTCACAATAATTATTTCACACTAGTTGACCCGGCAGACTTCGTATTGCCTCAACGATAAATAAAACACCTAAAATTTTGTATAAAATGATTTTAAAACAAATCGAATCCGTATTTAATAAAAAAAGCATTTTTTGAATAAAGCATGAAGTTTTATTATTATTATTTTCGACACATGCATGTTGCTTATTTACAAAACAGAGTTTTTCTGAAATTAACTGGCTATTTATACAGGTTTATAATTGGATATTTACAGACACACACTTCTTATGATACAGTATGTTAATCAATTTTAAGCTTCCTCATAAACTAAATTTTTTGTTTTGTTTTGTGGTGCGTAATACAAAGAATCGTTTTTTCGACCGGGAACACGCTTGTATAATTGTCCATGGCGAGACAAAAAGGGGAAAAAAAAAAAAAACTAAGTTGATTCCACAAACTTCCAACGCTGTCCTTGGAGATTTATTTATGGTCATTGCAAAGACAGACGTACTAAAAATGTAAGCGGCGTTTAAAATCGAATTGTAAGTCCGTTGAATCAATCGGTATCCGCGGATCAAGACATCCTCTCCTTTAGTACTTTTCTTTTTGATTGTTGCCTTCAGTGCCGTTATTCATAAGCTTTTTCACAGTCAGTCTTGTTCCATTGCATAGTCGAGATTGATTAATGTTACGCAACATGATGACAACTGATCCTACTTTTTAAATGCAAACTGTGAGATGGTAATCCAGGCATTCCATGAATTTAAAAACTCCGTGGGATAGTTGACTACTCATCCTGGTTCATAAATGTGTCGACTGATTTGAAGGAAACCAACTGTCCTGGAAGAAAATCTGAATGGTCGCATTGAGATCCTCCACATCTTTATTTTTCGCCGCCAATATTGCCCGTTCCCCCAGCCAATTATGGTTATTGAACGTTATATCTGGGAAAACACGCTGAATGAGCTCCTCTTTTGAGTCATGCGAATGTGACAAAAATCTGGTGGGTAATGTGATGAATCCGGTCGAGGTTGTCCACTGCAACTTTATTATTTCCAATGTCTAACAACTGCTTTGCAAACACATTGCGCACTTCATCTTGTTGCCAAAAAGAATCTCGCATGTTAGTTGTTCAGTGGAGTGTCTTACGTACTGCCACAAATTCGATGATTTTAGGCCATGCATTTAGTTCATCAGCAACAGTTGATCGGGGATAACAGTCAGTCGTGCATGGTCTCCGAGCTGGTGAGACGTATTTCCGAAGCGCTTCCGAGGATCACCGCAGGTAGTGTTGTCAGTGAGCGGCGCAGCAGGATAGTTTTGTTCAGCAGTACGATCGCAAGTGAAGAGCGCCGCACACATCGCCAGTGTCTCTTGGTATAAGCTAATATAACCACAATATTCGTTAATTTTTATAATATATTGTTAATACTTTAGTTTTTTTCCTAAAGTAATTCATAAAAGTAAGTTCGTTTTACGCCTAATTTTTTGAACATCATGGACACACGCACGCTAAAGCGAATGACCGCTGTTCTTTCATGCTTCGCTTATTGAAAGCATCCTTACATCGGATGTTTCATAATGCAAAATTGCACAGGTTTTTTCTAAGGCAGTGGAGAAGAATTGGAAGGTGTTAGTTTCTCGTTACGAAGAGAAACTATTAGAGAAAACTAAGGAGATCGTGATCTCCAAACTTCAATTGGAGGAGCGGACTGACGAGCTTGAGCAGTCCCCAGCGGCGAAACCCTAAGGATCTTTGGGAACCTGAAGCGTGATGGCGAGGAACCGACTGCATTGCCAATTCAATGTTGCCAAAAAGATAGGGTGTTCAATTGACCTAAGCGGATATTTGATCGCAGGTCATCGGAGTTGGCCGGGAAACGATGGTGCGTACTCGACTATAATTTTTGTAAAATTCACACAGTTATAGAAGCGCCGGGAAAAGATTTTCATCAAAAAGAACTGAAGAAAACGGGTTATCACAAATTCGTGAGGACCTGACGAGGATGCGGCTGGAAGTGTTTAAAAAAGGTGTGGAACGTTTCGGCAACAGAATGTTTAGGACAACAGATGGGTGTCGTCATCGTAAAGGTGAGAAATTCCAAAGTTCGCGTCAGACACTATAGCAGAACTGGATAGTAATCATAACTAGAGTAAAGACCTACTGGTACTATTTTGTGTTCTTTGAAACAAAAATTTTTTAATTATAATTTTTAATTTTTTCATCTTTGCTAATTTTTTATAGTGCTATTGGACATAAACTATTACTATTATTAATATATCATAATATTTGCTATTAACACTTTTACTTCTAATTTATTATTACTAAATATTAGAATTATATTATTTTATTATTAACAACATTTTAATTATATTTTGTTTCACTAGTGGTCTTATTCTTTATTTATTATAATTAACTATTCATCCTAGAATATTTATTAGTCTATAAGAAATTTATCTAATAATTAGACTAATTCTAAGTAGTTAGTGCCCGACTGTGAATTGTAAAGCAACTTATTTAACTTTCAAATTCCTTCTGCTTATTGCTTTTGATTTTTTTTCCAACGTCGAAATCTTCATAAATGGGCAAACAAGCTTACACCGTCTTTTCGCTCAGTACACGCGTTCAGGAATTCGGCTACCTGTGTTTAGTGCTAATCCGGAAGTGGAGAGATATACTGGCTCACCCCAGCCCCGGTGAAAGTCCCATACCGCTCGTAGTAGCCCTGTAACCCTCCAGGATTTACAAAGTTCTTTGTCTCACA
>BOPP01000138.1:385659-434245 GCA_017312745.1 Gryllus bimaculatus
AGTGGGCATGAAATTGTCCTGTATAATATGTGTAGCGCCAAATGATGTCATCTGGAAACAGCTGTTACATTTCTGAATGTTGGCCAAGAAGTGCTTAGAATCACTTCCAATCCCAGAAACTAAAGAGCGTAAAGGATCTGATGGTGGGACCAATTGTGGCAATTTTACTTTGCCTCCAGCACAACATAATCCAGTAGATTCATCAGTGTATTTTACGCCTTACAATATTTACAAATTATTTTCTTTTCCCCAATTGTTACCGATTTGTCGGCACAATAATCATAGTTCTGCCAGATCATAGTGGACTGCAGCTCGTTCAAGAATCACAGGAGCACTGCGTCTGCGGATTCGCTCAATTTCATTATGTCTATCTTGCTGTTGTTGTGCTTGATGTGCACGAACTCGTTGCATTCTAAGCCTATCTACTACATTGTCACTCCCTAAAGAACGCAATTCTGACTTAGCAATACGACTATTGTCTTCATCTGTCTCTCTCTGGTCATCAGTGCGGTTAGCACGTGAGGTAGCACCTCGCCCATTTGATTGACTGCGACGACCTAAGTCAGGCCGTCTTCTCCTCGGCATCGTAAATTGAGAAAAATTCTCGCTCATTTAGCAGTAAAGTGTCACTATCACAAAATATCACACACACACACACACACACACACACACATTAGATCCTCCACCGCGCACGCGAATTTGAACTTTATGCATTTCAAAACGAACATTTCAAAACCAAGATAAGATAAATCCGTTCAGCCGTTCTCGAGTATTCATAGTCGAGTTGTCGATAATCTGACAGATTAACCTTTTAAATACGAATGGGAAAGAGGTTTCCCAGAGCATTTTAACCCAGCCGTACGAACTGGATACTTTTGGCTTGACATCCAGGGGCGCGCGTCGGCTCTTATCTATCGTTTGCTGACGGATGGCAAGCCGCAGTGCTCCGATTCTCACGCATCGGAGCTCCGGCCTACGCTATCAGGCGGGGATGTGTTGATGGAGTACGGTCTTGCGGCAGGAAGAGCGAGCGTGGGCTCTTCCGATATTTCTTGCTTTTACAGTGCGCCGCAGCTCGTGAGAAAAGGGCTGTTTTGAGGGGTTTCCCGGTAATTATTCGAATTTTTCTCAACCTTCCCTAGACCTCCACGAACATTTCAAAACCAAGATAAGATAAATCCGTTCAGCCGTTCTCAAGTTTTAGCGAGACTAACGAACAGCAATTCATTTTTATATACATAGAATATTGAAGAAAAGATTTATTTAGATTTAAACGTCGCAGGATCTTCCATAATTTCTGCACTGGCACACTGCCATATGCTTGTACTATATTGACGATGATGTGTAATTATCTTCCCGTTTGCACTTCTTTGGCATGACTTGTGATAAACAGAATAAATTATAAATGCAAGAGCGCCCTGCTCGATAGCCACTTTGTTCTTTTTCTTGCATCACATACTCCCTTTTTGAGCGATTTCTCAATGCCCTCCCGTATTTACTACTAAATGTATTAGTTACTGCTATACCCCTGTAATTCCTGCAGATGTCGTCCTTTCTTTCTTGCGAACAGGTGAGATGTGTACTGCTATCCACTCATTTGGTACATCTTCGATATTTATGTACTTGTCCATTAATAAATAATTATCATTCGCATTAGTTTGGGTGTTCCATTTTGTAGTAGCTCGCCTGGGATATTTCCATGTCCTGGGGCTTTTCCACTTTTTAGTTGTTCTACGCTCTTCTCTATTTCTTCAACTGTTATGTTTATGGAACTATACCTTGTACTTATGATCTCTGATTATAGGTATTAAGCATCGATTCCCGCCTGTCTTCCTTCAATAGTTCACTGAAGTATCCTTTCCATTCCTGCACCATTCCTTTACGCAATTCTAGAACGAAGTGTAATAAAAAATTGGAGACATTTTTGAGAAAATTTTGAAATTGTTGAGGCGTCATGTGAAATACCATAAGCACCAAAAGATTCGTTTGTGTTTCCCAAAGCCTCGAGTTCGTTCAGATCGATCGAGGAATATTTATATTGGAGAAAATCAGCTGAATGATTTCCGTGCGAGCTTTTACTGCAGACGGACAGACACACGTTTTGCCGTCAATCGATTTCTCGGTATCAAGGACACACGATATCTTGGCTCTGGCTCCACCACATATTAAAGGAAGTAATTTACTGGAGATTATAGGAGCAGGGTTGTGTACTTTTTTGTAGCCATAGCAATAACAGCTTTTCTGCCGAAAATTTGCCATTTTACGTCGCACGATTACATAACGTTCTATTCTTACGAATAGTTAATCCAATCACATAATTGTATTTTTGCAACTTTTATATTTTTTGGATTTCCTGAGTTCCTTGGTATCTACCAAAACCAAGACACCTTCCACATGGTCAGAAACCTCATAGTTTTCTTTGAAGTTCTAGCCGCATTGGAAATTAGCAATAGAGATAATCACACATTGAACCATTTACATGATTTTTACGCAGTTAATAAGATGCATGAAACATTCGCACGGATCCGTATCTAAAATCTCGTGAAACATTCGCCGAAAATTTTCAGCCTTCTAAGAGCAATTCTTTATTACCTTTACTCAAAGCCTGTCTGGTAAGACAGCTTTAAGAGATAGATAGCTAAGGCTATCGTGTCTTAAAGTCTTGACTTGATGGGTGGCGGGTTAAAATCCCATCTTGCGAATAAACGTTACCTCAAGCAGTCAAGCATTCCCAAAATTTTGCGTTCATCGATACCATTTACAAGAATGTTCGGCTCCAGCGACCCCATATGATATTCTCCATAACATCACACATAATCAAAACACAAAGGGTCCCATATAAGTGTCTTTAAGTTAACTATTTCTTATATCACTATGTTGATACATACGTACCATTCCCCTTGAGAGGGAATCCGCCATCTTGCGCTGCGCCGTGGCCCCTAGCCCTGATTCGCTCCCCATGCATTCGTGGCGTTCGTTGAAAGCGCGAATCTCTCTGCTTCGGAGGCCCGACGTGCGTACGGGTACCTCCCGTTACTGAACGTAGATGATGCGACAGTATCGAGAAACATGGAAGTGGGATGAACTGTGGACACCGGGCTGTAGCGTATGTCTACCACACTCCAGGACGCCGAATTGGTGAACCAGGCTAGGGAGACCCCATTCCTCAAATCGGTCCACTTGAAATGTGTCACCAACTTTCCGGGTTGGTCTCTTGACTGCTAGGAACCGCTTAAGGAACACGGGAATGCAGTCCCGCAGGGCAGCGGTGTAGGAGGGGCGCTCCGAGTAACACACACTCCAGGTTGGCATTTGCCGAGGACAAGGTTCATCGCGACTGGAGAAATGTAATTTTCTCTGACGAGACGGCTTTTTCCTCTGCCATTGACGGGACAATGTGAGATACTGTTCGCAATATTTTTAGTTTTGAAGAAATTCAACAGTCTTTTATTTTTTAAATTGACGTTAATAGTTTTCATCTAAAATAAATAGAACATGAAAATGAGAAATAAAAAAATTCTTCATTTCTTAAGTTTTTTGAATGAAATATACAGTACAAATTCTACAATGAATGTAAAAAGTAATCGTAAACCGAAGATCTGAGTTAAATGGCTCTTAGATAACAATCCCCTCCTATTTAATATTGAACAAAGAAAGGGCCGAATATTTAATATTTGACCTAATAATAATAACAATAATAATAATAATAATAATAATAATAATAATAATAATAATAACAGCAATAACTAGCATAATTTTCTTAATTAAGCAAGAACTCTTCTTAATTTTTGCATTTGAATATTTGTTTGTTAGCCAAACTTTCGCCTCTTCTCTTGCACTGCTTCGCGCCTTTTAGTAATATCATGTATCTTCTGTAGTCGTAGTTACAGACTTATAAGCATTATTTTTTACTTTCATCACAAAAAAATCATAAGTTGTGAAATCTTGTGAATGTGTAAGCCAATTTAACACATCTACATGCCCTAACAATTGGTTTGAATATTCTTTGTTCAAAATTCTCCTTGACATATTTGTAAAAGTGCGGGACAACAGTAGTGCTGAAAATACATTTCAAAAGAGAAGTTCTACAATACATATTTTGTTCACTTTTTATAAATTTGTTACATTAATGAGCTCAAGAGAAAGAAGATTATCAGTAAAGAACATCAGACACTTGCCGCCAATCTGTGATTTGATTAAGTATCACGAGATATTATTTTTTTTTTAATTCTCATTTTTTAAATTCTCCATTTAAGTCTCATGAACATCTACTAAAAACTCTAAATAAATACAATATTTTACATTAACAATATTTATTTTTTACAATATTGAGGTTACATTACAATGATTATTATGGATACAAAATCATAAAACATATACCTTAAAATTGCATCAATGATAATTATTACAGAAAAGAGTAAGATATTGTATTATTCTAATACAGTTAAATATTGCCAAAAACACCTATTTGAGGTCTCTAACATATAAAACATCTCAAACTATTGAATACTTTCCCTTCTACGTGTAATGTTCTAAAATGCAGGTTCGTTTCTGTCGCCTTTACAAATCAAGGTCAATGCTTGTTAAGACTGAAAAAACCTTTATTATTTACTTTCTTAAGCTGTCAGTTTCTTACATCGTTGATTTCAACGATTGATTCTTTTAACATTGACGTTCTTTTCTATGCACTCCCTACCAAGAACTCGATTACAGTATTCGCGCATCCTTCCCCCGCGCCTTCCATTTCAGCCCGAAGGCCTCGGGCTCGCGTAGGCCAAGTGTCCCACAGGCCATCGCTGCGCGCGCTTCTCAAAGCACAAAATGCCCGCACGAAGAACTTTTCAGAATTTCAAATCAAATATTACTCTATATTTCTTTTAAGTTATTGACAACTAAGATACCATTACCATACCTCTTCAAATAATCTATTAATTTTAGTCAAAAAATATACGGGTACTATTAAAAATTTTAAATTTTCTTCAATTTCGTTCAATTTTGTTCAAGAATATTTCTGTTGCGTAACCCATGCCTTGTTAATTAAATGTTAAAATGATTTGTATTCAAACTTCGCTAGTTATTAATTATTAGTAAAAATTGAAAATCAAAATAAAAGCTCTAAAATGACTCACCAATATGCTTCGACATTATTCCTTCGATCGCACTGCAACTTTCGGCTGCAGTCTCTTATTACAGAGTCGTACGTATTTTCTGCAAGTTTGAATGTAACAGTGAAAACGATGGAAACAAAAGCATCTCCCAATGAGCTCAAGCAGGGACTTCAAATAATTCAAGAAACATAACAACTCGATAGAAAATATTCTTGATTCAAATTATTAATTATTAATAAAACGCCATGTGCCACCACACAAATTGCCTTTTTCAAAACAATTTGTTTATAATCTGTTTCCTTGCTAGACAATAAAGATATCGGAATGCAGTTTTGCACCGCTGAATGGAATGTAGACAAACACAAAATAAAATATTACCTTAACATTTACAGGGGAAGAGTTTTGGCTTTTTTTATTTATAACGTAAGTAAATTAAAATATCAAAATGCCCATTAGGAGCAATTGTCCGAACGAAAATCGTTTATCAACAATTTCCACTGATTTGCCAGATCAGTTGGTTATCAGAAACTCACATATAGTTAATACAATATAATCGGCGAGAAGCGAGACACTGCAAAACGATTTGAACAGCACGCGCGCACAGCAGCGAGACACTGCAAAACGATTTGAACAGCACACGCGCACAGCAGCGAGACACTGCAAACGATTTGACTGCAAAGAGGAATGGATTGTCTATAAAACGAACGACGCTAATTTCCTATAAACAATTGCGTGTGTCGAAAACAAAAGGCGATAGCGCCGATGCGATTGCGCAATTTCGCAACTTATAGAACGCTAATTGTATTGAACGAATAAAAAAGAATTGCAAAATTTGTACATTTATAAACAATTTCCAATTTTTGTAATTTTAAAGTGGGAACGGCTCGCTAGTGTCACAGAAGCAAAAATTTGCGAGTAAAAAATTTTGCAAATATTAACAATTTTATAAACAATTGCGAAATGTTCGTTATTTCTGTCGGGGACGATTCGAAATGTGTCCCCGAGTTGAACATTCCAAAATAACAATTTAGTCAAGAGATACAAATTGATTGCTTAATATCTAGTTTAATTGTTACTGTAATGATAAATATACCTTTGGTCTTTGAATTTTATTGAAATGGTTCCTTAGGAGTCCTCTATCGTTTAGAGAAATACACTGTTATGCGATTGGCCTACGACGTTTCATCATGATTCGGGCTGCAAATGCTGAGCTTTTTCCAGAACTGTACAATTTTTCGGCATTAATGATTGCGGAATACAATCAATCTCTCGTGATAACTATTTCTAATCATCATATCATGAAACTATATTCAATCACAAAATCAAGCCAACTGATACCACTACTCAGCTGGCCGGCGGAAGAATATTCGTCGGTGAGCAAAGCGGTCTTTTGTTATAGAAGCTGTCACTAAAATCATTTACTGCCCTGAGCGCTCTGTAGTTATAATTTGTTGAGTCATCTAAATATCATCAGCAGTAACCACGTTCACAAAAGACCAGGTGCAAAAATCGAAATGGGGCCCTTGTGTGCAATAACTGCCGGAGTAAAACGTAACCGAGAGGATACGAGACCTGTCTGTGACTGACAGGAATGGCCTCTGCACACTCCAAATGGGCCGCGGGCGCTTCTGAACAATGGAGGCACGGTGCGCGCCGGGCATTCACAAATAAAAGTGGCCCGCCCCCACCACCACCTCGCCAGTCAGCAAAGCCGGAGAACGTCAATTGTCGACCGACACGCCAGATGAAGCCCATTCGCTGGGGCAACGGGTGGCCGCCAACTGCCCGGCGCGGAATGACTCGTGGAGCGAAGGATTGGTCATTTCTTTGGTTACGGGCATGTCAACTGCCATTGCAATTAGCGATGTACGTGTAGTTCGTGTTTGATCGGGAAGGTGGCAGTTCCCCTACTAATTGGCAAGGTCCGGCATGACCTACTCCCTTCGGTTTGCAGTCTTTTCCCTCCAGTTTTCTCCTTCCTGCGAGGTCCCGCCTCTGCCGGGACAATCTCTAAGCTCCTGGCGGATGTGGTAGTGAAGAATGTGTAAGTATTTATATACGTAAGGGGTGAGTGTAGGGCAAAATAGAAGAAGAAAAGATCGCGTGAGGTCGGTGGCCCGTTTGTTACGGCACTGCTCTTGCATTCGTCTGATGTTGAACGAAATAACGACGCAAAACTACCGATCACAGCAGCCGGTCGGTAGAATTGGTCTTCACACAGTGGCTGAATTCGACCAAGCCATTCAGATTGTGTCGAAAATCCTTCGAACATCGCGACTGGAACCCTAGAACCCCATGATCACAGGCCATGCAGTGATATCAGTTGATACACTACGCCACATAATCCGGTGCTAGAACGTGAGATATAGCGCCGGCCTATATGTCGGATGCATTGTTTCCCCAACTAGGTATCTCCGACAGCGAGGAACCGCCCCTGTCGGGAAACACTCTAAAAACACGAATGGTATCTACATGTGCAGTAAAATAGTGCATGTGAGGGCAAGTGTAAATTTATGGACGTAAGGGAGGAGAATGGGACGAGAATTGGGAGAAAAAGACCGCGCCCGGTCCGTGACTCGTTTGTTAGGGTACTTCGCTAGCATTTGCTTGGAATTGTTCGGATAAACCTCAAAAACTGCCTATCGGAGCAACTGACCGTTGTAATTCTTCCCAGATCGCAGGTGAATTTGACTTAGTAATATAATTAATGTACAAAGCCCTCGAGATTCGAATAATGGCACCTTTCGGTCTCAGAGACGGAAGTGATGAGTGTTTGGGTGATCTGGGCTGTCCGGGTGACGCCGCGTCGAAGGCTGAGTTGCCGACGTTTCGACCATCCTGTCGTGGTCTTCCTCAGGGCTGGTATGCCATATCAGCCCATCGCATACCAGCCCTGAGGAAGACCACGACAGGATGGTCGAAACGTCGGCAACTCAGCCTTCGGCGCGGCGTCACCCGGACAGCCCAGATCACCCACATGACTCTGGTCGCGGAAGCCTACGACTTCACGTGATGAGTGTTTGCCCTGAACCGTCTCAGCCGTTAGCGAACCAGGAAGCGAATTTTCGATCACCCGAAATAATCCATTTCCTATAAACTATTTATCAATCATGTTCAAGAACTCCTTCCTTCTCGATCAATAAATTACGATTTCCCCATGCCATTAATCGCTTTCTTTCTACGGCGTCACATGCATTTCTTTTTATTACATGGGCTCACATGAGCTCACTGGGATCTGAGGTGATTTCTTACTCAACTGATTGCGAGCACGATTACAGAAATCACGAGAAAGTATCATTGCATCTGGTTCTAGAATTTTTCTTTTGGCGAACGTTTATGAGACTTCAGGTTCAGGTTAAACCAATATTATTTTCTATATCTGGGTATAACATATTAATATGATAACCGTACAAATAAACATATATTATGAACATAAATTAATATTTATACCCTTATAATAAAAAGCATGTAAATAAATATTGACAATATGTCTATGGTTATTAAACTAGGTATGTAAAGAAATACAAGTGAAGCAAAAGTCATAATAATAATAATAATAATAATAATAGCATTATTGCTGAGAATGAAGCGAAAGAGAGACTTGCAGGGAGTTTTACAGAAGAGTGAGATTTTTCCTGCAGTCCGCCCCGAAGTCTAGGAATAAAATATCTCCAATTGGTAGTTTGTCGGTGCCTGTAGACAAGTACAGTTTTGAACTCGTAGACTGGACTGAGCTAGAAATTCGAATCATGGATCGAGAAACCTAAAAACTGCAGAACAATGCATCATGTCGTTCATCCTCAAGCTGATGTACATAGACTTTATGTGTCACGTAAGGAAGGAGGAAGAGACCTGAGACAAGTTGAAGCCTCCTGGCACAATGCAATAGTCGGGATGGGAAAGTATGTAGACAGTTATAAAAATGACTCTCTAATGAAGCAGGTCATGATATTTGACCGAACTATGGGAAACAGATTCATTGTTAGTGTAGCAAGAAGCATTGGACAGAAAACTATGCAAGACACGCAGAATAACACAGATCTGAACTTATAATGCTGCTAAACATGAAATGTGAGTTTCAAAAATGTTTAAGAAATTGTGGAGATAACACCCACTTCATGGAGAATATCTAAAAAGAATGGACAACGTGCAGATCAATAAAGATCAATCATTCCAAGTGGTACGAACACTCACCAAAAGCGGTGACAACTGTTAGACTCTATACAATATTGTACGACCAACAAATTTATACGGATTGCATCATAGCAGCAAACAGACCGGATACTGTTATCACAAGAGTTTGGAAATCGAGATCAGCCGAATGTGGGGCGAAAAAACACAGGTCGTACGGGGATAGTCATCGGGAACGCTGTGGGATTTGTTTTCAAATTTGTGTAACGAACTCCCAGAATTGCAAAAAGTGCAACACATCGCTTTATTAAGAACAAGCTCACATTTTGCGCGAGTCATTGAGGAGGCAGTGACAGACCCTAGACCTACTCCTTAGGTAACTAGTAACAATTGGAGTAGATTTTTATATTTAGCAACTCATAACATCTTTAAATTCGTGATGAACGAGGAAAATAATAATAATAACAATATAATAATAGAACAGAAGACGCCTATTACTCAATGAAGTTATATAGGGAATATAAATATAAAATAAATTTTATATTTGTTACTACTTTGTTATATTTGCGTAAATGTAATCAACAAATAGATGTTCAAATTAATAGTTCATAACAAACGTATTGTTATGACGATTTAAAATATGATTACAGAAAAATATTCCAATCATGAGCTTTCATCATTATCCTATCCTATCCTATCCTATCCTATGTGGTACTGCAATTTTTAGCGCAACAGTTTCATACCTTCTGTTTCTTTTTCTACAACTTTTAAAGAGCTAACTGCTCATAAGCTTCAATGGCATTGATCTGAAAAATGTAATTAAATTTTAAACCGAAGTTGTGAGGTACTGCGGATAGGTGATACATAGGTAGGGTACATAGGATAGTGTGGCGTCGTTAACACGAGGGCCAGAACCGTTAGGTCGGTGAAAGTGCACTGCGCGGGAGGAAGGGGTTGAGCCTGAACTTCCGGGAGTTTGCGCTCTGGCGGTTGACTCAGGTAGAACTGCAGAGCCAAAAATAACCGTAGGCTGTAAACTCCGAGGATGCTAGCCAGCGAGCCTCGCTTACGCCAGCAGGCGAGCCAACCTGAGAATCTTGTGTGTGTGGGCGTATACCAAGATGCTGGCCAGCGAACCTCGCTTCCCGCCAGCAAGCGAGCCTATCTATGGAACAGTGGTGGGGGGGGTGTAGCCCTCAACTATTTAACGCAGCGCCATCTGCGCCCGCGTTCTCATTCAGTTTACATCGGACAGCGTTGTACGCGTAAGTACAAGGAGTGTAGGAGTGTGGGCGAGATGTCCGGAGAGTAAGGGCCAGACGATCTCGCGTGCTGTAGGCACACGGTCGCCACGACCGGTTTAAATTTTGGCGTCAGGCCATGTGACGGTAATTGTCACGGGACGGAAGTCCGACAGCTCGCATCACGCGTGGCTTTTATCTTTCTGCGGTAAAGCAGGGTACTGAAAGGAAAAGTTGCCGGAGTGTTTAATATTAGCAATTTATTGTAACTTGTTCTTAATCTTTTAAAATACTATTTTTATTTTGTTATTTGAATTTATTTCTCAATTCACTACGTCACAATAGGATAGGATAGGATAATGATGAAAGCTCATAAATAAAGCGACATAAATAAAATTATTTGAGGATTACAAAAAGACGATTTTATTTGCAGTAAAATTTAGTTTCAAGTTCAATTTTAATATGTTTATCAGTTATGAATTACCTTCTAAACTTGCGCTACCACCGACAGTTCAATTTGCCACAATTATGGGGTTGATGCGGTTTGACTACAAGCGTCTCTTGTTGTTATGTTTCTTTATACTTTCCCGACCTCCAATTCCAGGGCGTACACGTCCCTCCTTCGCTCCGCGCGAGTGCGTTAGTGCAGGAGCGACTGGCTGCACATGCTACGTCCTCGTGGCGCCCAAACGAAATGGCACATTCATTGAAGAAATATTATATATCTTTAAGGAGAAATTTTACATGTATGTAGCAGCATATTCCAATCATTTCCTTTAAGAATGTGTTACGTATTTTCGATTTTTGAAAATGGAGTATAATGAGACATAATATTTTTTGAACATTTTTGTCTTGCCATCCTCTCCCCGGAGACATAGAAGTTTCGTCCATCCTGGCATTTGTTTTATAACTTGTTCAATATTCAGTATCTTGGTACGAACACACAGCTGTTATTTAGATAGACAGCTACTAAAGTAAGACTTCAATGTATTTATGGTAAGGTGTGCCTGAATAACAGTTTTGTAGTTACCTCCGTGCGTTTACGCAATGCGGCGGCTTAGAATTGTTTTGCAAATGTTAGGTAATCCTTGAAACACAAAACTATAACTTCGTGTTGAGAAATATTATAATAATGAAAATCCTACACGATTAAATAGAAACTATTTTCGTAAACAAAGATCAATGGAAAACCTACCTCGGGTTCTGTCGTTGGCAACCTCGCCCCTTTGGAGCACGACTGTTAATTAGACACGCATGCGTCCCACCTTGTCACCTCAGGGGCATTCATTTGGAAGATTTCTGTCCGCGGACCTTTGGCGTTTGGACCCCTTGCTTGGATGCTTGTTTGCATTTGCCGCGAGCGGAATCGCCCGCCCCCCCCACCCTGCGCTTTACCCGGGGCGCACTAGTTCCCCCCGCGGCAGTTAAATAGCAGGCATACGAAATACGCGCAGGTTAATGCTTTATAAAAAACGAAACGATGTGTCCACATGGTTCTTCTTCCTCTACATAATCCTCATTTTTTATTACTAGTGGTGGATGTGATACGTGGGTTAGGTTAACAATACGAACTTTTTCACATTTATGATGCTTATTATCTATTTAAAAAAACTAAACTCTTACTTCTTTACAATTCTTTCTTTAGGGAGAGAAACCGCAGAGTGAAGAACCCTCACAAAGAATCATGCCAAATTTGCAAAGTGTGTGTAAAAAACGTATTTGGGAAATCTATTTTTTTATTCTGCTGGCTTTTTTATGGGTGCATTGCAGGTTGTTTGTGATAGTTGTGTAATTGATGACATATATTATAACTAATAAATGTCTTTATTGATGGATAGGATTAGGCCATTTAGCCTACTCTTTCCGCTGACCATTTTCAAAAACAAGAAAATGAATACAATAGTTAAATAAAAAACAAGATTATTTTAAAGAGAAGTACGTACGCAACTTGGATGAAGTTTTTTTTACATTGAGAACAGGAATGGAAAGTGAGGGAGGAAGGAGTATGATAGAAAAGGGAATACTCTCGCAGCATTTGTGAGATGAAATTTATTTATTTATTTTAAGTTAGGGATGTGTTAAAGTTAATCATAAATATATTAAACACGCTTAATGAGAATTTTACTTAAATTAAGATAAATTGTATTTTCTGACTCAGCAAATTAGGTACAGAAGGATTTTGACGGATCTTGTATAAGTTCAGTGAAAAGGTAATTAAGTACTACTATATATTTCAAACAGAGGTTGTGAGGAGCCGTAACTTATTATTGAATTACCCCTAAGAAGACTAGAAAGGGGAGGAATATTCGTCAGAATACGAAGCAAAACAACATTCGAGTTTTTCATGCCCTGGAGAGAAATGGAAAACATTGGAAAATTTATTTGTTTCGTAATGATAATACTTGTATTTTGTAATAATAATAACAAATAATATTAACAATAATATTAACAATATTAATAATTGAAATGTATGATAAAACTAATTCGGTTTTTAAATTAAAAAAAAAACGTAGATTAAAACGATCAATTCATTTTAGGAAAACGTTTGAATTTAAAATGCCGTGCTAGAAAAGTAATGAAGAATATGAAAATTTGTATGAAAAGTTGTTTGGAAAGTATGAAGAAGAATTAATGAAAATTTAGGAACTGTTTAAGCAATTAGAATATTCGCAAGAAATTCAAAACTGACGCCAACACTCCCCACCTCAAAGCCTAACGATAATAAACTACACTTTATTCCTGGGACTGAAGCAACGGACCACCCCAGCATGCGCCTTCAGCGGTTGATTAAACCAGAATAAAACCTCATCAGGATGGCGGCTTCAGGCAAAGACACAATGCTCTGGCCAAAAAACACAATACAAGTTAGCAATTTTCAGTGTAACACAAAATACAAAGAAGAAACGGAAACATTTTGAATTGGAATAGTACGTCTTAAAAATGGCGAAAGTTGTTAAGAAATGAAAAAACGGAAAACAGAAAATTGCAAATTAGTAAAAACACATCTAGAAAAATTAGAATACACGAAATTATATTTTTTGAATACAAGCACATGTTTTACAAATGCACGTATGTAATATTGCACAAATGAAGCAAATGCCCAAATGCAAAATCATGTACTCATAACACAGGATTTGCACACCTGTGTGGACTGTAAAAAACGTGATGTATGGGTTTGAGAAGTTGGTTCCTTCCATAAGGTTATTTAAAAATGAATTGGAAGTGTTCAAGTAGGTTTTAAATACAAATTGCTAAGATTACATTGAGATCAAAATTATTTAATAAAGCTAAATGTAATGCGATTTAATGAGGGTAAGTGTAAAATTAATAATAAAAAGAGGAACGATATTTTTGTGTGTCACAGATATTTGATCAACTTTTTAAAGTAAATAATTAAATTATAGTATTAAATGTACGGAAGGAAAATTAAATAACCTAGAATGAAATTAAAAGGAAGAGAGGAAAAGAAACAAACAGCTAGCGGTTTAGTGATCCAGAGAGAAGAGAGACAGAAAAAAGAAGAGAGAAGGGAGCGGAAGGGATATCATGCTGTGTAAAGACATTTGGAGAGCTCTGAGGACGTCCAGCCAATATTGGTTGGTGTTTGAGGAAGAAATTTCTCTATTGTAACTGAAAAGCGTTATATTGCTAGTGAAGCTATTGAATGATGTTTGGTTGATATTTGGGCGTGTACCAATTGATTCTAAAGAGTTTGTAGCATGAGTCCTTCACAGCCATACTGTATAAGCTTGTGAATGGTCTAGAAAGGGTTGATATAGTATGTAGTTTCTTTGAAATGCTGCATAGGATATGTTCTGTGATTCATAATAATTGGCGTGTGGTTGGATAACCTTTTCTGTGAATACAACTGATGTCTAGGAATGAATTGTCATTTTTTTGTTGACGTAATTATGGAGGTTGTTCTGAATAATTTTTCTCTAAGAATTTTGTATTAAGTTGGTAGTAGGCTTATTGGTTTATAGTTTTCTACATTGAATGGATTTTTGTTTCGTTTTGTATGGGTATCAATATGTTTGGGATAACCTGTTTTTAATGGCGAGTTATAATATGGTTATTAAAGTATGCTATGGCATGGTTTTGCAGATTTTTTAGGAATCTTATTTGTATTTTATTTTTCCCTCATGGTCCTGGATCTCTTTTTAGGAAAGTGTTTTTAATTATGTTGGTTTATTTCTTGGGAGGATAAATATGATTCTTGAAAAGTATATTATAATTAGGAGATTGGTTGTGTTGTGAGTGTGGGGGATGAGTCGTTGGATTTAAATGTATATGCAAAATGTTTGCTAGTGTTTCAATCTTTTCAAAGGGAGAGAATTTTCCCCTGTGTTGGTATTATAAGTGGAGGAATTATTATTTCTTTTAGTTTAGTATTTTTAATTTTTTAAATTGCCACAGTGTATTTTTACTTTGACTTTTAATCTGGTATTGTATTGTTTGCTGTTGTGTATGAGAGGTGTTTTTTGATAATATGTGTTAATAGGTTCAGTTTCTTTTCAGGCTTCTAGGGTGATTCATAACGCTTCCTATTATATTCTTTATGTGGATTAGATTTTTCGTCTGCTTTTGGTATTTCCATTTTTTATTATTCTGTGTGTTAGGTGATTTGTTTAATTTTACTGTTCTATAGTTCGCTTAATATTATGCTATTGATTATTATTTCTTGATCTATTTCTTGTAGAGGTATTTAAGATTTTGAATTTTAGGATGATTGGTTTTAACATTTTTTTAAAATTTTGCGCCAATTATTATTTTGTGTGTTAGAGTTTGTAATTGCAATGGGTGAATGTAATAGGGGTTGAATGTGTGTTGTAATTGTTACTGGAAGATGTCTGAGTCCATTTCATGGTGTTCTTTGGAGAAAATAAACGTTTGTTTTTAAATGTGTTATACCTACGTCTACAGGTCTGGTTCCTAGAGTGGTCAAATGGGATAGTGGTGGTTGACAAATGAAGTCGGGTCACAAATTTAAGTTAAAAGGTAAAATGATTTTATGTGTGGCAATAACTGTTTTCTAAACATAGAGACTATACTGATTATCAAAAAGAAAAGTAAATGTTTATTTAAGCAAAAAACAGTGATATATAATGAATTAGTTTTACAATTTGTAGTGTATATTTTGTTAAAAGA
The DNA here is from genome assembly GCA_017312745.1 of Gryllus bimaculatus. Taxonomy (NCBI): domain Eukaryota; kingdom Metazoa; phylum Arthropoda; class Insecta; order Orthoptera; family Gryllidae; genus Gryllus; species Gryllus bimaculatus. The sequence continues at coordinate 401,288 of BOPP01000138.1, forward strand.
CTGTTTGTGACAAATAATGTAAGTTCAGCTCCGGGTTAATGACCCCCCTGCTCGATCAGGTTTTTGTCCAAGTTTCCCTGATCCATTGAGCAAATGCTGAGGTGGCCGCCTTGTTTTGCTTCCTGGACGTAAATATAACTCTTCAACTATGCGCACGATATGTTAAACTTACCCTTTTGCTTTGTAATGGTAGGAGTAGAGGTAATGGTGAGTTACTATTTTGGTTAGCAATGCAGAAAAATCATACTTGCAATTCGCGTTTGCGATGCAAATCCGTTTTCTATAACTAGGAAACGCAAATGACTATTTTTTTCAAATATTGCTAACCTGAGATTTTGTAAATTTATATTTATTTATTTATTTATGTTTAATATTTTACTTACTCATTATTTCAACATTTTACAGTTAAAATGACGGGCAGGGATTCTGGAACTCGAGAAAACGTGCGCAGATAATCTTCTCTGCCCGCCCACATCAACATACAGTTTTTACTTGTTTTTTGATTTAATAAATCTAATCTAAATCAATTGGGGGGTTATGATATTTAGTTTGTTGTTGTTTATTAGTTGTAGTAATTGTGTCCCAGTTGGGTTATTGTTTTATACATCCCCACTGTACACGTTTTGCATTAAGATTACCTAGGATTACTGTTCTTGATTATCTACAAGTATGAACGAAATCAATTTGAATCTGGTCGACGAAGATGAAGCCGGGGAAGTGTGGGGCGAGGCACGCGCTTCGGGCGTCACGCTGCGACCTCTCTCGGGGCGAACAGCACAGCGGAGAAGATACTGCATTTGGCCGCGGAGGCTTTCGCTTGCGTTCAATTTCTGCTCTCGAAGCGCGATAGAACTTCAAGATTCTTCCAACGATTTATCAGATCTGAGAGAAATATTTCTGTTCTGGGTCGAACAATGGCTTTTTCTTAGCACAGATTCGCTTCTCTGGCAACTTCAAGGGAGAACTTTCTGGCGATCATGTGAAATATAGGAATGGATTAGGTACTCACATTATAAATGGTAGTAGTAAACGCAAGTTTTTGAAATTCATAATTTTTTATCCCGACGCTGAAAGACAACAGGAGTCCAGGCAAAATATGAAAACCAAGTTTTGAGCGAATATTCACCGAATTTAAAATAGTGAAAATGGCCCGCTCCTGTTAAGGCGATCAGCTATGTTCAACGCTGGTCACGTGAGTTTATAGAGAGGTGGCGCATGGCAGCATCTAGGTGTAAACGAATTTAACGTCGTACACCAATGTTCTTTCAGTATCTTTCAGTATCAATGAAGGTGAGCTTTAAGACAGACCCAACAACAAAATATAATATAACTGAATTGTTTTCTTGTATTTAGGTACTGATAATTCATGTATTTAGCACATACTAAAATCATTTTTGCATGTTGATTTAATTTGTTTTTTTAGTTTTTGAGGTATTACAAATCATACATATTTTGTATATTTTCTGTACAAGCGGTGCTTTCAGCGGGGACACAGATGACATCCTTTTTTGAAGGATTAGTTTCACTCCCACTATGTTTCTCCTACTACACAATTCTTATCTACATCTACAGTCACAAAAGTAAGATTTTAAAGTGATTGTAAGCCCTCCAGTGAGAGAATGCCGGAGTTGACAAAATGGATTACGCACGTCAACCGTTTCGAATTTTTATTTTTTTAATATGCGTTGAAAGAAAAAATTATCACGTAGGGTTCAGCAAGCGTCAAACGATAAACTTCCTAAAGAATGGAACCGTAACTTCGTTTCTAAACGACAAAGAAAACTACTCTGGGTCCGCCTTTGACAGTCTTTGTTACGCCACTGTTAACGCCTTAAAATACCGGTTGAGGGAAAGGGAGTAGCAGAGGGTGGAGAAAAGACAATAGAATGAATGACTGAAATTAATTTACCGGTAGCTGTAATCATGTCGGCATTGAATACAAAATGTATTAAGGAAAATAAATGTGATAATAAATGATGATAAATAAAATGAAAATTGTTCATAAATCTTAAAGAAATATTGATGAGGTGAATGTATATGGATTGATGTAAATGAAATTTACTAGACCACAAAAATTAACACAAAAAAAGGTTTTAAAGATTACGTCCCTTGTATGCTCCTGGTCAAGAATTGGCCGAGAATATCTCATTGTCGGGCATGTGATTTATTGTTTATCCGATATGAAGTGCTAAGTATACTTTGTAGAAAGAGGTGGCTGCTGTACAGGCAGGTCGATTTCGGGAATGCATGCTTCTCACATCGCCCAGCGATTAAAGAGCGCCTCTAAGAACACATAATAGTGGCAGTGTGTTAGAAAAAGTGTTCACAATGGAATGATCGGGTAAGTTTAATTCAGAGCCAGCAACACCGCTGATTTTTCAGCAACGCTGATCGTGAGGCACTAGCGTTCCAGTACAGAAGGTGGCGGTGTTTGGACACTAGTTATATACCCATACAGCTGCTGGGTCTAATTCAACTTATTTGAAGAAGAATTCTAACTGCCGGGTGCTTGAATCAATCGGTTTCCATAATTTCTCCGATCAATGTCGAGCAGTACCTTTATAAACGGGTCAGAGACCGCTTTTATCTTTCCTTACACTCACTACACTGCCTCCGCCATGGCGGACTCAAAGCTCGTCTCGGCTGGGGGAGAAACCTGGGGGGGGAATGCCGACTTGCTGCTCGGCTTTGTTCCGCAGTGTTCAGTGTTACCGCCACAGCCCGCTATAAATGTGCACAGTACTAACGGAAGTGATGACCCTAGCAGTTGTGTGCTCGGAAACACTATTCAGTCAATCGATGGAGAGACACAGGCAGCAGGAGAGGCGCGCGTGGCCAGGCTCTGCTGGGGAGCGGAAAGGCAATTGCCACACAACCCGTACCTAGGTGCAATGACTCCGTTTCACTAACTCATTGTTACTACGCAGTGAGCAAATATACTTCTATAGAAACAATTTTGATTGGCGAAGGCAATATAAAATTCAAAATGAACGTCCAGAGGAATGTCCAAGACAGACGTTTGGCCGAGGGCAGTGAGATACCTTAGAGAAGGTTATAAGAAGAGAGAAAGAAAATGAGAAAAAGAGATAGCGAGAGATAAAAGAAAGAGAGAAATACAGACAGACAGAGAGGTTCATGGAAGGTCCTTCATTACATGTTTTCCGAGGCTATGAGAGAAATATACTGAATATAATACATGTTTTGATGTAGAAAGGACGATATTCATTTATTTTTGCTAATGAACGTATAGTGGTGAATTTCGTATGTCGGAGTTCATTTGACATTTACCCCTTATTATTAAGTATAGAAGTATTCTGCAAGATCACATTCTAATGCCGTCAAGGCGATTTCGTGAAATTGACGAATACCTAAGCCCAATGCTTGCCTAACATTCTGGAGCAAAAATCACATGTATATGCCTTACAATGCTGTACCATTTAAAGAGCTCAGTAAATCATGAGGCTATCTCACATTTTCTGTGAAATTGGGTTATTATTAAATACAACTTATAATAGTATTATTTCGGTGTAATATGTTATTTAAATCCAGTCTGAACTTATATGTACTGTGTTTGTACTGTGACTAAAAGTGCACTGGGTTATAATACAAAAGTTCTAGTAAAACCGTCAATATCTCATAACTAGGTCAATGTAGCCGCTTCTTGTAGTAAATCCTTCATTTAGTGTGTGGAGAGGAAGGAGCTGGGCGGGGCGACCGCTGGGTGGGCGTGAACGGAACACGGTGAGGCACCAACCATCGCTGTGTTTGGAGGTCGCTCCCCATTCGATCCAAGTGTCTTTGGGGCGACTCTTCTTGGATTCCCTCCGATTTTAACCTACTTTACGCAAATATTATAAGCACATCAGAACATTCAGGAATCAGAGGAGACAAAATAGTTTACCGAAAAAGTATTCTGCAACAGAAAACGTACGTAATAAATCACACTTTTTCCATCTCTCGCCACCTGAATTGTCTGGCAACTGACTCCACCGCTTAAGCTGTCCGGATCCTTTGCAGCTGGTATCTACTGCACCACGCTATCCGATATCTGATTACTCCTGCTGCAAAATCTTCTGTACCTTCCTTCTTCAAGCTTTCCTTAGGTTGCGAGAGCAAACCAATCGAACTCTTTTAATCCTTCAGTAGAAACATTGTTCCTTAATGTTTTCTTTTAAATAAGATTTTTGAATGCTATTTCAATTTTCTGGATAGTTCAACCGTTAAAAATTGCAAACTCTTAGCAATAAAAGTAGACGCAGAGTAGTGGACCTAGTTTTTAAGAAAAAGGGTCATTTACATGAAATCTTAACAACATTTTCAAAATGTTATAAAAATTGTTGCACATATTGTTATATTTGTTTCTGAAATATAGCAAAGGACGCTTGAAAATGATACAGAAACCATTTTCGACAAAACCCCTAAAAGTTTGGGAAATTGAGAAAGTTAATAATAATGCGAGAAAGTATGTGTTGCACCTAGTTTCGGTAACAGGGACACGCAGTAGAGATTTGCTGTTGAATTATCGCCATTTTTTGCCGAAGCATTACAACTCATTGTGTACACTGCGTATATAGTATGCCAGAAATTAAAATTGGAACCGAGGAGTCCCAGCGAGACTGCCATTTTTAGCACCACTGGCTTTCGTCTGCAAACCGCTCCGTTTCTGAAAGGTCCCCAGTCGGGGGGGTAGTTGGCCAGAAGAGTTCACCGCAGAGCAGGAGACTATCCCAGAGCCGCGCTGTGAGCACCGGCCACATGCATGTGTCAAGGCCGCATGCGCCATGTCCTCGCTAAAGTATAGCTACACGCTGGCGGCGCGCGTGTTACACACGCCGCAATGGGTCTCCCTCCTCCCTGCGCGCGGACGCCGGCGAACGAGCAGGCACCGCGGAGGGGAGCGGGCAGTGGCGACAGCAGTCCCCGGAGGAAGACAGGGACAGAGAACGAAGGGAGGGTGCGAGTGGCGAGGGTTAGAGCGGGGCTCAGAAGGGTAGGGCGGGCCGAGAGAGGAGGCGTGGACGGACAGCGTTGAAGGGAAGAGCAGTGTGGATTAAATGACCGTTCTTCATTTCCTGGCACGTCAATTGTTATGGTTATTAGATCCGAAGTGTAATGAATGTTATAATGTGCTCTTCCTGCGATAGAACGTGAGATTCGTGGGGCGCCGAACTACACATTGGCTTACCCATTCTGTGCCAGCGGAGCAGTGCACCTGTTGGGGCAAGCTTTAAGCTTCTCACCGAGCGTAACAGGATGGAAAAGTAGGCGGCGGCGAGGGTGTAACGGTTAGCGTATGGACGTTGTTGTACCTAAGTTGGCGCGGTTTCAAACCTGGATTTTTGCCGGCGAATTTTGAAGGGCGAAAAAAATCCTTCGTAGCCTTCCTTCGAGGGAAGTAAAGCGGCTGTCCGCATGTTCTCGTAATTTAACTTGCATGTAAAAGCATCCTCAAGCCTAAATGACCGTCCATGAGCTAAATTCAAATCGCGCTGTTTCTCGCCAAGAATACCTCCTTTCTCTCCTAGTGGTGAAAGGAGCGAATAAGGAAATTTGCGTGCGTCAGACGGAAGAGCGTGACCTGATGCGCCCGAGTTCTCGCCACGTAAAATAAGGCATTCAATTAATTCATTCATATCAATTCAATTCAATAGAGTAGTGAAGCAAAGTGTTTGCGTTGTGTGTATTTGCGTGTGCCGCTAGTTGTTCATTTGCTGGAATTCTGCTCCAGAATTCGCTAGGCATTGATCGAAAACTAAGATCAGAAGTGCCCAACCCTAAGACTTTTCTCCTGACAGCCGTTGAATTGGATCTTGCATATGCGGAAAATTATCTGCACGGCCGGGCCTCGAGTCCTCGGACATCCCAGCCGGAGAGGCTGCAGAGGCAGCTGCTGTTGAGGCGAGGAGGATGAGTGGGAAAGGAATGTGGAACGCGAGCGGAGATGGCAGCGGGGGCGTCTGGGTGGCTGAGGGTGGAGGGCGCCAACAAATTACATTAACCATAATCAGGTGATTAGGCGCCGGGGGGGGGGACGACCGCCGCTGGCAGTGCCAGAGCCCCACGGGGGCGGAGCGCTAACGTAGCAGCATGCGTAGCGCTCTCTACACTGCACTCAGCCTCCATAAACTTTCGGTTACAGAAAATTAGGCCCTCTAGTCCCTGCCCTCATACATAACACTAGTAAGTAAACACTAGGTAAGTTTTTTAGGCAGGGGTTTGCATACGGTCTCGGACTCATTTGAGGCATCCGCCGTTGATTTTAACTGCAATGCACTCCTTTGCTTTCATTTTGACATCCTACAAGCTTTAAAGCCAATATTGACAATTTAGTGGCAAAGCAGCAGTGTGGGGTACATTAAATTCAAGAACGTTCCTGTGCGTTTTGGTATTCATTAACACTTGAAAGTGAAAGACAACATAAAATATGCACATATAGGCCGAATAATGCTTAGAAATACCTACCCTTACTCTAACATAATTATTATAACATTTGTGCCGTGTAACTATCTTATTATTTTGTTATAAACAAATCAATTCGGCCTACTAGGGTTTCACAAAAAAATCCAATAAGTAAAAAGAAATAGAAGACCACTGCCCTGGGTGATTCGGTCAAAGCAAACTATATGGAGTATACTTAAAAAATACAGGTCCTAGCAAGCAGCAATAAAAACTTTTTTAAAGCTAAATGAATTACTTAAACTCTTTGAGAAGAAATTAGTTCATTTTCTCACAAAAAAATGTAGTGAACCAACATTAATTCCCAGAGGTTCAACCGAAGTTGCACTATAGCCAAAGCCCTTTGTATTTTTACCAAAACTACTCAATTTTATGGGTTCCATTTGTAAGCAACAGAACCAAGTAAATTGCCCTCCTGGAATATAACACTAAAGAATATCTAGTATAAGTGTGTTGCCAGTTCTATTTAATTTTAATCAAGTGCTGTTTAAAGAAATCAAATTAAAAAATTTAAGATGCATGGGATTGCTGTTTTATGTCACCCGCAACACAAACTTATGAATCACGCAAAATTCATAATCGGTGTGATAGAAAACCTACTTTCTTTTTCAATTACCGAGCAATGTCCTTTTTTCTTACAAAGTAGTTAATTTACAAGTACTCAATTAATCACTTCCTGGATCTTCTCTTACATTTCGAGAGAGGGTTGGTCTCGCTATGCATGCTTCCCATCCGCAACCATGGTGGCTAGAATTGTATTTTGCTGGTGTTCTATTCCGCGGCATCTGTAATTTTTTACATGGTTCACTTGGTTTGGTATACTGCGGTTTTTTGCGTATATTTCTATAATTTTCTAAAAGTTAATATTTGGCATCAATATCTTCGGTGTGGGTGGGTAAAAGTCGGATGTGACCCTCGTGACACTTTAATGATGCATTAGCAATCTAACGCCATCGGGGACGTATTTAGGACTCACGTCATTTTGTTTTGGTTATTACTTGAAACAAGTTTCCGCTGTAAAATGTTGAAAATTAAAACTATGTTAATCCTTTTGACAATGGTTTATGCTAATTTATCATCCAATTATATTGAAAATTAATGAACTACCACCGCTCACCTGTGCGTATAAGTGTCCTTTTTTGAGTTTATTTTTTACGACATCCTTCGGATCGGTCTTCATATTGCTTTGCAATGTTCACACTGAGTAGCTGATTTCATAAGTTCTCCCGTCAAATGAATGCTAGTGCACCAGTTTCGATCAGTCAGTGTTCTACCGAAGTGTAGGTATGGCTCACACAGTTCCGTTACAGTTTTTGTTGCCACGGTCTTCCCTGCAGTCTTTTTTTTCAGCGTAAAGCATGCATTGGCATGTGTAATAGCCACTTTGTGAAGTTTAAAATTTTTTAGTCCATATTTGTGACGTTTACTTTTTATGTATTGTCTGAACATTAATATTCCTTGAAAGAGGACCATAATTTCATCCACAAATCATCTATACATATCACTTGCTCAGGGCTAAGAACTTGCTGAAATTTTCATACAAGCATATCAATCAGATCTTGAAATTTGTACAGACGATGTCCAGTTGAAACATTTTCATTGTTACCGCAATGACATATTCGGAGAAGCAGTCCAAATTGGCATTATATGTCGATCTGCATTAGTGTAAATGACACTACTTCTCTTCCAGTAGCCATCTACAGAGGAATGATTAACCAGCCCCATCCACAATACACATAAAACATTTTGCATTCCTGCTCTGATTGTAGGAATCCATTTAGACAAACCCACTGTTAGTATTCGAGAGGGTTCGGACAATACGTGACTAGCTTATCTGTTTGTTTCCGCAACTAAAAGTCTACCACTTCGTTGTCCAAAAACAATGCAAGAAGTCATGAGGTGCACCATCAAAAAACCTTTCTACGTTATCTGAATTTACATCAACTTTTCATTGTTTGGGTTGTACACAAATTGATATGATTACTGGATCAGATTTCCCCACGATAAATCAGATCGTTGCCCATTCAAAGTATTTGAACGGGGTATGTTCTTGTTCGTTGCACAGCTACCGTTATTAGATTCTTCAGACGAGAAATAAGGCACACAGGGTGCATCATGCAAAGGTAAATCAGACACGATTTAATCGTCTTCAGTATTAGCATTGTCATTAGAATCCTCACTATACTTACTGCTTGACGAATACAAAACTTTACTCTCATCCGAAAACACTTCTTCATCGCTTTTGTTGAGCAAATAGATTAACTCCTCCTTGTCCATTGATACTTGAAATAAAATTCATGCAACTACAAAGTTTTTTTGAGATAGTGTACTATATGGACTAGACTTTCATCAAATCATATTTAGAAATATAATAATTTATTCTTTAATTTTACTTTACACATAAAATGTTTAAGGTATAGTAAATAATCTAAGGTAAATATTTAAAGTAAATATTACAAAAAAATAGTTTATACTATAAAATATAATACAACAATGTTACGATCGTAATTTTGTTCCTGAGCGTCTCCCTATTTCAGAACGTAATTGAATTCAATGTTAAATGAGGGACAAATCAGAACCTCAAGGCCTGAAAAACAAGACAGCATTGAGGCTCAATATTGATTCTCAGACTCTCTGAACCTAAAGCATTGAGTACGGTATCTGTCTCTCGTGGTGTGCGATGTAACTGACGGAATGTCAAGCAAGTGCGATGTGTTTGCACTGGCCCAATCAGCCAAAATTGTAGTAACACATTATTTCTCATATTATTTTAATGAATATAATATTAATCTAGAAATGCTACAACAACACATACTTTCTCGCGTGACTGAAAATTGTTATGAAACATTAAAATATTGTAATTTCGTAATATTGTAATAATATTGTACTAAAAATTCAGTTATAACTTGAAAAAGACTAATTTAAACGAATCGTCTCTCGTGCCTATTTAAATTTGTTTCCATTGTCAAGTAAAGTAGTAATTTCTTACTTTTAGAAATAAAACCAACATAAATAAAAGTAAATGTTACAATATTTACAGAAGATAATACTGAAAATAATAATTTCAAACAATTCTATCTTGATTACATTTAAAGTGATATTTCAATTTTTAATGCCAATATTAGTTATTAAAATTTCTTAAAGTATAGAGGTATATTTGTTCGTTCTAAGTTAAAATTTATTAACTTTTTTCAATGTATATCCTTTCATAAAAATATAATGTGCATTGTACAATCATAATGACAGACCAGATTGAGATGAATTCCAAGCGTTTGGAAACCTCTGCGTTGATGTCGCGGCCCCTTAAAGGTGAAACCGATATTTCAATTTCGGGTACACATTATATGAAGACCCTTTAACATTTTGTATTTTCTGAAATGAACGCCTGGAACGAAGCACGCGAAATTCGAATTTAGAATCCCTAATTTTTTCCGCAGTTTTCAAAAATGCAGATTGCGCCAAAAATTGGACAATCACCCCTATCTTTACAGTTCTTTGCTACATACGAGGATAAAAAAATTACATAATTTGAAGACGTTTCTGAAAAAAATGTTTAAAATGGGTTTTAAAAGCGCCTATGTTTCATCTAAAATTACACAATAATATTCATATTCTCATATAGTTGTAATATTGAACGTGACCTGCTTTGGAAGGGTTTTTTGTGTATACCTTTCATGAAGAAAAATTTGTATGTTCCAAATTGTAGTTGTAGGAAGACGCCGACAAAATTGTGCATTTTTTCAATTGGAAATTTCAAATCTTGGCTTGTCGGGTGACGCCGCGTAGTTGGCTGAGAGGCCGACATTTCCCCTGTCACATCGCAGGCTTCTTCAGGGTAGTGAGTCACTACCCTAAACAAGTCTGCCATTTGACCCAGCCAAGAAGTCATGAACAAACGTTTCGCCATCGATAGGTTTTTCGGTATGAAAGATCGACAAAACATTTGCACCCCGTGTTGGAGAATATTTTCTCTAAATTTAACAACTGGATTTATCCACTTTTTCTTTACCAGAGCTCGGCAATACCTTTTTCCTGTCGAAAATTCGCCTTTTTTGCCGCAGCATTACATCACTTGCTCTTCTTAATAAGTACCTTCTTAAGGGCGGGAAAGTAAAAACTAGAACTGCTATGAAATTCCAAATAGTTCCTCGTACGTGTTAATTTATTTTAATTTGATTCAGTAGTACCTCTTTATTCAGAGATACATCCTTCCCAATTGTCATCTTTCGGCGCCTAACAAACAAACCAGGACATCCCGCAGCACCTACAGCCCCTCTGGAAACAGTTCCAAGCGACAAACTCCCTCGTGCTCTGTGATCGACTCGCTAGGAAGCTCTTTAGCCCGTCTGGGCTCTGTGGCGATATTCGTGGTTGGTCTCGCCCCGTCGTTATGAGTATGAGCTAGTTTCTCCATTGCACGTACAGAACGATTGCTCAGAAATTTCCCAAGAATTTACTTGTCAAGGAAGGAATTACGGAACATGATTCTTCCCAACAGTGATTTAAGTTTATAAATTGTTTGGGAGAATTATCTGGTGATTCTGCCGATGATTCCGTAAAAGGTGGTAAGAGGTTGCTGTGTTATTGAGCAAATATCATCACTTTAAAGTTGGAGACGCATTAACTATTATTATTAAGTAAATATAACTTATTTCGATTATTATAATAACTATTTCAATTATTATTAAAGTAAGTCTCTGACACAGAACTTAATGAGATAATTAATGTCGTTTCTCGAACTGAATACCAAAATATGCATAAAATTTTGTACATTGATCTAACTCGCTATGTATACATAGCCACATAAAATTGCACATAACCAAATACATGGTATCCAAACTCACTTTTGTTATTTACAACTATAATGCGTTTTCACGACATGACTGGGAGTGTTTGCCATTGTTTTTTTCTCATCACTCTTACACTTAAACACTCACATCATTCTCAAACACTTAAATAAACACATATGATTTTCAGTAACCTGACACACCATGTGTACACAACCACGTTTCAACTGGGACCAAAAACACTTAATGAATAAAAAATTGCTAGTTATATCAAATTTTTATATTCTAAATATGAAGGAAGAAGGATACAAAAAGTAAGGAATAAAGTTTTAAAGATGGTTTTGTATATGATTTTTTACTAACAAATCTCCTTTTCAATTTCTTTATTTGGAACATACCGCGTCTAGTAACGAAATTTATTTTGTATTATTTCACTTAACAGTACCCACCCCCAATATGGAAGAGAAGTAATTTAGAGAAGGTTGGCTTATTTTCGTTAGGAATTCACCAACGTCCCCACCCTCGGTTCTATCTCTGCTCTTGGAACCCTGATGCTCAGGCATCAGCCTCCCTCTCCCCCTCACCACAGCGGTCCTTACGCCCACTCCGGCTCCTGCATACGCTGCTGCCTTTGACCCACCCGCAGTGATACGCAGAACTCTGTCTTTAGCGAGGCAACGTGTCGAACAGGGGGCGGGCCAGTCGTGGTCCACAACCCATTGACAGTCAGGTCACCAACTCCTACTATCGTCATGCCTACGTCTCACCTCGGCAGAAGAATGGATGGGAAAGAAAGGTTATATCCTGAGGTGGGGGTTTGCAAAAGACCCGACTACGCCACTGCACAGAAGCTAACATCCACGCTCAAGGCGAGATTCGAGCGAGACTCTTCGAATTGAGATCGCTAAGGTGGGTGTGCCTCAGCAGCCCCGGCTTCCAGGTCAGCTCTTACTGTGAAATACTGCTTCTGTATATGGTATTTTTGTATTATTAAGCAAAATCGGCTCATTGTTGGGAGCAAAGTTTGGAGAAAACGAGGGAGGAAGTGAAGGCGCAAGTGGGAGGGGGCGAGAGAGAGAGGGAGAAAGAAAAGGCAGAAGTGAGGGCAGAAGTGAGCGAAAGAGGAAGCGAGGGAGGGCGGGATTGATTGATGCTTCCAGGTAAAATTGCCATCATTAGTCCCGTAATTGTAGTGAATGGTTTTTATCTTGGGAGGAGAGAATGATTCCTTCCCCTAAGGAAGGTGAGAGCCGGTGTCGATCTGCACGCTCGCTTGCAGGGGATTCAAGTATCTCCCCAGTAGTCAGTAAGGATGAGGAAGGAAAGATCGCGCGCGACCCGTAGTCCATGGATTAGGGTAGTGGCCTGGCTTCGATCGCAGATATCACAGAAAATTGCCGATCGGCGTACAGATAGGCCATGGGATCTCACCTCCAGCGGCTGAATTCGAACTCGCTGGTGGGAGTGGAAACCTAGGACCTCCCAGTGAGTGACGCTGCTCTGTCAGCGCCCATGCTGCCTTTAAGACAACTCAGCCGGAGGAGGGGGCGTGGAGGGCGCGAGCGCGGCGCCGGAGTGAGGATCGGGGGGAACTCCCTCGAGCTCCGAAGAAGAAGTCGGGCGAGGCGTCACCGAACGCGCCCAGTTAATGTAATTTTTGCCCCGAGTAACATTCAGGCGGCGAACAGCAACTGAATCAAAGTTTTTTAATGTAATTTCACGGACAAAGTACTGGGAAACAAACCGGAAAGACATTTAATCCAAAGCCAGTTCTAAACCTTCAATTTTTTTTAGGTTGGCTGATTTCATTGAAAATCAATTAAAAGAACGTGTTTTACAAATGGTCCGCTGCAACTACAACGTAACTATAATGTTTCTTAAAATTTATCTTTGAAATTATCTTACAACTCGTTAAATGATTCTCCCACAGAAATATTACATAGTATGAGTCTTAAAAAATAATTGCTGCTCAATAAAAAAATTTCCTACAATGCCATTTTAGTCAGTAATATGGCTTACGCAGTAGAGATAAAGTTATTTATGCAGCGCAAGTAAATTACGAATTTTCGGCAAAAAATTCTCATTGCCAGGATCTGATAACAAAAAAGTGGATTAATCCAGTTGCTAAACTTACAAAAATTATCTAAAATGTGGTATATCCAGAATCCACGTGTTGTTGGTTCTTGATACCGAAAACTATTGACAGTGAAACGTCAGTTTAGATTTTTTTCAAAATGGATATTCTCCGGTGGATCTGTCACCACTCAAAGAATGTTTTGAAACACATTCTTAGGCAGTACATTACATGAATCCTCTGGGACATTTTAAAAATTTTGTCAAAAAGGCTCCAAATTTTTTGAAAGAATACAGTAAAATATACTTATAAAGGTAGCATATGTCCCTTTATTTCAAAACGTCCGTCCGTCTGTCTGCATGTCTGTCCGTCCATCTCTCCGTCTATCCGTTCGTCTGTGAACACCACTAATGTCTAAACCACACGTACTATTTTTTTTCAAAATGGATTCACTGTAATGTGAATTATCTCAGTACGTCTTCGAACTATTCATAATATTTTTTTATAAAATAATAATTATTTATGAAACGGGTTAATATGGTTAAAAGAATTAAATTTATCGCCAATATTCTCTTAAGCTAGAAACCCCACTAGTCTTTTAAATAGGGATTAAAACGGCATCAAACGTTATAGTTATTTACAATGTAAATGCATTCATACGGAACGCTTAGAGAGAAAGAATACACATTGTTGGGACAGCCGATCAATAAAATATAGTATTTCATACTTGATGCCAAAACGCTACTCATTTGGAGAGCACGGCCCCGAGGACATTATATGCAGGAAGTGAAAAGATGGCATTGGAAGTCATGGTGCTATAAGAATAGTAACAGAAGAACCCCACGTTACCGCGATATTTATCATATTTTTTTTTATTAAATAGAAAGAGAAGTAGCCTCCGCCATAGGGTGGGAATATATGGAAATTCTATCTATTCTTTTCTATCTCCCCTCCGCCCTACCCCTAGTATCTCTGCCTTGCCCCCACCTGGAATTACCTGGTCTTCCGTATTCAACTAAAACACTTTCATACTAAAAAATGTTTAAATTTTATTCCTATTGAGATTTCCGCCCTCAAACTTTCTTCACTTTGTAACTGAAAGTAAGTAAATCTAAACTAAAAAGTAAAATGCATGTACGTATATTCTTTTGTAGAAATTTTTATTATACCAATAATTTTAATCAATTGCCACATTATAAAACTTACTCATTTTCATATTTTTTCTTCACTTATTTTACGATTGTTGGTGCAACAAATATACGACCTTTAGTTGGTGCGTCAAATATATAATCTTTCGTGGTTGTAGGTTGTATCACCAGTTTTCTTTTTAAACATGAACAAAAACTATCAACCTTTCTGGAATCTCAGAGATGTGTATTCTCAATATTAAATGGAGTCTCACGCTCATTCAAATCAAACAAATATACTTTTTTACAAAATTTACTATAATCTCTTTTTTCCTTTCTGGATTATTTACAAATCTATAGTACACACATATAACAATTAAATGTTTCTTGGAAGAAAAAGAACAATCCTTACAAGCTAAAATTTACTGTACATTTTCCACTATGTTTTCTGGTCACCTTTTCAATCATAGCATAAAATAATACATCTTAATTTCTATTTTACATTACAAAATAAATATTGGTTGTGTCAACAATTATGAACTAACTTTTTGAATCGTTGGAAGTCCTACCTAGTATGATTATTGTATTACATGATCTGACTAGAGTTTCAAATAATAATAGAATCCTCCTTAGATCTTTTTTACTTCAATCCCCCTGCAGGTTAACGAGACATCTGTTACACCAGTTCTTGCGTCGCCCGCGACCTTCAAGCAGCTTCACCTGCAGTCGTCGGCGCCGCAGTTTCTTAGCGCACGCGGCCAGGATCTCCTTGCTCCGCGCGTGCCAAGTATTTCTTTTCCCAGCATCGTAATGCTCAAAGGGGCAATGATATCGACCCAAAGTAACGTGCAATGCAATGACTAGCGCACCAACCATACAAAGAAACCCTTTTCTATTATAACCCTACAAACCTGTTCTGAATTACACTCATAGTTATGCTCAAAATACTTTCCGCTTTCATTACATTACGTATTTATTATACTTTCATATTTAAACTTAAGTTAATTTACCTCCTCGGTTTGATATGTGAAGAGTTTTTGAAGTCCTTCCTGGATCGTCTGTGTCGGATGCAAAGAGTCCTCGTCCAGCTCTGCTACGGAACACAACCAGTCCGTTCTGCTGCTTCGTGTAGAAACGAAGTTTTCCACCGGTGTGGGCAGTTGCATCCCCTGCTAGCTACACTAGCGTATCCTATTGTTTCCTTTCCTTTCTTAGGCGCGCGTCTTTCAAATCTACTTTTCTCTCTGTTGAAGGAGGAATGTGCCACGTTGTCCCTTTTCATATTGAAAAACAGGTGGTCACAGTACAAGTATTCATAAAGAAAATTTGAAATTGATCTTGCCGCGTCAATTGAAGTTAAAAATAATTAAAGTAATTATAATTGAAGTCGTGTAAGTGTTTTAGTATCCTTGATATATAGTGGCTGACGGAAATGTGCCATTAACCACTTGGACAATTATAATATCTCCAAAAATCAAAGATCATGGTAGATCCCGGCTTGACATAACTTTTTCTATTATCTAAAAGAACAGCATTGAAAACAAAAGTTGTCACACATTCAATTCTTCCAAATACCTATTTACGTATACTGTTTTTATTAACTATACTGCCGGTTTACTATGAATATATATATAATGTTTTTGGCAAACTTTCATCATTTTAATCAGTCCTTCAACACCTAAACATTCACCGTCAGTCTCCACTATATAAAACATTTCTCCTCATAAATGCATACATCCGTCAGTTTCAGCATAATAGGTAAATCATTCATAATCTGTTTTTGTTATCACAGTAGCTCGCCCACCTTGCAAATACATAATAATTATCATTCATTTAATTCAACTAAGCATGTGTACATTCTTATATTTTACGACAATATTAACCACGTCCATCAGAAAATGATCTCTTCCAAACTTTTCGTCTCTTGTACACTTGATGCACTTACTCTTTCACGTAATTAAAATCAATATCCATGTTCCATTTATTAATGAAATGGAGAAAAACTCTTAATTATTTTGGTTGAAACAATTGACAGTGGAAACACTCCTCTAAATACGCAATACTGTGCATTGATGATCTCAGTAGATCTCTGACATTATTCCCTGGTGGCGCGCAGCTAAACTATTGACATTGATGCACTCTTGAGTCTGTGATATAAATCTAGGCAAGAAATGTCGAGAAAAGTAATTATTTTGTAAATGTGTTAAGGTTTATGGTTGTAAATCATAATCTATAGCGCTTTCATACTTTAAATGGAAGCTAATGTGAACGTCATGGATCTCACAGCGACCACAGACACAGAGCTTTCGTATAACAATTATATTATTAACAAAGAAAAACAAAACAATATATACACTTAATAATCTACTTACACCCTAGCTCTGGGATAGACCTATCTACCCCGGATCGCGGGAGCGATCAAACCCGATTGAGATGGTTTTGGATTGTGGCATTCGCCCCTCCTACTTTTGAAGCGCGCGACATAGCCAGCTTCCGTGACCGGATGTCACTGGGACCACAAAGTCCGTTCTGGCGCACCAACGGCTGGTTTTGCCTCGATCGCAGAGCGATCTATCCGCATTGTAGAATCGGCGTGAATCGTGGCAATCTCCAACCACTCTTCACCGCGGACGCCCCGGGCACACAGCATCGCTCCCTTGTGACTGCATGCACCCAGACCTAAAGTCCGAGCGGCTTCGTCAACTAGTGACTCAGCCTCGCGAGCCTGGCTCGCATAATGCACAGTCGTGGCGCCAAGTTTTGTGAGCACAGCGCACGAAGGGTTCTCCACTGTCTCCAGAATCCACCGCACTGGCTCTGTACAACTCTGTTATATACGCGCGAAGGCCACGTGACCTACTACGTCACGCTCACCTCCCTCGCTTGTTATAACCAGTGAAAAGCTTTATTCGCCGGAAAACTCCCAACGCCTTGTGTCTCCCCTTTCCCGCGTTCTTTCCCTTTAGCCGGAAAAACGCCTACTTCCTGTGGCATTGTCTAATTCCTCTGCCAAGCGTCCCCAAATTAGATGCCACGAGCAACGCTGGTCTAATTACGTTGCACTTAACAATAAAAGTTTTCATTGTGCTGGTTTCAGTAGACCTAAGAGAATTATATGGCGCTGTGAGTCAAACAAGACTTGTCTTACAAGTGTAGATGCAAATAATCACCTCTTTTGCGGAGCCATAGACTAGTGGAGGATGCAGAAAAAGGGACCGACTGAAATTATTGCAGTTGAGGTTCTGGGCAAAGTTTAAATGTTTAGGACTTATAATTAGTTTTCGATTACTTTGTATTGCATAAGTTTAACGAGTCAATGGTAATCACTTTTTAATTTGAGCGAGATGTTGGTAATTTGTGATTTAAATTAAAACAGATTCCGGTGCCGAAGGCTATTTAATGTAGAATAGATCCCGTAACGGGGAGAAGTTTTAAACTGTCGGGGTGAAAGGTAGACAGTCCGCGCGGTAGGTGTTTCATCCGAAGCACAGGCAGGCACGTCGCGCTCGCAAATGAACTTACATTTATTAGAGTCAAAAAAGTACCGAGGAACAATGAATACGATACGAAGAAAATAACATTGCGACGGGGCATCCTAGACAGACATCACAGTTTGAAGATATAGAAGTCAGTCGAAAAGTCAGCACATTTGCCGTGGAAGATCATAGTAAGCTTAACAAAACCTTAATTGAAACCGTACGGAACTTTATGTATTGTACACAGGAAAATTACATTTCGTTGGATATAGATCAGAATAAATGTTAAATTCTTATTATTAAAAAAAGAAAAAGTTTATTAATTTGTTGTAGTGCATCAATTCAATAACAGGTTTCAACCAACAGGACTTCCAGAAATCGCAATTCTGAACATGAGTCCCTAGTTCGCATATAGACGGGGTTCATATGTGGAGACCCACGAGCAAAATCAATGCCAAAATGCAAGATAATTATGCTTGAATATTTGGGGAGAAAGCTAATGAGCGTAGCAGGGAGAAGTGAAACGTGAAAGTCTTTATATCATAAATAACGCGATTTTAGTCCGTAAATGAAATTAAGTGAACAAATTAAGTGAAAGCAAACCACATGTTCTATAAATTCAAAAATTAATTAAATAATTTTAGAAATTTAAAACTGGAGTTTAGTTTCCAATAGTCATCAGGCATAAGGAAAAAGCTTAAATATTTTTTAAAAAAATGATATAATTTCTTTCAAACCTGAGGAACCTCTCATTTGTTCCTTTTTTCCTACCTAAGTATTTTATTGTCTACAGCCGGGAAAAAATGCAAAATCTCTGCACTTCGAATACCTAAGGTATGAAAACTGAAAATTTTATTTTAACTGGTAGCAACCCAAACTGCGAACGTCCATTCCTTGAAAGGGTTTTGCAGTATTATGGATTCGGTACTGAGCGATAGAAACCATGAATAATACTTAGTGGGCGTTGCGATTAAAATCGAACCATAGAAAATAATGTAGTCCTTTAAGTTTATCTTCAAAGATAATTTCGATTAGTTTTTCACTTCGATTTCCAATTGGTAACAAGGCTGTTTTCTGATTTTGCATTTTTTTGACACCCACGCTACATGGAGTGAGAGCACCCAACGAACTAATATGTTTAAAATCTGTAAAGAAAAGAATGTTCCAAAAAGTCTTATTTTATAGGACAGAGCCTTAGGACATATCCGGGTCCGACCGTTCTCTTCATGTCCCCACTTCCACTATCTGTCCTCAACCATCTTCCCTTAGGATGATAATAAATATAAATAATACTAATGTCTTTTTAATGGCGAGGCTCAGGCCATAAGGGCCTGTCTCTCCGCCTAACCACTGAAATTTACATAGAGTAAAACATTTAGAATAGTAACATTTAAGAGGGGCATGACAAGCTGGTACATTTACGTCTGGGAGGAAAACCTAGGGACCATCCCGGCATACGCCTTAAGCGTATTGAGTAAACCCAGAAAAACCTCAATCAGCGATGGCGGCCTAGGTCCGAACATTAATAGTACTGGAGTAAGTTGTACATAGTAGTGAAAAGGGAAGTTTCGTAAAAGAGACAAGAAGAGACGTTCAGCGGGAAGGGGTCTAAAATTAAAAATGATAAAATTTGTGAGGAAGAGGGAAGGAAAGAAGCGAAGAAAAGGACGAAGAAGAAGTAGGCGAAGATGATATTCTTATACAAACCGGCTTTTTATAAAACTTTAACAATATGATAATTTCCAACTACATTGAGAAGTCATTACTGGATACTACAGCAATGTATACAAATGTATAATTATCAACGCATTTTTAAAGTGTATTAAAAAGTCAAGGCGATGTAAAACCGGGAAAATGGTAAAAATGTTTTTTAACTACTGCGCAGCAGTCGAAAAAATCTGAAAAAAAATTGACCACAATTTGTGATTAGAAAGGATCTTATGACATTTTTTCGAGTCTGTTCCAGGGTTCTAATTCATAGTTCTTTTTTTTTTATTTAATGCGTTTGAATTTGACACAGAAAGTATCAATTGTTTTCTGATAATATAAATCATTTTCATATTTTCATATTTTTCAATCAGATAAAACGAGTTACGTGTACAAAACAATTAAAAAAGCACGTTTTTGGCTGTAGAGTGGTGTGGCTGGTGGGACGGAGGCTAAGAAATCTTTCAAAAATCTTATTTATAGTGTAAATACTCTTACGAGTATATCATTTGGTGTAGGGGGACATACGAACTTCCTACCTTATCCAGGGTACCCTTTTAATCTTTTTATGGCATGTATCTCTTGTGTTGATGTTTTACGTAATAGTTGTGTTGCTGACTAATATTAAATTGTTCAGGCTTATATAGTTTTTACTGGCCATTTTTAAACATTTATTGTAAGCATTGATAATACGTGAAAAGGAAAACACTCAGCTTCACGAAACATTGTAATTAAAGACGTAAAATCGAAAAGACATGACATCTGGCTTCACTCTAATGCTCATTAACCAAATAGGTCTCCAACTATTCATAATATATCACGTAATTTCAGGAATGTATTTTGTTCTACAAAGTAATAATTATACTTAAGTGTTAAATACAGATACGAATAATATGTTGCGAATTGATCACTTGCGAACAACATTGTGTTATTTCCTGAGCTTCAAACCCTTTAAAATGAAGAGAGACTGGAAAACAGTAATTTTGTTTCATTTCAGTAGTGCAATTCATTCCGATTATTCTTCCCCTCTTAAAACCTGTCCCTGAACTTCAGGGCGACTTGCGTGGATTTGAGAGGGATTTTTCTCTTCAGACAACTCTCCCCAGCGGGGCACCGCCTAAGGCCCGATTCGTAATCGCTCTAAGCTCTTGACGTGAAGTCCCCTGCAGAAATATTGAATCAATCTGCTTCTATAGTCGTCCATAATTGCGAAAGTGTTGCCGGTGGAGGATTGTGTGCACGAACTGACCTCTCGATCATGTCCCGTAAATGTTTAATGGCATTCACGTCTGGCGTTCTAGGTAGTCGTCGGCCATAATTCTTCAGTCGTTCGTGCTGGCCAGAATGGTTTTCAATCCAATCACTTACAATTGTGGCCAGGTAACATGTCGCCTTGACCATAAAAATACCAAATTGTTTGGTAACATTAAGTCCATGAATGGGTGTAAATAGTCTTCAAATAGATGAATATAATTTCCAGTCAATGAATGGTTAAGTTGGATCAGAGGATCCAGTCCATTTCATGTAAAAACAGTGCACACTATTTGGAGCCATCAGCTGCTTACAGGGTGCCTTGTTAAAAACGTGGGTTCCTCCCTCCCTGGGTTCTAATACTACCATCAAACCACGGGTTTCCAGTCGTCGATTCAACGATATGGTCACGACCCCAGAAGGGCGCTGCAGGCGACGTCTTCCTGTTAGCAAAGGCACTTGTGTCGGTCTCCTGCTGCCATAGCCCGTTTTAACCGAATTTTGCCACACATTTCTGTCGAATGTTTTCGTAGTACTTCACACCTTGATTTCAGCGTGTTGGTTGATTGTTAGCACAGACAACTGTCGGTAAAAGCTGCCATGTGTATATTTACATATTACTATCCCAAGAATTTTTGTCATCTGAGTGTAAGTGTGTGTGTATGATGGGCGAGCAGAGGGAGACGAAGGAAAGATCGCATGGGGCTCTCGGCCTCTTTCTTAGGGAACTAGTCTGGAACTGATTGGAGAAACTACGAAAAACTGCCGATCAGAGCAGTCGGCCGCTGGTATTCTTCGCCAGGCAGCACCTCAATCCGTCCTAGTTATGTTGCTAGTTTCGAGAGCCCGCCACCCTCGGGACTGTATGTCTAGCGCCCCCCATCAAAGATATTGCAGTGGCAACAACTGACGCCCTTAACTACCTCCTTTCTTTTGTCCCCTCCACAGTATCCCTGTGGAGAAGGGGAATTTATTTTCAATGAATTTTTTAATACGCTGCTGCCTTGCGGCTTAAGCAGCTACAGGCGGGGCTTTTACTTACAACTAACTTACAATCTAGACCTAAAGTTATCTTAATTGCACTTTGGCATTACTAACTTACTCTAAAATCATTTTTTATAGTTCTATTTTATATATTCTACGTAATTATTATTTTATATATAGTTGGTAAATTTTTTTTTCTACATTCACACATCATTCATACTAGTTTCATTATATACATAACCATTCATTCTTCCCATTCATTTCCCTTAACCACCTCAGCTGGTTGCTTCGAGCCGACCGCGCGTGATCACGTGACCTGGCTAATGGACTCCCCCGCCGGGCCCTCAACCTGACTTGTAAAACAACAAAGTTAAGTGCGGCGCTCCTGCTCGCCCATCCAACACTGATTGTTCCGCGATAGCCCGGCCGGCGCAAAGGGAAAAGCGAGAGAACGTCCGGGGGAGGCATTGCACCGCGCGATCGATGAGACTATCGAGATATCGAATCACGTCCGAGTGCACTCCATTCTGCGCCTGCCACTTATCGAAGCGAGCAACGATAAGCACTGAGAAAAAGCAAAGAACCCCAACAGAGAGGAGGGACCGGAGACCAAAGTGCAGGAAGGTGCACTGTGCTCTTCAAAACCTTTTATGAAATATAAATCGCTCTACTTGAACGAAAGCGCTTTCGTTTATAGAAACCGGTTTGTCCACCCACCGTCTCTAACAACGAGCGGCTTACAGCTCAAGCAAATCAAAGATTGCGAAGGTCGCAAATTCGATTACGGTAAGGTACCAGCTTTTTTAATTGGCATGTTTAATATTGGCGAGTTTGTGACGTGTACAAAGTATCACAAAACTTAAACATAACGAGCTAGTGGTTCCACTGAAAGAGACACAGCATTTTTGTACTAGTTTTCTAATTTCTTTCATCTGCAGCTTAGCTTGCTTTTTAGGTTTGCCGTATACTCTTGCCAGCTGCCATCAATCTACCCCCAAAGTTTGTTTTGGAATATTCTCATATTTTCAATTTCTCAATAGTAGAACCGAAATATTTCTTTGTAAATATTTTACAACCTCCTATAAAGAAACTTTCGTAGAAAAATTTCCGTTCCCGTTTTTTCGTTTTTTAGAAAATGACATTTAAGCGTTACTGGAAATGCAAAATTTGGAGTTCTTTTTCACAGGAAACTTTTGAGCTTTCAAAAAATTTAATTGTAAGTCACTTAAAGTACATCTACTCACAAATGCAATAATGCAATAAACTAATTGCTTCAAATGGGCACATTAGCGCTATAAGAGATATTAAAAAAATATATTTCAAAAACGGCTTCAATATTTTTCTGCAAACATTTTGAGCGGATAATTCTATGTGCCCTATATAAAATGACATAAAAGCCACTTTGCTATATAATTTTTTTTCAAAAATTACACAATTGCATTTTCCTTTAAACATCTCTCATCCCGTTAATATGCACATTTCCAGCAATTTGAATAGAATATTTACGAGTGGAGGGGCTTGAAATGACTTCAAATGAAAGTTTTGGAAAACTGGTAAAGTTTTGGAAAACTTGGAGAGTTTTCTGAGAAAAAGAGCTTCAAGCTTGCATTTACAGAAAGGCTTAAACAATTTTTTTTAAACGCCTCCAAATTTTCATGCAAAAATGTCCCTATTGGGTAAGTTTTTACACTACTATAATACTCGTAAACAATATTTCGGTTCTACCGTTAGGAGAAATGAAAAATTGAGCTTTTTTTAAAAAAAGAAGTGTACTTTAGACGGTGATAAATGAGAGCTAGGGAGAGAATGGGGGTAGACCGAAACGCTAGCCCAGACCGAAGAAATAAGAAAACTAACTGGTGCGATAAGCCTGTGCAATTACTAGTTTAACTACATGTTGTCATGTTATTTCCTTCCGCCAAGAAAAGTAGCCTATGAAACTTAAACATGTAGTCTTTGTAGGCTACCATCATAGTGAGTGAGTGATGGAGTTAAATATTCAGAAATGTAACCCGATTCCTCTCTTCCCTAACGATGTGTTTCAATGGGAGCACATAAAGGTTCGTGGTGCACAACATTCAATATTTTGCGACACATTTCTCTAAAAAACGAGTACCCAATCGCTCCACGAAGGCTTGTTCCAGGCTACTTGTTATTCTTTTTGACGTTTCAATCGAGTTCATCTCCAGAGATTATCCTATACCCAGATATAACGCAGTGAAATGCCCATTCAAATGTATTCATTCAGGGACGCGAACGAACGATCTCTCTCCAAAGGCCAATAAACTGGGAGATTCTTTTGATGTTCGTGGTCGATAACCCACGAAATGGCCTTATTCATCGTGTCGCAGGATATAACATACTTCGCGTTTTTTTTAATGTTGAAGTTGCCTCCGGATATATATGCGTTCTAATGTGACTGCTGTAAATGAGATTAGATGAACGTAATTCGCGATAACGGCTTTTGCAAGTTTCGAAATGCTAACTTCATTAAGTTAGTATCAGTTCCGTGGATATTTCGTAATCCCCGATAAAAGGTTTTTTAATGGGTATTGGGTTACTTTTTCCTTACGAATTGAATTATTTTCCTCCGATTAACATTCTAACCCCACCACCATGCAAACGTAAATTCCTGACGAAGTTCATGGTGCGGGTTGAATACTTTCTTTTAGCAAGAAGTAAACACCGATTAATTGAACGCAATGTACAAATGGTGAGTTGAGAAGAGAAGCCATTGCGAGGGCAGCATCGCCAAGCAAAGGGCGAGGCGCTCTGAGGCTTTACTTCCGGTTTCTGCCCCTTCCGTCCGCCGCAAAGCTCAAAGAGGTCACAGCACCGCGGGAATGCGCTCAGTGACCACAACCGTCACCTGGGAGAGACCTCATCATTTGTTTTCGGACCCGGTCAGGAAATTCTAGACATTTTCCAAAACGTGTCTTGTATTGTAGTGCTGCGATCTCAGTGTGTATGCTTAGAAATAAACCAACGTCATCCAAATAGATGTATATAGATGGCGTTGATTATACCCCAGTACTGAGAGGCAATTTCGATTCACGACGTCGTAAGTTTCTACCAAACGAGATACAACACTGATTGTGGCCATCTCAAATACAACAAGTGAACTACATTACATTTTCATCTGTGCTATGGTATTATGGCAGTATCTGTACTATGGTATTTTTAAAAGTATATTTGCAAAAACCTACGAAAAGTATTGCCTTGGAACTTCATGTGATTACAAAGAAAACTGTGAGTAATGCTACAGAAACACATTGATGTTGATAAATAGAGTATGCAGAAGTAGAAATGAACTACATGAGACTGAATTTGTTGAGTTTTAATCACTTAAAAATTAGGGGAATAAAATATGGAAGCGGTAAGTAAATCTGCCGAAGAATCAAATGCAGTTACAGAAGATTTTGCGACACAATTTTTGGAACTAAATGAGATTTCTGAGAATAACGCTGACACACCGCTTACAGTTGATTTTTATGTGCATTTTTGTGAATATTAACCAAGAACGTAAAAGATGTTGCTGTTAATTAACTAATACATTTAAAATTCACATGTAATATTCAGCATCATTCATACCTGCAAAAAAATACGCATTTACAATATTGAAATTATAATATTACCTGTTCGTATACCCTACGGAGACTGAAACATACAAGGTAAATAGGTGTTAAGAATTTTTGAACGGTAGTGTAACATTATCAGCTACTATGATTCATTGGTATGTTCAATGCCAGAGACTGTATGAACTTACTTGAACAAAGCTATGTGTGACATACATTTTTAACACACGAAAATACTTTTAAAACATTTTAAAGCGTTGGCGATGCCACATGATACTAGAAATATATGATCGCAGTATTTGTGAAGACTAATGTAGAAATGTTTAATTTATTACAGAGTTATACGAAAGAATTTCATTCGTTCTTTTTGAACAGCGTGTACATTTTGAAAAATCATTGCATATGAACTTGTTCAGAAACATTTTTGCTTCTCAGGTCGCGAATGCTATTGTTTTTCTCTGCATCAATATATGTCCAGCATACGCAGTTCTTTCTCTTTTTGGATTGGGACTACTTGACACCCTACTCCTGACGTGCGTACGACGTGTGTGCACCCGAACTCACCGAGTGTTGAACCGAGCGCCTCCTTTCTGCTCATGTGGCGCTCCCATCGCAGTCTGGGGGCGACGCTCTGACCTCACTCTCCCAGCCAGCCAACCCCGTACCCCGAAAACATTGCTTAGCGTTAATTCTTTTCAGACTATTCAATCCAATGGATTTATATGTGCGTGCTAAAATATAAGGAAACTACTGGTGCTAAAACAGCACGTTCTTTCCACCCTTTATCCTTTTCCTATTTTCGTGAAAATAAAGCAAAATTTAGCAAAAAGTACGCAAAAGTAATTAAAGTTTCGGATCACGATACCAGGAGCGATGGCTCAGGGCATCAACTGATGTAGCTGCAGACTCTCTGACCGGGCGGTCCTAGGTTCCAGGCCCAACGGGACAGGATTTTATTTGACATTAGCTTGTCAGCTAGATCAAGTTCACTCGTTGTCTGGAGAAGAATTATAGCGACCGACTGCTCTTATCAGTATGTTTCCATGGTTTCTCCAATCAACACCAGGCGAATGCCGGAGAAGTACTCTACCAAACGGGCGACGGACAGCGCGCCTACCTTTTCCTGGTCCTATCCTCTCCCTTTACACACACACACTTCTACTAATATGCCGGGAGAGCGGTCAGGAGTTTAGATCTTGTCCGGGCTTGAGAGATACTTGGTTGAGGAAAACTCCGCTAGCCGGCGGTAGGTCGGCGCCCGATCTCGCCATACGAGAGAAAGTTCACCGCCACCTCCGCAAAAACATCCTTCACACCTACGGGGCTAATGACCCTGGTAGTTGAATTGCCCGGAATCACTAAAGGAATCAATCAACCGAAGCATTGTAGTGACCTTATTTCAATATCTCTCTTTAAGAAACACATTTCTTTAAGGAAAAAATTTCTGTCTTTAATATTTTATGCAGGATGACTGAAAAAAGGTTGAATTTTTGCAATTTGCAAAAAACCGTGGTTTTCAACACGAGACCTGCGCCAATCTCTTGGGTACGTTTATGGTGGAGCTGCGATAAACGATGAAAGCAGCGCTGCGAGCCAAGCAACGAGAACGTCGCCATGTAATAATGGAGTGTTCATGTCGGCAGCGCGCAGTGCTCTCGGGATAGCCTGTGACACCGATAAGAGCGGCGAAATCCCTTTGGTAAGGTTTTCGCTGCTAGTATCGGCTGGTCGCGCGCTTTCACAGTATGACACACTTATAGGTGTTGTAAGTGTCGAATAAAATGATCGCTGAAAAATGTATCATTTCGTGTTTTTGTTAGGAGTCCAATTGTGGAACCAAAAAGAGACATAAATTCAACGCAAAAATGTTCGTTTTAGAGCAAAATTTTGGGCGCGCGCTAAATTAAGTACAAAACGTAAGTTTTAGAGTTTACGTTATATTTGTTTTCCACATGAACAACAAAAAATAAAAATATAGATATCTGTCTGTATTTTATTGTTGAATTGTGTTGGAATTACTAAAACGTTAATAAAGTAAAGCAATAATCATCTCGCAGACATAATGTATTATACCGAGTCATTTTTGTAATGTAGATACTCAGAAGGTACTTTGTTTGCCATAACTATCCACTCCAACTGTTAATGAATTCGTAATTTACATCAACAACACCTTATAAAACTAGAAATTAATTTCTTATACTTGTGAGACATTCACCGAGATTGATAATAATGATTTATTCTTATATGCTTGCTATCCATGGCACCTTCACAATGTGGGTGCAGTTAATAAAGTATAAATTATAACACAATTGTAAAATGAATTTATTTTTTAAATGTTATTAAACAATTTTGGATGTTTTATCAGTGAATAAACTGAAGAAAAATAGAAGCAAAATGAGATGCCAGAAACAGATTTTTTAACTAGAAAATTTATTGAAAAATAATTATTTACATCATTGATTTTGATAGTACAAATAATATCACATTTCCTTGAACAACATTTGAAATACACGTTTGTAATTAAATCAAAATTGAAGTGATTGGGATCAGATAGTCACATGCCACTATTTGGCAAAATATTGAGGGGTTTACACCCTATAGAACCCTCAGCCTTCCAGTTTATTACTGTTTAAGATTTAAGAAATAGTTTAAAATAAAACTAGCTTACCAATTACCTTTATCACTTTCCTGATAATCTGTTTTCTTTGAAAATCAGTTCAGTTTCTATCTAAAAATTCAAAATTATTAATTTACAATGGTTTTTGAACAACACAATCATTTCAGAAGTCTTCCATGTAAACTTGAATCAAATATCATGAAAAACTTAAAAAAACAATTGGGAGAGTGTTATATTGTTAAGACAACATTAACTGAGAACACCTAAAAAATGAATCTTTTGGAAATGATTTTGAACATTTGATGTTTTTTTGTATGTGTAGTATTCAGGCTTTATATTCAGATAAAGTAAACATCAAACATATCACCACAATATAGGCTCTTTACAAGCACAATAGTGTACATATACTGAGAATTCAATTAAGATTGATAAAATTAACACCAAAATTATTGTCTTAGACTATACTAAAATGTGAAGAATTCTTTCTTATTTTTAAAAATAATAATAATAATAATTTTAAGTAGACTTTTTAAATTTTCTTTTTATTTACTCCATGATGTATATTGCATAACATACAACTATTTATATCACAGAAGAAACAAAAATTAAACAAAAATCTTACTTCAAATTAGTTATTGTCTTCAAATAAAAAATTATACTTCCCCTTCTGAATACTGAGAATGTACCAAACTGAAAACTGTGTTAAAAGATGAAATTTGACAGATTAATGGGACTTTGAATTATATAAATTGCAGCACATATTTGAAATCTTCTGTACATAGTCACTTTTTTTGGCTCGTTTTCACACTTGTCTTCAGTGTTTTTATTTTTCACATAATTTAGAAAAAAATTTTGTATTGGTATAATAAATATTTGCAAAATTTACGTTATCTAAAATGATTTTCAAGAAAAAGTAAGTACTGATTCAATGTTTATAGTGATTATTTATCCTTATGACATGTTCGAAGGAAACCAACTTAATAATTAGTGTAGAAAAGGCAGCTTACCTCTATAATCATGACCACAGCCAGGATATCAAACTGAGGATTTCTTCTCTTCATGAATATTTTTTTTACTTCTCTCACTTTCTACAATTCTCCTCCTTAGCACATTCATTGACGGGTTTTCCGTCAAATTACGACGCATCGATGAAAATGCCAAGCAAAATATAAAAAACAAAACATTTCCAAAGCAAACCACAATTGAATTCGCTTGCAGAAAAAAAAACTTCGAAATAAGTACGCGCTAGCATCAACTCTCTCGCGGGCTCTACACAGCTGTTTGCCGCATGTTGCAGGGGGAATTCAGTGAGGTTGACATATCTCTCTTTATCAAGCATGCCAATATCCAGCGAAAAAAAGAACTATGGACCTCGTAGGCTGTAACGCTTCCATTGCGTAGGGGAATGAAGTTTAGGTTGACTTCTACTGCGGTTCAACTTAAATCGTAACCAAAAGTCCCTAAGCCAATTAAGGAAGTATGTTGGGTGATTTACATAAGGTTGGTATGGAAGGAACGAGTTAGTTTGGCCGAATGTCCTGTTGATGTCTCTGGCAGATTCGGAGCGGCGCTGCTTCGCGATGCTCCCACTTGAACACATAAGCGCTGAGATTTCGTAGCAACAACTCTCTGTTCGCTCTCATCGTTTATCGCTGCTCCAACATAAACGTACTCTAAACTTCCTTTGCACTATGCAACTACACACTTTAATTAAAAACGATGAAAAATGTCCTACGGATTACATGTAAAGTTTCCCCCACAATGCAAATGTCGATTTAAATTCAAGGCACCGGGACAATAGCCAGATCGATTGGGAAATATCCGTTTTGGATAAAATCGGATGAACGTTTTAGCCGCTAGCGTTGTCTACGGACGGGCGGATAGACACACAGATAGACGGGCAGACACAGAGACGTTTTGTTGTCATTTTTTTCAGTTTTGAGGAATCACAAAACGGATACGAGGTGCACCATGGGATTGAGAATTTCTTTTCTAAATTTAGCGACTTGATTTATGCTTTTTTGTTACCACTGCCCCTGTAAGAAGAGTTTTATGCCGAAAATTTGCTGCTTTTTGCACGGCTTTACTCCGTGGCGAGAAAGTAAAAATATGGCAGTATTTTCAAATGCTAGTCATCGGTCATTTCTTGTTTGTGGTTTTGTTGCTGTGGCTGATATTGTTCATTTTTATATACAATAATTGTAAATGTGGTTTAGGGAGTTATTGTAGTTAGGATAATCGACGTGGGAGATTTTTCAAATCATAGATTTATGGAAAACGTTTGCATGTTAAGTTGAAAATTAATAATATATCGAGAAAAGTGATGTATTTAACTGGTAAAGGATCACTAGATATCACTGATCACTAGATATGGCACACTTCATTAATAACGTTGGGCATAGGGAACATGTGTGGCAAAAATAGAGAACATTTTGCGTAAGAGACGAGGTTATAAATTTGGGCATATTTTAGCATCTCTCATGTGTCATTCCTGAGTTCCATTTCAATTTTGTGTTATGCGTCATGGAATGAGTAGTATTTTTCTGCAATCTTCTTGCGCAACTTTGACTACAAATATACTCGCTGAGAAAGTACGTACGATCGGTAAAAGCAGAATTACTTGGGGTCCGGAGGCAGCAGTTTGTGGCTGCCGATTTTGGTATTGCATTGCATCACGGATTGTACATTACTCACTGCCGTATGTGGCTTTTCAAGTGATTAACAACAAACCATTATACATGGTTGCCCAGCAGCAATGTTTTGACGTGATGAAAATCTTGACGATCGAATTTCGTTATATTCAATTTACACGCTCCTTTGGGTCCTGCGATTTTGAATATTTCGCAAACGCACGCATCCACAGAGTCGCTTCTCTTGTTCCAGAAGCGCATAAAGTCGTAATGACTGCGATGAACGTCTAACTTCAAAATTTCATTCATTTTTGTTTCGTAATATGTTGGTTGTTAACGATACTCGAAACCTTTCCTACTCGTACGAATGAAAATGTATAACATCTGCTAAGTTAATTCTTTCTCGAAACAAAAAGAGTCACCCAAAGCCGCGATTTTCCTAAAGAATTGGAGGTCAGCTGTGATTTCAAACTGTTATGTACCCATTTCATACAAAGTTTGTAAGTTTTCTTGAGCATAAAACAATTAATGTTTAATATTTTTTTAATACGGCTTTAATTCAATTGGCTGTACAATTTAGGTGGTTGAACATCTTTCGAATTGTTGCTTAAGACAATCGAATTTGTAGCAATAAACAATGCAGAATAGACGTTGACCATTATGACGAGTACGCGAACGTTTTGTCAAGGCTGCAGGATTCTGAGTGCTGTCTCTACACCGCTCGAGATCTCACTGAGCAATGGCGGATATGGTGTCTCCCTTCGAAGAGAACACGAGAAGTACTGCGCAGCGCGCCATGGCCCGGAAGCGCAGATGGCGGAGGCAGGAGGCCGAGAGCAGACATTGCTGGAGAAGTCGGGGAGTTCGAAGTGTTCGCTGAAAAAAGGTTGGCACTGCCCTCTAAATGCCTGCGACAAGAATAATTGAAGAGCTTATTTTGAAAGTGACGTACTATCTTCAAGAAATATATTTTTCAGGAAGAGAGAAAAGAGCTTATTCACATTCAGATATGTACAGTATGTTTCAGAATAAATGCTTCAAATACTAGAGCATACAAAGGGGTCTAAAGTGATCACATTTTGCAAATTTTATACAATGAAATTACTCATGTACTCAATCTGGTTATGCAACCCTTCCTGCACTAGTGTTCAGCGGATTTTGTGTTCCTATCGAAAATCGCATGAGAAGTTGCCTAACAATTAGAAACAAACGGCATGTGTAACGAGAAGAGCAAACTAAAGGCTGGGGGCGCTTGGAACGGCTGTCACGAGAACTAGTTGGGATGCCCATTGCCTCTCCACGCGTCGCCACCAGAGTGCGCGCATGTCAATGGACGGCGCCCCTCGACGCTTGGCGCGTGCAGATGGGCTCGCGGCCCGGGTTTGCTTGTTGTGCAAATCGAAGCACTTCTCTTACTGCACGCTTTACTTTAGTTGATGTTTCAGTGTCACTTCGTGTTGGTGAGCGTATAGTGCCCAAACAGAGTGAGCTTCATGCATTAACCAAATTCACTCTATACGAACAGTGTTTAGGAATGATTTATATAAACATTTTTGTACACTAATTATCAAAAGAATTTAGTTGAAAACTTCAATACTTTGGAACTGTGGAAAATGTTTAGTAATTTAATGCTTCTTTAGTAATCGTTATCAAATATCTGCTAAGACAAAAAAATAGTTTGCGAAGTTTCAAAATTTAAATCTCGGAGCAGGTCTGTTCTTACGGTGGTAAATAACATCCTCACTTTCAAAGAAGCTCTGCCCTTAATACTTCTGCAACCGCCGGGTCCGCATCCGCCACGTGCCCCGTGAGGGCGTGCTGGCGAACAACCGGAACCTCCTTCCGGGTGACCACGCTTCCGGCGGTACCAACATCGCGAGGGTAAAGGTGACGGATCGCGGTTGGTGGGGACAGAGCCCGATACTCATCGGTTTTGACGGTGGACTTCTCGGGACGCAATGAGTGATGTAAAAACCTGGCCCCTCGCTGGAAAGTTGGTACGCCTGGAGCTGGCGAGGCGGTCCCGCCCAGGGTTTGGGCACAGGGGATGATCGCGTTCCGGCGTATCCAGACACAGCCCAACTGTGTCCTCAAATGCCCACTCGGGGCCGTGAAAACGTCCAAGATAAAGAACAAGCCGCCCGGCATTTTCAACCGCCAGGGACATGAACACCGGCTACACTTATTACTCGAGTAAAGATATTATTCTGGGCTATTGTTTCCACTAGTTACTGTTTCCTGTTCTTATCTACTGCTATCTTCCTATCAAAATTT
>BOPP01000138.1:434538-450189 GCA_017312745.1 Gryllus bimaculatus
ACTTCCTCCTGCTAACATTTAAAAATATCATTATAGTTTCAAGTGAGAAGCACAATCTATTCGCAGCCACTGTCTTCATAGAATTCTTGTCTGTCTCTTAATAATCAGCTGTGATATTTGTTTTGAGACACATAAAGCTTTCAATACTATTTCCTTTTATTTCTATTGACAATCCGATAAAACGAATCCTTTTTTTCTCATTTGACGTCGCTACTATTTGAGTCTTCCTTAAAAATTTCAAATATACAGTGTAGAAGTTGCCATTTTTCTATTTGTTTGCAACTTGATATATTTCAGTGAAGCCTTAGTTTTTTGGTCAGATTTAAAATAATTTTGATGCAATTATATGAGCAGCCATAATTGAAAATATGTTAACAGCATACAATTTGGTGACTGCAGATGACTATAAATTAACGACAGAGGAGATAGTGACTGAAGACATCAAGGTTAATGGATCACAAAAGTATGATAACGGCCTACATTGAGCGCAGATGTAATTCGCCAAAATATCTGCACCTCATAGCGATGGATCCATCTTACCTTGTTTTGTGAACCCGTAACCTTCAGCCTACGATCCTCCACTGGAAAGAGAAGACCTCATCGTCAATGTCAACTTTCAAACTTAGTGCTCCGCTGAGTGAGTGTCCTCTTAAGCTTTCAGGGACAATTAGTTTGAAGGGCGGATCGTCCAAACGAGCGGCGACATTTTTAGAGCAGTTGAGACGTATTTTCTCTCTCCGCTGCTCGCTTGCAGAGACCCAAACCATTAACCAAAGTTCTTGAAAAACAGATGGTTTCCTCTTTTCATGGCCTTCAAATAGCCTTGCTATGTAGCGAAGAAATTCACAACACGTGTCCGAAGGATTGATTCATTTCCGAAGGTATTAACGGCCGTGGGTGTTAGTGCCGAACGTGTTGCGCACGTCAGCTTCTGGAACGTGGCGCTCTGTTCGATATGGTTTCGAGCTTCACGTCTTGACACTGAAGGTTTCCACTTTCAGGTATCTCCCCTAGCAAGGCAAAGCCCTAGCAGTGATCGCCCGGCTTCTCCCTCGACACCTGTGGTGGCGCAGGATGGAGCGATACCCTCCACAGACCAAAGAAGTTGTACAATTTTATTCTGAGACATTCTGGGAATGGCACTCGTGGACTACTGTTGTCTTGTATTTTACACGTTCACTGGTTGCTTTGCAGCCAAACAGTTCTTGGACATATTTCACATCTTGTGTTGTTAGTTTTCTTGCTTGCGACTCCTGCTTGTTGTTTTATGTTTTGAATAGTGCTGTTTTTGGTGTCACCATTTTGGCAATTCAATTAGTTTTCATCACAGAATAGGCTGGAATAGGAATTTAATCACTGAGACGAATAATATTATTTTTATTTATGACAAAAAATTTACAATCTATTTTTTTTACAAAATAATAAGTAATCTGATGTTGTAGAATTGTAAGACGAATAATACGCAAACATCCTTTCGCAGTTCTTGTGTCTGGCGATTTCAGTAAATAACAGTAATGTTTCATCCGCTAGAAATGTATCTTGTCTGTTCGTTCGGATTGAGTCACGTAAAAAAGAGGTCACTGCGAGGGCGCTGGGCCAGTCGACTGCGCTTGTCAACGCGAAGGCGCCCGAGGGCACAATCGCAGTCGCTCCCGGGCGCCCTCGACTCGTAAATATTGTTCACAGTTCAATAGACACCGCTTTTTGTGAGTGTTTGCACCGCTTGAATCATGTGTTTCAAACTTAGAACGCGATTCAGATCTGCCAGTGTAAATAACTACACATCCTCTTGTGTATTTTCAAATATTAGTGTTTCTAGAATTGGTCGAGTTGAGACGATATGCTCTTTTTTTCTGAACAAAAATTTGAAAACATGAAGTAGCTTTTCGAGACCGGCATTGGATTTGAAAACGACTTCATACACCGATATTGCTGCAATATCTCCATTATTGAATGATATTAAATCGGAATAATAAGTTATGACCGAATTATCTCGCGCACGTGTTACCTATACTATTTTTTTACACGCCATGTGCGAGAGATTCTTCGCACACTATGTGAACGAATAAATAGGTGTTTCGCACGGGAAAAGAGTACCAAAAACTGTTTTTCGTGACTGAAATATTAAAAAAAATTGTTTTGTAACATATGAGAAGTATATATGAATAGTATTTTACGATTTTGTGGGTGTTGTGTAAACCTGCAACCGAAGCACCAGCCGCCCCTGGCAGATGCTTCTCCCCGTATTCACTCCGTTTTCAATCGGGTGGTAAAGAAGAGGGTTCGGCGCGGCGGGACGGGAGAATAGCGTGGTGCCGTGGGCGTGTGCGTGGGGCGTGTCGGAGCGCGGGCGATGCTTAACGCTTGCCTTCGCACACAGGCAGCGGCAGCAGGCGCGGCTCTATCGCGCTAGCGCACAGCAGCAACACGGCGGCTTCGCGTGACGGCGGCGCCCGCGTCGGCCTTGGCGTGGTCACCCCGCCCCGCTGCCGCCTCGCCTGCCGCCGCACGCCGCCCGGCCGGCCACTCGCAGCCAACCTCCCTCTCAGAGGCTCTCTTCCGCGCAGCCATCCACCCCGCCGCAACCCCTACGAGCGATGGTACGCTCGACGTTTCGCGAAACCAACAAGTAAGGCTCTGACTGGTTTCTTTCCCACCAAATCATTAAATATGCGAATCTGCCTGGCAGGACGTCCGGGGTCAATTTCCCTTGTAATAGGGCAGTAACTCACACACTGAAAAGGGTAAGGGTGGGAGCGTGGAAAGGTTGTTGGGTCACACCAGTGTAGCAACTTGGGAATTGTGTGGTCAATTTGGAATCTACTAGGCCTGAAATTCAATGCCTGGGGGTATGCGGGCAAGCCTTTGGGACGCCATTTCTGGCCTGCCTTCATTTTTCTCCTTCCTTTCCTCTGCCACGCGCTCACACACGGGGCTCGGTCTGGGGGCGCCGGTCGTGCCGCGGCCGAGGTCCGGACCAAAGATTCTTATACAACGCTCGGTCAAGTGAGCATAGACATGGAGCGGGTCCCGGCTACGGGGCGCTTCACCTCGTGGCGCCGCTGCGTTCGGGGAAGCTGTCGTCGGTTACGCTCCGGGAGGCCTGGCGGCCGGCTCGGACTCCGCTCGGGCGACGCGGGTCCTGGCGGCTGCAGGAGTGCGCCGTGGTGGCGCCGGCGGGGGCTCGGGGGGGTACGATGGCGCGCGGGAGGCGCGCGGGCCGGCGCGCTGGGCCGGGGCGGCGGCGGGCCGCCCCGGGCGCGGTCGGTGCCGGGCCGAAGCCGTCTGCGCGGGTGCTCGACGGCGGGAGGTGGAGAGGATCGGAGCGGGCCAGGATGGGCGTTGTCCCGAGGGCAGGCTCCTGCGTGTCGTTCGCGGCTGGCGGCGCGGCGCTGTACGCGTCCTGGTCACTCAAATGCCGCCGCACTGGAGCCAACCTCAGCATCGTAGTCTATTCTGTCAGAGAGGTCTGTTGATAGCTGACAAGAGAGGAGCTGGCTGGCCGCAGGCCTGTCTTGTAGACTTGCGCGCCATCGTCAGTTTGGGCTCGCGTCGGTCCTCGTAATCTCGTACTGCAGTCGCGCTTCTATGTGTGGGATAATTGAACTTCCTTTACTCTACTAGACCTATCGATCTCTTCTTTACGTTCACTCTTATCTCTTTTCAGTCTCATCCGCACAGCTTCAGAGTCTTTTTCTAGAATTACTTTTAATGGTAATAATTGTCTCATAGATGATGCTACCACCCTTAAGGCTTATTGAAATTGGTCAGGTCATAGGTTTGACTGAACCTACCAGCTTACTCCTGACACGCGCTCGTAGGGGCTTGGGGATCCATCATCCTATTCCGGGTGTCCTCCATTTATATCGTACTTTGATGGGGATGTGCTATATAAGAAATCCGCCTCGGACAAACATCCCATTGGCGTCGCGCATTTGCTTAATACACCACTCATCTTTCATGCCAGTGTTGTATTGGGTCACCCTCTAATTTCCACAATAATAAACTTATTGTGGTCTACTGTCAGAGAGTCACTCGTTCATCTGGTTTTAGAGGAACCGGGCTCTTCAAGATAACAATCGAGAATCGCACACTTATTTTCCCTCGACAGAACCTAGTAGGCTCTATTGGACTAAACAAATATACGTATTTGCTATGGAGTTGATCCAACAACAATTTAGGAACCCTGGCACCTACCATTTATGCTTTAAATTACGGTCTCCGTAATACTTGTGGCAATAGAAAGTTTGCTCGTTTCCTTTGGAATGAGGAATAAAACATAAACACACGTTACAAGTGATATTTGGATCTTGTGTGAAATATCCGATTGTGACATTGTCTGTCCTTTGTTGTGCGCTCTCAATCTACCGCAGAATTGAATTTCTTGATCGGGCCGCCCGGTGGACCTCCCGAGAATGCTATTTCCTCCAATGATCTTTTCAAAGTCTAATGTTCCGCGTTGATAGGATTCTATTATAAATGTGTGTGTGTGTGTGTTGTACACATAATAAGTACCAAACTCATCGTATGTTTCGGGATTATGTTTTTATGTGTCACCTACCAATCTCGTGCTATCTGTGTTAACTTCAATAACAGGTGGGAGAGGGTTCAGGGTTCACTCATCGGTAGTAAGTCTGGTGTCAACAAGAAAGCTGTTAGAGCAGGAAGTTTCTATCGGAACGGCCCGAGAATTTTCAATATGGTTATTCTGGGGTAATTATGTGCTGGTACTTATTTTAGCTTTCCCTGAAACTTTTAAGATAGAAGTTTCTCGGTAGTTTTCTTGGAAAGCTCTTCTATTATCCGGCTGAGGAGTGTAGTGGCTTTGTGGAGACCGTTGTCGTCTCCACTTTCTTGAGAATGTCTTTGCAAGCACGCACAGCCTCTTTCTGAGGGAGACAGGAGACAGACGAGAGCAGCAGATGGTCAGCACTAGGACCACGACACCGGCCGCTTGAGCAGATTAGAGATGATCCTTTCTATGCGTATTCATCAGGAATAGAATGCACAGAAACACCCACGCTCCGTCACCGTGTACTTAACATTGGGGAATGACTTCTGATCTGTTGTTGAGCACAATTGGGATGTGTGTGTGTGTGACAACAGCTATTCTCTTCGATTTTGAACAAAGTAAGGTGGCGCGACATGGCCTAGATCAGATAAACACGCAATGTTGCCAGTCGATCGGAGCCTTCATGCAAGCTTTGTTCTACAATTAGGACAATCCTTTGTGTCTTGTCTATTTGCCTCGGGCGTCCTGACTCATAACCGCAGAGTGAATGCTTTCTTTCTCACGCTAGACGGGGAGTATTACCGCCTATTGTACTACAGAATGCTCTCAATGGGGACCCCGTGTTTCCAGTTCAATATTTTAGCGATCTCGTATTGGTTTTTTTTCCGTAGAGATGAATGAAAATCGTTCCCAGTGCCGGCCCCCTCCATGTCCTCACAAGAATGGTATGTGGCAGGGGCGTTTCTTCTGCCTCCTCTCACTCTAAATACTTTAATAAAACCTTCTTGTACTCCTCGTGCACCACGATATGCGTGGGTCTGTCACACACTAATGTATGGGTCGTCTCTCTAGTTCTCACTCACGTATTTTGAACAAAATTGTTGTTAATGAAAGTTTTTCCATTTGTTTCACCTCCTCCATCTGTTAAAGAATATTCAGTATTCCGAGTCCGGTTCCCAGTCATCAAATTTAATTTCAGCACCATCTTCAGCGAGCACCTCGATCCGTTCTTTATCCTGGGGTTTCGCCTGCCACGAATACGCAATTGTAAGTAAGTTCGCTGTCACTCACGGCACACGACGTTCGAGCTGTTGTACTCTATGCTGGCTCCACACTGTAGGCATAATGTGTCGATGTTTCAAGTAGGATGATGACTCTACTTAACTATCTTGTGAGTTAAGAACTGGCTCACAGCTGTTTGCTCCAGTACACACCTTTTGTTGCTGGCCTAAGGCCATCAGACCGATTTTCGAATATCTGTCTTTGTTCCCTTCACACAGATTCATGTGTATACGCACTACAATCACACATTACTGCTACTTCCTCTAGCTTACCCACACTTTCCCACGCTTCTTTTTTTTGTCGACAGTGGCACCCATGGCATAGACATAATTTGCTTTTGCTTTTCAGCATCAGTCTCATTGCTCAACAGATCTCCTACTCTTGTACATCGAATAAAGAACCTCAACTGTAGTCTGTGTACGATAGATGGGTAGCGGAGGGAACGGCAAAGGAGTAAAGTGAAGAGAGCGAGACAGAGAAGAGTTTATGATAGAGAACGAGCATGACAGAGCTAAGTAAGAAGGTAACGCGTGGTTAGCATCTGTCCGTAATCGATCGCGTTGGGAGTGAGGTTGTCTCCTGAATCTTTAACTGTACGAGATCTGGACGACGCATCCACCCTAGCGAAGCACCGCGATAATTAGCATAGTGTCCGTGTGTTGAATCGCAGGTGCTGAACCTTCTGCGCACTCCCTTGGCCCCTCAGCGGGGTGTGTTATTCGAGTTTCAGGGCGGAGGGCTCACCGCCTTCAATCAGCACAAAAACCTTGTGTATGGTATGCGGGCTAAAAGTGGTTGGCGGACCACGGCGGCAGTGGTCTTTTCCGTGTGAGATTTGTTCGCGGTTGCGTATGGGCTCCGTCCCACTCTTGTGCAGTTTATGACCTCCAGACACACGGCAGCGCGCACTCACCCCGTTCTACCAGTTCATTTGGGGAATCTTCTGCTACGCCAGACGTCTGGGTTCTCACTCCCTCTGTCTTCTAATCTTTGGTGGTACCAGACTGTTTATGATTTTACTTGGTCTAACAGAGTGTCTTTGCTAAATCTCCTAATAAAGCGATTTATCCCCCAAATGATTCGGTTGTCCAGTGTTGACAATGGGGACTGATCTTGTGACGGACAATTGTGGCCGTCAGGGATTCGCAGTTAACAACGTAATCATACAAGAGAACGGTAGATCTCGCTTTAATGTTTCACTTCTGTACCTTATGTCAGGTAATGTGAAGTTGGGTACATGATAATGATTCTCGTTATCGGACCCTGGTTATCACGAACGTATGTCTCCACTTTCGGTCCTCTCACCGTACGTGCC
The DNA here is from genome assembly GCA_017312745.1 of Gryllus bimaculatus. Lineage (NCBI taxonomy): Eukaryota > Metazoa > Arthropoda > Insecta > Orthoptera > Gryllidae > Gryllus > Gryllus bimaculatus. The sequence continues at coordinate 441,648 of BOPP01000138.1, forward strand.
GTCTCTCTTTATTATTTGTCTTTATCGACCACGTCATGGGTTACCTGACATTCGAGGCGACGTACATCTCTACCCTCTCCAGAGTGAATCCGGGCTTGTTCTACAACACTGCCTCTAATAACAAACGGTATTGTGGGACCGTATTGCAACGCCGGAAACACTTTGTGAGTAGAGAGACGCTGTAAACATTTGGCTCGTATATCCGACACTTGTCTGTGCTAATTATACATGCCACCACTTTTTCTGCCCTTGTACGCTAAAAATCTAAGCGAAAAGTATTGAAATATTTGTTGAAAAAGTTTAAGACACTCGCACCTCGTACTCACTGCTATTTGTGGGTCTTCTCTGTCTTAATAAACCGTGTGGGGGGTCTGGAGTTTTAAAGGGAATGAACTTTAACATCAGTTGTTATCTGGATATTGCGACGCATTCGTTTCCGCGTGCATTCACTCTGATGATGAATAATATTGACGACATTTCTTTTTTCTAGAATTTCTCTCAATTAAATCCCACGCTTTTCAGACCGAATGAGAGACCCTTGTAGCTATGGTTTTTTCGTTGTAATAGCCGCTTCCTTATCTAGACACATTATCAACAGAAGCACCTGTCATATAAAACGGAAGAGCCTATGTAGGCCCCCTTGTTCTTGCTATTGATAGAGAATTTTTTGTTGGAAATGTCCCTTCCCGCAGGACGCCGCTTCTCCATCTGTTCATCAGTCACTTTTCCAACTAGGCCAATTCTCAAACTATGTTGCGATGCCTTTGTCGAAGCATTACGATGATAGGGCTTGAGATCAATCCCATTATTGCGCTTGAATTTCAAGACCTGTTCAGATTGGGCGCGTGCACCCCTATTTACTTGATGACCTCCTACTCTTAGATTGACCCACGCGGTATATTTTTTCCTCCTAAGTGAACATGAATTGTTGGATGAAATCGCCATCTTGGTCTTCGGTGCCTTTGGCCGGGGTAGTCTGCAGCTATCATCTAGCGCTCGTTGTCCCATCCGGACGCGAGTTGTGTGTCGAAACAGTAGCTCGATTTTTTGCGCCATTCGACTCGGTTCGGTGCGCGTTTTATCATTACTTGTTCTTCACACATAATAAGCACGACCAGCTATTCCTGACGCTCCACCTCTTTACGTTGTCGTTCGATCCCGAACTACACTTTTCTAAATGGGCAAGTGGGAATTATCACTTTTGGTCGTATACCGACAGGACTTCTGGGCTTGGCTTGGTGTTGTAATCAAAGCAGATATCTTTGCGGTACTTACTCTTCTTCCCTCGCATGGCAGCCCGATTGGCCTCCGACATAGGCTAAGCTTTCCTCTGCTCTCTCCCTCCTCTGCCGTAACGCCGGTGGTGAGTGCAGTAAACATTTCTGTCGCAAAGTTATTTCATGGTCAGGAATCCATGAAAGATGTTTCGTTTATCCTCTCTATATTACCAGTAATTACTGCCTCTTTTAAAAGGCTTCCGCCCCGTCTTAGCACTATCGTGGAGATACACTTGCGGGTGGTTCGGTAGAGCTTGAAAAACGGCTAATAATTTTTTCTTGAGGGATATCTTCTTTTAATGTAGAATGTTTATGGTTCTAAATTCCTTTTGACGAACCCGGTATGGCCAACTAGTATCTTTCTTTGCCTTTAGCTCCTGTTAGAATCACGCGGATTAAGTGGGGCAACAGAGTAGCATTATATAGCTCTCGGTCACCTGCAAAGTACAACAAACTTTTTCACAATACCGATGCACTGCTCCGTGGCAGTGGAATTTTGCAGAACTTGACTCTCGTAACTAGTTAACTTACGCACTTTCCTGGCGAGATAAACTTACACGATTATTACTAGATGACGAATAGTTATTTTTATACAAAGCATTTAAAAAGTGTTTTAGACTAATGCATGAGTTTTGTGGAATTGTGTGTGTGTCACTCATTAACGGGATTATTCCGAGGATACCAATCCAGTCCATATCTGACTCTATTTATGTACACTACAGTCAAAGTAAACTAGTACTACCCCACATATGCTGATGGGTATTTCAGCGTGATACCACCACTTCGCCATCTTTCATTGATTTCTTGGGCTTTATTTCGAAGGTTCCTATCTTTTTGCCCATAGCTCGAGAGACCTTTTAGACTGTATCCTTGACCAGTCAGGTGTTCGTCGAAACAATATGTGGGTGGTTATAGGAAATCTAAATAACAGGGTGGGGTCAAGGGGAGAGAACCACAGTCCGATCGCTCACGTCTTGGGCATAGGCCGTGTCATGGAATGTGTATTACAGGGTCTGATGAACAGTCGCGAAATACACTACAGCGGGTGCCATATACAGGCAGTATCATCAATTTTTGGTTTAGCTACTCCCATGTACCGTCTGCCACCTTTTTCCCCTTTCCGCGTGAGTTCCTGGCTACCCCGGGTCTCCCTGCCCCTCGCTACGCGCTCGCTTTTTTTTCACACACATTTTGAAAAAAACCGATAAGAAACGAAAAGAAAGAAGAAAAAATGGGTAATAAGATTATTAATGATGTCACATGTTACAGGGTTACATAGTGGATAAATTGGAAAAGGACATTGAACCCAACTTTCTTTTTCTTTTAATATGATTGGTCATTGGTATATGTTATTTTTGGGCAAATTTTGTCAATGTGGGTTCAGAGACTGACAAACTCCGGGTCACTTGTACTGTGCATAATACTCTTGTAGGTTAAGTTAGGACAAGAGAGACGACATCTTGAGAGTAGTTATAGAGCTTGGGAAATAACAGAGACTTCAATTTCGTGGTTGTTATAGACCCGCGTCGTGCAGAAAAGCACGGCTGGTAATATACTTTATTGCTGGACAATTATTTTTGATTGTTATGCTGTGAATACTGAAAAAGAGAATTACGGTGAATCAACGCCTATGTGTGACTAAAGCATTTATTATGTTGAGAGTCAGTGTAGTGCGGCGAGTTCTCTGCTATATTAGAATATGGCGCAGGCGTGGGTTATTTATAATCGGGAGGGCTCAGCGCACAAGGGATATTTGTCCCAGCCACATTTTTTCTTGGTCTCTAAGTCGGAGTCGTAAAATCTAAAAGCAAAACGGGATCCAAATGACTGTTAACCAAGATCGGAATGGTCAATTACACTTTCTTAACCTTCGGGTGGTCTAGTGGGTACTCAACATAAAAAAACAAGACATGTTTTGATAGAAGTGGAAGTTGATAGCTGATACTATAGAGAGTCCAAACTTGGTACATACTCGAAGACGATGCGGGAGGAAATAGTTTACTCCGTTTAACGCCTCACGAAACTCTTAAGGCCGCAATTGGTCTCAATAAAGTGTATTACAGATTAAACAAAAATAAGCGGCAATCCTCTTGTTTTTGGAGATCAGATTTGTTGTGTGTAAATAAACAGGAGAGCCGAGGGAATACAAGCAATTTTGGTCGAGCGGTGGGCAGGGGAAGAAATATTAATATGATATAAATATAAGTCTAGAATATTATGTACGCAAAGTCTTAGGAGTGGCAGCAGACTAGCAGGCAATGCAGAACCAGGCTGTCATGGTGAAGTAGTGCATGACGACAGTGACACATTTTTTAAGCAAATTGACTGCCAGAAATTGTTTTGTGAAGCATGGTGGAATGTATATTTACGGCAATTGGCCTATTGGTGAACTTTTAAACTCTAGAATAATCGAATGGAAACTCTCGATTTGTGTCTTCCTTTTTCCTCATGATAGTTTATGCTCTTCTGAATTCTGACTCGATCGATTTCAAGAGCGAGCAGAATCGCTACTATTTTAACGGTGTCGCAAAAGTAGCTAATTTAATTTCCAATAGGAAACTAAGGCCTTGTGTTTCTGGTCCCCTATTGAACTCAAGGGTCCGAATATTTTTCCTAGGGTTTATCTCTCTATTGCTCTAAATCGGAAATCTTCTTGAAGCTGGGACCCAGAAAGGGGGTTGTATTTTAACCAAGAGATAGGTATAAATTAAGTTTCTTGATAAGATGTAATATGGGGAATGTTGTAGTCTATTACTCTCGTCGCGCTTACTTGTTAGAAAGTTCCGGGTTTACACGCGTAAAGAAGTAGGACGAAGGAAATAGTTTAATTGTAAAAAGCCATACTCAACTGATCAGTGTCTTATCTTGGTGTAGGGTGATTATTATTGGAATCATTTTAGTTAAAACATGGTGGTGAGTTAGAGATTTATCGATTATTGCATCGGTGATGTAGGGAGATTGTATTGATCGGGATTGTAAAAAGAGTTTATGAATTATGCTGCTTGTGTGGATAAATTTCTATCGTCTTTTGCTATCTCTTGAGCCTCTTTCCGTTTTTAGAGAGTTTTCCTGTGTCCCACAGGCGATCCATATTTTTTCCTTCTCTCAGATTCTCCTGTCCTAAATTTTACCTCCTTACTATTCCTCCATTATCTTATTACGCCACTCTCATTCAATACCTTCTCTATCAAAATACTTCGCAGGAGACCAAACGCTGAGCTTAGAGTGATTTATCGCTCGAAGGGGGAGTTCGGTTTAATCTTACATGCTTGGTGTGGAGTTTATCTTGGTGCTAGTGGCTAAGAATTGGCGTGTAAAGTGCAACGTTTGTAAGCGTGTTGTATCGGGCAAGGACCCGGTAGGGATTGATGTAGCACATCCAGCAGGAGTGTAAGATCAAACCAAGAACAACCGAGTGCTCGGAAGAGAGGACAACAAGACACATATTATGAGACTGATTTGCTCGTCAAGATGCATGTGGTGATAGAGTGAACAGTGGGTAGAGATGAATGTGCACTAGATTCCCAGTCCAACTTAACTAGCCAGCCCTCGAACCGGATCCTCGCTTAGTCATCGGACTATGTGAAGGTTCAAACAGGGGACAATGCCTTGGAATGCTGGATTGCGGTCTAGCCTCTATTCTATACATCAGAAGCACCGATGCTGGGACAGCAGCGCACCCGTTCGCAACTCCAGGGGAAAGGATACTGCTCCTCAGGCGGATCAAACATAGACTATTCTAACGGGACCAATGGACTTATCAAGGTGACGCATGCAGGGAACCATTCAATCGATGAAACGAGCGCGTGGTCGAGGCCCACTGTGCGTCCGGCGGGGCGGGGCACCGAGGGCGAAGGCGCCGGGTGCGATGGAGCAGCTGCAGGGCGATGGGGGCGGCGGCGGCCCGAGCGCTCGGCGAAAGGTTGTGCGAGTGGGTTCTGCGATTAGCCAGCGACACGCGCGCATATCGTTTAACTTCAACTCGCGGAATTACGGTTGCGGACGCCGGTAAGGGTCGCGGTGGGAGGATGTTTCGGCTGACAAACTTCCACACTGCTGTTCTCTTTCTGCTATTTTTTATTGATTAGTGTTCTGGGATGTGTAAATGGTAAGGCATTGTGGTGGTAAGTGTACTCAGGAGGTGGTCTTTCCTGAGAACTAATCGTGATGGGAAGGCGTTGAGACGACCATCAGCTACATACTAACTTCTTTTATTTTTTTCATGAATAATTTATTTTAGAAGCACTAAACTAGAATGGCAGCAGCTATTGTTTAATTTTTTCAAATTTTAATTTATATGATGATTAGCTTATACTTATTTGTATTATAGTTTTATTTAAAATAGTACGAAAACTCTTTATTTCATGGAGGAGATACAAAAACGTTTAAACGGCAGTTATATTGACATGAATAGAATAACATGAGAAAAAATGTTTGATCTTTTGAATCGGTTAGGAAGCCGCTGTTTCTACGATACTGAAAAACAATAATCCTGCGCCATAGCAATAGATTTTCTCTCAAGACTGTAAATCAAGAGTTCGAGCAGAAGCCATGGTAACTAAGTTTTTAAAGAATGTAATCGTACTAGACAATTTATTTGCGGTGGAAAAAAATGTTGGGCCTAGTATATGTTCACCTATCTATTTAGTACGGTATTTATGCGTCTAGGAGATTGTTCCAGTGGTACAGAACTCATGACGTCGAAGTTTTTTACTTTTTTCCCGCTACCCGATAGAGTAGGAGTTCTGTCGAATCGTCTTCGATGCCGTCTGATAATTGTAACTGGATTAAGAGGTCGTCATTGTCAGCATCAGGCTAGCTATTTCCATGTATGAAGTCTTTCCTGGCGCGCCTATCTCTTTTCTCGTATCATTTCAAAAGGTTTGCAGTTATTCTGCTGAATCGTTTATATCAAGGCTTTCTTGCTGGCGTGGCTTTTTTCAGTGCGATCAAGATTTATTCCCTCTGTTACCTTGTAGAAAACGTACGTGCCTCGCTGTCTAGCAAATATGAGATTGAGAACAATGAATTCTAATTAACGCACTGGACGTTTGAGAAAGAGTGCTTTTCTTGAAGCACAATGTTCGTTTGCCAGCCGGTTTGGAATCCAGGATCTCTAATATCTAAAAATATATTTTTTGGTAGTGCGCTGAAAGACGCACGACTTTTTTCATGAACTTTCCTTCAAACATTCCTGCTCCGCCTTCCAACGTTTAACACACTGTTCCGATGAAACATTTGAAGTTCTCGGATCAGAAAGTCTTCTGCTCTTTGTAATATGTTTCGTAGAAGAATTTGGTATGAAGTTCTGACTTTAATTCAGTTCATAAAAGTTGTTCGCATTAGTATAGTGAAATTGTCTATAGTGGTTACTATACATAGCGAGGTCAATAGATTCAAGCCGTGTAAAAAGATTTATGGATATATCGATTTTTAACACGGCACTCATCATACAAACTTTGGGCGAATAACATCTCTGACTTTATACGAAGGGTAATTTTGAGAGTTAGTCGGCAATCTGAAAAACTCCGTGTAGTTACTAGAAAGTTTTCATTGTAATAAAAGGTATCTTTATTGTTTTTTAAAAAAGACAATGACCAATGACAATGACCAAAGAAAAAATGTCCGATAATTCTTAATTTCATTTTTGTTTGCTTTTTTTAAAAAGGGGTTTTAATTTGAGCTGTTTTAAAAAATCTGGAAAAAATCCTGTTTTTAGGATACATTTAATACGTGAGTTAAACGGGTGTATAATGGCGAGCGCTCAAGTTTACCAACAATCCTGAAATGCATCTAAACGGCGGAATATTTATTTTTTAGGGTCTAATCGATTATTTTGGCTAATTTCATTGGAAGAAGATTCGGAATTGAACATAAGTGTCTAATTTTGGGAGAAATGTCCTTGAGTTGAATTTTGTGGCTAAGGCCTTTGGGAGATCGGCAGAAATATCTCGGAAAACTATTGTTTAAAAGATGCTAGCCACTGGTTGCGTATCGTTCACATTTCTTCGTATTCTTTTTAAAAAAGTTCTCCTACAAGTTTTTTTAGTTATTGATTGCATTTTTTACTAGTATCTCCTCATTGCTTTTGTTTATTATTTGAGTCAAAATATGCGTGATCATCTTGATGGTTTTATCCTGCTTTTCTTAAAAATGATTTGAAGTTTTTTAAAGTACAGAACGAACTTTGAGATACGTTATATGCTTAGAAGTGAAGAAAGAATTTCTTTTTTTTACATAATGTCCTTGTGTACAAAAATGTTCTCCATAAAAATTTATTTTCTTGTAAAGAGGAAAGCTAGTGTTTAAAATGAATCGAAAGATTTGAAAAAATAATTAGTTTTAGTTTTTTATCAACAGTATTGTAATCGAGGTTCAGTCTGAGATTCTTTGTAATTCTTCATAGAGTTTCTGTCAAATTCAGTCCACGTTTAGAAGCTAATCTACTTTGGAGATGTTAAAAAGTTTCTTATCAGTAGTGAATAACATTTCCTTTTTGCAACAGACTGAACACTGATTTCTTGTCGCTGTTTTCCTTTCTTTGCGTTATACACCTGCAATTCATATCAATGAAGTTTCACATCCATAGCACCTCAACTTTTCACTTATGTATTTGCTGGTTTGCAATTCCTGTGGGCACAAAAAAGTACATTTTCCTCTAACGCCTGCATCAAATACGTAACTGAAAACATCGAAGTCAATTTAAATGCACTCTTTTGAATTAAAAGTTTGGGCTTATTTAGGTAGACCACCAAGAAGTTATGTTCAACATAATTCTAGTATAATGGTGACACAGAAATTTCCTGGGTACAAAGGTACCTCCACAATTGTTTATAGTTGTTAAACGCTTTCAAATTATTAATCTTTAAGCAATCATTGTCAATTGATGTTATGCGGGCAATTGTAACAAAATAGTGGACGTACTCAAACAACAAAAACAAAATTGGTGTAACAGTGTACTCCGTTGTTTGGCTTTGCAGGCCCCACCAATATTAGAGGAATTGTCTGTTCGTGAGGAAATTTGACGAGGTTCTTTAATAAGCGCAGGGTTCAATCTCTGATGCATCTTCGTTCCACATTGATAAAACTGAACAATGCTAGAAATGGCCTTTTGTATTCAGCGAGGTCGCGGCGTAAGCATAGAAAGACCGCTACAGTCAGGAAGGCTCAGTCAATCTTAAAATGTAAAAGAAATAAAAAAGAACCAAGTCATAAAAAATATAACATCGAACGTGAAAATAGTGCAAAAACGGGGCAAAAAGTGG
>BOPP01000138.1:464785-481077 GCA_017312745.1 Gryllus bimaculatus
ACGATGCACGATGCGTATTTTAACCGCAAATAAAATAATTAGTTTATATTAACACAAACTGAAGGCAACCGTCATTATCGCCTTCTGTTATCACTGCGGCGTTACAATAATGGGTTACAGCAAGCAACAATGACCGCTAATTCGTATGGGATGTACATTTTAACAATTAGCATTATTAACAAAATATGTATCCCATACGAATTATCTATAGAGACAATGGGATAGAAAATGGATAGAAAATATAATAATTAAATATAATATTTGATATTCGTTAAAATTACTTAGGTTTTACATTCATTACACTTCATTTTCACGTCTTATTAAGCAAAACGTTATCATGTATTAGTTTTTTCCCTTAACTCAACTAAAGGATGCAACTGAAAATAGGTTTCAAGTAATTTATGAAATATTCAATTCAATATAAAAATCAACGTATAACAAATGATAGAAAATTAGAAACGAACACAAAAATATGAAATAATGTACAATTGTAACTTATGTATTGTTATTATCCATTTTACGTTTGCGAAACGCAGGGAATTGAGAGCGGATGACTGTTTGCCGCCAAATTAACCGAAAAATACTCATATTCTCAAAAAATTCACCAATATTTTTCATTTTTTTAATTTTTGAAAAATCAGGATTTTCACTGAATATGATATCATTCTCATAACCGTCCTTCAGAATGTAGAGCAACACAATTTCTCCAAAAAGGAATGAGCCTTTAAAAAAATATTTAAACAAAATTAAAAGCAGCTTACATTTCTCTAAATTCCACGAAAAATATTCAAAATGTCGAAAGGTGTACGGGATCTTATTTCAAAATATATCTTGGAGGAACAGATTTCATTCACGGAAAAATCTCAATTTTTAATATTGTAGTTGTAGGAAGATGTTGAAAAAAATTTTATTTTTTCGAAAAATCAAATTTCTTTAACGAGCATTAGACCTATACCATTCTCTTAAACGTCCTTTACACTATATAACAATGAAATTTAATAAAACACGATTAACAGTTTTTTAAATTTAAAAATAGTTCCTTGGGCCACTTGTAATGTACCCCTCAAAATTAAAATATCAGTTTAATATTCAAGTCATGACATCAGCCAGATCAATCAGAGAAAATCGGCTGAACGGCGTAGCCGGTAGCGTAGTTCACAGACAGGCGGACAGACGTTGTGCCGTCAGTCGATTTTTCGGTATCAAGAACCCACCAAACATGGATTCTGGCTACAAGTGTTGGGTGACTTTTTTTCTAAATTTAGCATCTGGATTTATCCCCATTTTTGTTACCAGGGCCTGTGAGAAGACTTTTTCTGTCGAAAATTCGCCGCTTTCTCGCGCAGCACCACATCATTATCTCTCTACCGCCGAAGCGGTAGCGGTAGTGAGACAGTGGATAGTAACTGAAGTGTTCATTACATATTGACACTAGGATGGTGGACACGTCTGGCAGACCCGAAATGTACTTTTTCACCTTTCTCAATAAGGATATGTCCATAACAAAAAATACGCAAGCGCATGAGGTGTAGTCAGATTGACACATGTACTGGCCATAATCCAAAAAGTGAGTGATCCGCTTCGTGAGACGATGCGTCTACCTCTGGGCTTAGTGAGAATCACTTAGTGATGTATCCCAAGTAACAAAACTTCGTGCTTGCCGTCATAATGCCATGCATAATTGTGCATCGAAGCCAGTATGTACATGTGCAGCTAAATGAAGCTCTTAAGGGAGAGTACACAGAGAAGCGAGGGGCACCGGAAATGTTTCAACAGGGATATGGAACTCTGTTTACTGTCGCGGGAGACGCAGAAAAATTACGCCGGCCGAGAAAATATGAAACTCATTTAAGTTTTTTATGTGGGACTATAACATATTTTGGAGAGACTATATTACGCAATTTAAGAACCGAATATTCCTTCAGCGTCTTTTTATAGCATGACTCTTTCCACAGGGGAGTTATATTAAAAATAGTTAATGGAATGGAGTTGTATTTCTTCTTTTTGCCTCCGCAATATGAGATGGTAAACAGCAAAATATATTGCACGAACACAGTCACTCGTCCGGAAAAAGTCGTGCAAAAAGATAAGATCGTATAACGATTTATTTTATATACATGAGAGGTATTTCACGTTGAAGTGGCGCATCTGAGACATAAATAAGGCAAAAAATGTTTAACAAGAAAAAATAAACCACAGGCTGACAGATGTGTTCCCTTGAGAAAAATGAATTTTTCCTTGGGTTAATTTATCACCTCGGCCCCTTGTGCAGAGAATTTATCTCCAGTTTCTTTTTTGCCATTCGCACACGTGATTTTGAAGACGCCGGAGACGAGAGGGACAAAAGGTGGTGGACAATGGCGCTCTCTTGCTCCTGAAGCGCAGTGTGGGCTTTTGCATACAAAGAATAAATATCTCGCAGAGCACAAGATACAGGGCTCCACGTACTAAAATAGCATTGATATTAATAGAATTTGAAGTTTAAATACCTAACTCGTCGGTGCATACAGCAGATTTTGATATTAATATATTGCAATCATTTTAGGAACCAACCTTTAAAACGAATGGGCATCTCATTATTATTGTTGTCTAAACCTTCTTTTTTAATTTTTGTCAGATATGGTGAAAAAATTCAGATAGTGTGTCCTTGATAGAAAAATATTGTGTTTCTGGTGAAGATCTGTCCGTTTTTCTGTTCAACCATGCGACCGCCAGTGAATAATGCCAGAGTATAAATCGTGAACAGGATTGAATATTGGCATTCCCATTCGATCTGACTGATGTCACTGCCCATTGAATTTGGATATTCTAACTTTTAGAAGAAATTTCATGATGCTTCAACATTTTCAAAAATGTTGATAATATCATTTTCTCGGGTAGAGCAAAGTATGCTCATAAAAATAAGGTAGGTCCAATTTTCATTAAGCCTTACATTTTTTGAAAATTTCTTAAGTTTAAATTATTTTAACGTCTTCCTACATCAATATTGAAGGATTTTTCTTAATGAAATCGGTTTTTCAAAATTATATATTTTACAATCGTAATACTGTAGATGCAGGAGAAAAAACAAAAATTCCCATGGTTTTAATGATGGGGCATTTTGTAGTAAGACGACTATCTTGCGGACAACATGTGATCGATTTCAATGCATTCACAAGTGACGGTTGATGACCTTTCGTTCTGGATGTTTTACTTATACACTTTTTACTTTATAAGGTTTAAACGCAGATTACGCAAATGAAGAATTACAAGGAATGTACGCTCAATGTAATGTGTAATCAAGACAAGCTTCTGTGAAAATGTCTTGATTCTGTGGTATACATGTGCATTAGTACTGTTTTCAGTTTGAGATATATTGATTGTTTCTGGTAGACAACAAATTATTACTGTCGCTGATGCACAACATAAAACAAGGATGCTCGCAGCCGGGGCGTTGTAGCAATTCGTTTTGAGTTTTTAAAAAAGGATGAAATGTGAAGCCTAGATGAAATTGCAAATATTATGCAGACGTAACATAATGAAAATAATAGTGATGTTATAGCACCCTCTAGTAGAGAAAAAATTGATGTGGTGTTTTTAGGTTAATTTTATTATCAAGAGCCCAAAACTAACAGCCTTAGAGGGCGGAATTTTTATTGTTGGAGGTGCTCGTGCGATAGGATGTAGGGGCATAGCTTATACCTTACTCTAGAAGAGTCAGAACAAGAGTAATACTTTTTATGAAATTATGCGGTAATTGTCGAAAAAGTGTAATTAAAAGAGAAGCAGTGGATGTGCTCAATTTTTTGGTTTTATATTGATTGAACGTTTGGGACATTTATTGACGTATGAAAATTCATTTTTATTTTGTCACCGCAGCTTGAACAGCTCAAGGCACAGCAGGTAGGCTGGTGGCGGAGCGGAGGGAGGGATCAATATCGCTTTGAAGCTCCGCGGCGGCGCGAGGGCGCAGGAGCGGCCGGCAACCACGACGCGGGCTTCGCGTGCGGGGAGAGCTGCGCTTCACTCTGGGGGGGGAAGGCCTCTGCTTGCTACGCGGGCTTTAATAAGCCCTGCGGCTTCGATCCGGAGTTAAAAGATTTTTCTGGAGGCTGGGGAAAACGAGCTAAACACAGGAGTAAAAAATGAAAATATTTGCTAATACTGTTTTCGTATTTCAGAGAATTCATCCGAAATGTACAAATGGGCCATTTTCTATGTTGAATTCGGAGCATTTGCAAGTTGTCTAAATAGATAAAAATGGCCATGCAAACAGAAATAATGAGTGAGTCTGATAAATGTATCTAATGTAGACACTCTCTCTCTCACTCTCTTCTTCGCAGGCGCAAAAATGAGATATAATGAGGCAGCTAGGCATGTGAAGAGTTAATTTTTTCAGGGCCTTGCCCGGCCCTGCCGGCCCTGCCGGCCTGCGGCCTGCCCGGCGTGCCCGGCCGCTGCCGCGGCGTGCGGCCCCTGCCGGGCGCTGCCGGCGCTGCCGGCCCTGCCGGCCATGCGGCCCAGATCTGGGCCCGGCCGTGCCGCCCTGCACGGCCCTGCCCGCCCTCATGCCGGCCTGCCGGCCTGCCCGCCTGCCAGGCCCTGCCCGGCGCCTGCGGCCTGCCCCGGCCCTGCCGCGGCCCCTGCGCCGCCCCTGCCGGCCGCTGCCGCGGCCTGCCGGCCCTGCCCCGGCCCTGCCGGCGCCTGCCGCGGCGCCTGCCGGCCCTGCCCGGCCCTGCCGGCCCCTGCCCGGCCGCCTGCGCGGCCCGTGCCGGCCTGCAGGCCTGCCCGGGCCTGCCCGGCCCTGCCGGCCCTGCCCGGCCCTGCCGGCCTGCCGGCCCTGCGCCGTGCCGGCTGCCGCGGCCCTGCCGGCGCCTGCCGGCGCCTGCCGGACCCTGCCCGGCGACTGCCGCCCTGCCCGGCGCTGCTCGGCCCTGCCGGCCGCTGCCCGGCGCCTCCCGCCTGCCCGGCGCTCGTGGCCCGACCCTGCCCGCCTGCCCGGCCTGCCCGGCCCCTGACCGGCCCCTGCCCGGCCCCCTGCCGGCCTGCGCGGCCCCTGCCGGCCCTGCCGGCCCCCTGCCCGCCCCTGCGGCCCCCTGCCCGGCCCTGCCCGGCCCTGCCCGGCCCTGCCGGCCCTGCCGGCCGCTGCCGGCCTGCACCGCCCTGCACGGCCCCTGCCGGCTGCCCGGCCCCCTGCCCGGCCCAGAAGGCACAATTCCGGGCACATAAGTCTTATCGCAAGTACGATTATCACGACAGGCAGGCGCGATCCGAACGGCGCGCTCTTTTGCCACTCCACGCGAACGTCCTGCATTCAACGGTGGGTCGGGGCCGCCTGCCAGTCAGACTTAGCTACTTTCGAAATAGTGTTAGAGAGATCAATGCGCCAGTAATATCCGGGACCGGTTTCTTCTCTTGCCAGAAGTATGGGGCCACTGCCAGATAAGCGAGAGACACAGGAGACCGACGAAGGCATGCCTTGCAGCCCGCTTCCGTCCCTCACTGCCTCCACTTTGAGGCTAGTGACGAACGCCAGAAGCTAGACAATCTGGCGGTGGGTATCTGATCTCGGTCAAAGCTATATATGGAACCGGAGCAGCACTGCATAATATCAAAACACTGCTCAAGATAATTTTCATTCTATTTGGACTAATGTTGGCCACAATAATAAAACTTGAGTTCACTATTTTGACATTTGGCTCGTCCATAACTCAAAGAAGAATCTGCTTTCCTAGAGCAGGAGATTATGTATCTATAGTTTACAGTTGTTTTGAATTACTATTTAAGAATTGGTAATCGGGATTTAACTTTATTTTTAGACTGAGTACTATTGGCCAGGTAAGCTTATTTTTTGTACTTTGTACGAAGTTTAATTAATAAAATATTATACATTGTAATGAAATATAGTGTCTATCCCAGTAGTTTAATTACTTTGATTTCTGAATTTTCAGTAAGAATTGTTTTAATTTAATGTGATTATTTAAAAATATAAACAAATGATGCAGAATGTACAAACATTGGATACTTTTTTTAAATGCTAACAAACGAAGTATGCTATACACAACAATCATTGTTTGATTTTTTTTTGAAAAATACATGGAAATCTGATTCTGAGTCGGAAAGTGTATTCATCTAGGCTGAAGGAAGACTGATGTGATTTTTTTCACTCTGCAATGACTAACGCGTATAGCACTCTCGGACTTTCCGATGATGAAGTTGTTTTTGCCTTGTTACGAGCCAAAGAAACCAATCGGCGATGTTCGCGTCGCTCGTTCGGAGTACTGCCGCCGTGGCTCGGGGCGATGGCGGACGGCTGCCTCGCGGCACAAATGAAAAATCGATTCTGGAGCGGCAAGTGCCGAGCGTCACTTGCAGGAGGGGGGCCGTGCTCATCTAGGCCTAGTGAACGGGCGGGCGGGCGGCGGGGCTGGCGGGGGCGGGCGCGGGGGGGGGGCGCGGAGGGGGGGCGAGGGGGCGGCGCCGCGTTTTAGTGTAATGAAGCGCTTCCTGGTGCTCCAGGGCGGCTCTGTCTCCGGAGCGCGCTCTTCGCCTGGCAAGAAAAGGGCGGTGGTGTGAAGATCGCATCGCCGTCACTAATGGGGCTAGGGGAGAGAAATTGGAGGGAATTATTCTGTAGAGTACTCTACAAGTGCGAATTAGCGTATTTATAACGTTGCAAAGGCGAGACAATATTTTCGGTATATTATAGCTGAATCGAGTAGAAAAGTAGCGATACCACAATAGCTCACTACATTTTCAGTTTTTAAATGATGGATGGAGTGCTAAGAGAATACAAGGTCTAATATGCATACTGGTTAACCGATGCCAAAAAAGACAAGTCGTATGAGTGGATGTAATATCATCGGTTTACTTAATATATTAATGAAATATTGTTTTGCTATGTTTTTAAAACGTGTACTTATAAATTGACAATATATTTGGTTTAAAATTTGAATAACAAACTTTTTGATAAAATTTATGCTTTGTGTTAGGGAAAGACATTATTCCCAGACACAATCAGTCACACGATTCAATCTCACAAAATGAATGAAAAGTGACGGACTCATTCGGCACGTAAGTAGATGAAGGGTAAGTAATATTGCATACAATTAAAAACAAACATTAATCGTTTTCTCGTGTTTTTTTAGTTCTCAATAATTCTCCAAATAATGGCTGAATTCTACCTAGGATTTTTGTTTTTCTGGGGATGAAATTTTTAAATTGTGTATTTCGTCCTCCCAGACTCCAATCTGTCGTACGCATTGGTGGCGCCCAAGGGGGGCAGTCGAGACGAGAAGAGGGGGGCGAGTGGCCTTCCTTACCCCCCCCCCCCCCTGACCGCAGCTGCTCGTTCTGCCAGCTCCCTCTTACTCTTACTCTTACTTCGCTACAAATCTAATTGCAAAGCAGGTGCCATTAAGGAAAGTGGCCTCGTTTCTATCTTCTATCTATTTCAGAACAAAAATCAACTGTCTGTTGCACTGATTTGCTTCTCATGAGAAGCAATTAAGTTGCACAGGCATCGTATTTCTCTCACGCGGAGGTCTAATACAGAAACACATAAAGTAAGAGTGTGACCAACAGCTGGATGTGGAGGTAGCGTTGCAACGCACTACGCTCTCTAATTTGCAATAAGATACTGCAACGATAGCAAAGAAGTTTCAACGCAAACGAGTAATACTATTCGTGAAATTAGCGGTCATGCAACCCAGTATAACATAATTAACTACTCTCTTTAATTTTGTAATCACACTTAGCTGGTTCACTCTGGCGCTGTGAAGAGACAACACTGTGCAAATGAGCAATCGAAAGCTCGTTGCTTAGGTTAGGTACTGGCGTTACCACCTCATCACGAATTGTGAACAACTTTCTTATTTTATTCGTAGTACAGTCGACAATCTAGCGTTCTTCCTCACCTACAGTTTCTCAAGTTTCAAACTTAGTAAGAATCCTAAACATCTACGAACATGGCTATAAATTTATAATGAGACTAAAAAGGTTTTGAGTTAAGTAAATCATATTGAGAAAAAAGAAACTGTTTTATCGTCACGTGCCACGTCGGTTGCCTCCGCTCTCTCAGCAGAGGACCATCAAAGACGCTCCGTTGCTCGGGAGGCCGATGCTTTCCTCTTCTGCCGCAGCGCTGGCACCCTGAGGGAGAAGCCTTCGGCCCAATAACCCCCTCGTCACCCGTCCATGCTCCTTCCCCCACCATGCCCCCCCACGCCCTCCCACGCTCCCATCCTCACAACTGCGTGCACCACGCTCCGGATGCCTCCCCAATGCGCCCCACCCCCACACGCACGCCGCCCCGCCGCGCCTCCTGCCTGCCCACCTGCCCCTTCCCCGCCTCATCCCCTGTCTCACTCACGGAGTTGGTGGTAATCAGACCACCACAATCCCTGCAACACCGTTTTGAACACCTTACAGCATGGACAGCCAAATAGGCATAACAATGTTTTTTTAAGTTCATTTCAAATAAATAAAAGTTTTCAGAATATCATTTATATCTGTCAATGAGATCGGAAGGACTTTAAATACCTTCAAAATTCCGTTATTTCGCTATATTTCAATGTGACAACTAAAGATGTTGACTACCGCATCGCAACCCATGCGTGCAGTTTCGCTGTTGTTTGCGCCTTCACTGAACCCCTCCCCCCAGCCACTGCAGCGCAACTTTCGGGGAGAGGCTGCCGGGAAACTCCACGGTGAGGTTTAATCAACTCGCGCGTAACGTGGATGATACACCCGCCCGATTCTTATGAGGAGACGTTGCAGCTTCATTCCAGAAGAGCCGTTGTCAACTTACCAAGTCTAGAGGAAACTCGTAACGTTGTCACTTCTAGCTTTTCAATTAGCATAGTTATTAATAGAATATACACTGAACTAACTGTGCACCTGCCTTAGATCGTGTAGGAGCCTCGCAGCTTGCAGAAGTGCCGCAATACGGCATGCCATGAACTCGACTAATGGCTGCAGCAGTGCTCGAAGTAATTGACACCATGGCTTCTGCTGGGCGATCCATAAACTCGAAAGAATACGAGGGGTGGAGATTTCTTCTGAACAGTATGTTGCAAGGCATCCCGGATATGGTCAATAACGTTCATGCCTGGGGATTTTGGTGGCCAGTGGAAGTGTTTCAATTCACAAGAGTGGTCCTGAAGTCACTTTGTAGTAATTCTGGACGTGTCTGTTGGGATGCACAATGGACATAAATGAGTACAGGTAATCAGACCGGATGCCAAACTGTGTCACCTGTTAGAGTCGTTTCTAGCCGCATTAGGATTCTCATATCACTCCAAATGCACGCCCCATACCGTCACAGAGCCTCCACCAAGTTGAACAGTTGACACTGACAGCTTGAACACCTTATTGACATGCAGAGTCCATGCATTCATGAGGTTGTCGTACATCGTACAAGTCCATCCGCTCGAAAGAATGTGAAACGTGACTCATCTGATCTCAAAACGAGTTTCCAGACATCAATAATCCTCGGTCCAGGCACAAAGCTTTAGGCCCTGTAGTCAGAGAGGCCATCGGCTCCAAAACCGCATATCAATACGGTCTTGTTGAATGGCTCAGACGCTGACACTTGTTGATGTCCCAGCATTGAAATCTGCAGCAATTTGAGGCAGAGTTGCACTTCTGTCACGGGTCATGCTTCTCCTCAGTCGTCGTCACTCCCGTTCTTGCACGATCTCTTTGCGGCCCCAGCGACGCCGGAGGTTTGATGTTTTACCCGATATTCCCGATATTAACGGCACACTCGTGAAATACGTTCGTTGGGAAAATCCAAATTTCATCGCGGAGAGCTATGCCTTATCTCTCTGGCGCCGACTATAACAAACAAACTCGCTTAAATCGAGATAGTCTGCCTTTGTAGTGGCAGGAACCGATCTAACAACTGTGGCAGAAACTGGTTGTTTTATGTAATCGATGCCGACTGGAGCGCCGTATCCTGATTCTTTCCGGATCTCTTTATTTTAATACGCTTGGCTGTACCAGTTTTTTGACACTTCAGTGTAATTCTGGTATTTGAAATGTTATTACAAATTTCCGTTTTCCTAATAATTGCACAATAATAATAATAATAATAATAATAATAATAATAATAATTATTTTTAACAGTTTAATCAATTATTTTTTTTCCTTTTTCTCCATTATAACTCGTCTATTACTTCGTTCTCCTTCAACATATATTAATTTCTTGATAAGGTTAACTTCATCGTTTCCGGTTTCCGAATGTTTTCTAATAAATTACTAATTTTGGTTATCCAATCTTCCATTATTTTTATATGTACGAACTATGTTAATAGTTTTTTATTATAATTTCATATCATATTTTAACCCTTTTGGAAATTCATGCCAATCTCCTTCCATAATTCATTTACGTTGCTAATAATTTTCCTTTCTTCTGTGAATGTAAAGAATAAAAGTCTGATGCAAAAGTCATGATGATTCGAATTACTCTTTTATATTTTAATTTTGGTATCTTTTGTGATATTTTATCCCACAAAAGTACTATTGAAATTGAAATTGTCATTTTTCTAATTTATTTTTGACCAAATTTCTTCAAACTGTTTTTCTCATTTGTCATTTTAATTCCTAAATACTTATAAATTTTCCCCATTTTTTCTTCTAAAACCAAGTCTTTCCCATTGTTTCCGATTATATTTTGTTTTCTATATATTAACCTTTAGGCCCAATTTGTTACATTTTAGAATTGATTTTCTTCTCATAAAAATTATATTGTCCAATTTTGTTCTATTATTAACTCATCATCAACAAATTGACAAATATTGATAATGTCTTCATTTACTGGTAAACCTACTTTTTACAATTTTTCTTCCAAATTTTTAAACAATTTTCAATACATATTTTAAATAATGTTTCAACAGCCACGACTTAAATACTTACTCATTTCAAAACTCAATGATATACATTTTTCAATTTTTATTTTCGAGCAGGTATTTACCTATATATCTTAAATTTATATGATTTTTTTGAAATTGAAGAAACCCATGTCCATCGGGCTCAAGTCGAAGCTTTGAGATTTTGATTTTTTTCTTTTCTTTTAAATGGAAGGGTACTTTGAAGCTCCTGGGCATTTTCAAATTTTTTCTCAAAAACGGCGTCAATTTTTTTCTTTAAAATTCTTGTAAAAATAGAGCAAAATACACCTATAAAAGTGGCATAGATCCGCTTTTCACTGTTAACTCTGAATTTTCGATGATTTCAAAAATTTGAATTTTGTTCGGCGTCTTCCTACAACTGTAAAATTCAAGGTAGTGGTTTTTCCTTCAAATAAATTTGTCCTCTATAGTAACGTTTTCAATAAGATGAAGTTTTTTGAAAATTTAGTTGTTTTCGCGCAATACAGCCAGCAATATGTGCAATTTCAAAAAATTACAAAGACAAGATTTTATCAAAAACTGCTCCAAATTTTTTCTCTAAACGTTTGGTACGCGTAGTACTACGTAAATTCTATAACATAACATAACTTTGAATGAAATTTTGTATAAATAGATTTTTCCTCAAAAACCGTTCCAATTTTTTTCCTTTCACTTACGTAATGAGACGGTAAAAAATATGGTGCAAGACACCTTTTCGGGTATAGCTCGTTTTTTAAACATCAAAAAACATTTTAAAACTACAAAATTTAAGATATTTTTGCCCTAGACAAAGTCTTTTGTACACAATTAGCTTTTTTAAAAATGTTATGCACTGTAACGGATTTTTTATATTTTGAACTACCGGAATTACTTTTATTATCAAACCTAGCTATTTCTATTGATATTTATTTATTTATGTTTTATTTATTTTTATGTATTTATGTATTTATTTTATTTATTTTTTATTTTATTTATTTTTATTTATTTATTTATTTATTTATTTTTATTTATTTATTACTTATTTATTTATTTATTTATTTATTTATTTATTATTTATTTATTTATTTTATTTATTATATTTATTAATTTTTATTTTTATTTATATTTAATTTTTGTTTATTTATTATTTATTTATTTATATTATATTGTTATTTATTTATTTATTGTATTATTTATTATTTATTTTATTTTTATTATTTATTATTTATTTATTTTTATTTTTATATTTATTTTTATTATTTATTATTTATTTTATTTATTTTTAATTATTTATTTTTTATTTATTCACTACGCAATTTGTCCTATTTACGTACCGAGGTCGATTTGTCCTGATATTTTTGTGGTGGCTTAAACCAGACCGTTTCTACAAATTCTTGGTTCTGAAAATTATTTAATAATATTCACTCTTTTCTTTGTATTCGGGATTAAGGGATTTTCGTTACCGTTACCAATAATAACAATACCTGTTTCAAAACTCAAATGAACATTGCAATTCCAGTTCTTCAGATGACATAAATAACTCATACATAACATTTCTTACAAGAATCCGAAAAATGGCCACTGTAAGATCCCAGTTGGGTTTTTTTATGGTAATTTTATTTTTGGTACACATTAGATCGTTCAGATTAGATATTAACTGTGCAAATGTTTTAGCCTGGTTTATAGAAGGACGGTGCTTGAATTCGAGGAAGGTTAGTGTAAAAATTATGTGCGAGGTAGGCAATTTGTTTTTTATTGTGTTTATATTTAAATCATTATGTAGTTGTTACTGATAAACCAATGTTCTTTTGTAATTAATCTTAAGAATTTATTTTGGATCTCTTGCATTTCGTTTAGGTTGGTATTGGCAGCATCGGTTCAGATGAGACCAGAATAAAGTATTGTTGGCCGGAGTATTGTTTTGTAAAGTAATAGAGCATTAGATTTGAAGGGTTGACTGAGTTGACTCAGTAAGGGTCATAGTTCAATATGTTTAGTTTTGGCTGGTTGAGTTCTAACATGTATATGTAACTTCCGGTTGAATCGAGTATCGCAATTTAAGCCCAAGTATTTTTTGTTTTATTGGTTGGTGTCCAATTGATGATATCGTTATTTATGAAGAATGGAAGAGAGTGTGTGAATATTTTTAATGTGAATAATTTTGCTACAGATTTTGTTGGATTTAACTTCATTTTCCACTTCCATTTTCCATTAGCCCAATTTGCAAGAAAATTTAAGTGATTCTGAAGTTGTGTTTGAAAGAATTCTCTGAGATGTATAGTTCAGTGTCATCGGCTCAATTGAGCGGTGTTTATTTGCACTAAAGTATAAATATCTGGGCACTCCTTCAGAAAAATTTTTAAAACTAAAAAACTAATTATCAATAAATCTAAAGAAACACTAATTATGATATAATAAGTCATTGTTCCAATAGAGATGTGAATTAACAAATTGTTTACAACGTAAAAATTGCTTTTTAAATTTCTCATTTACAAATACATGTTTGGTTTCTTATTGTTCATTCAATTTATTTTTAAAATCAAACATTGTAGTACAGTAAACTATTATATTAACGATTTTTCAGATAAAAACATTTTATGAAGATTTTTAATATTTTTTTTAAAAAAATCCTGGCACGAGATAGGTGTCCCAGGCCTTTTTTTGCTAGGGGGAAATCCAGTTCTGATTTACCTACATCTTGAATAGTTAATATTAACACCTCCAAAACAGTATTTTATCATTGCAACACACGTGAAGCCACTAAGAAGTTCCTTCTGAACTGAATGCCCACTCAGTAGCTCTACAGATCGAGATGCTGATCTATGCTAAAGATTGCTGCCGTGAGTCCTGTGTAAGCAACTGTAGTGCAGAAGGCAATGATAATCCACTGTATATCTCCATAATAAAAAAGAGAATATGAATAATTTTCGAATAATTGAATAAATAATCATACTCAATACACTCACAATACAAAATAATAATACTCTACTGAATGTTTAAAAAAGTGTATAAACTCAAGTTCACCCATTTTCTCTTACGAAGTAGTATAAAAGTAAGTCCTTGAGAATATCAATTTAATTAATATTTTCATTCAGATCGCACTAATCATCAAATTCCAACTTTTCTGAATATCTGTTTACTATCAAACACAAAGTTCTCCTGGAGTGAGGATATTTTAATTGCTCCCAGAAGATCTGCAGAATCGTACGAACTCTTGCTGAGGCCTTGTCACTCGATTTGAATGAAGTGCGCTGCACGCGCATTGTTGCCGAGTTGCGCGTCACAGTTCCGATCCTCTAGAAAACGCTCGAATGTCTCTTTCGGACTAATTGGAGCTTATAATTTTGAAAAATTCTCCCGTTTGAAGCGGTAGATTTGCTTCACATTGCGCACATTGAATCTTTGAGAAGCTAGCTACAAAAAGAGTATTTAAAAACATGTTCAATTGTTATTTTTCTCATAATTTTAAAACGTCAGGTCAGATCTGTCAGGTCACCATAAGAGCCTATGTTAAAACAGCAAACTTTATGGTCTCGTTACGCGAAAACTAGACGGTAAAATCGACTCAAACTCTACCAGAACATAGAAGAACCTCTCATCTTACGATTAATGCAATAAAAAAGGCGTGTTAAACACAACACATATCTCACTCTAACCACCTTAACCAATACTTATAATCTTGCTGCCGATCTCACTAAAGGTCTCACTAAACTCTACGGAAATAGCCATATTTTCTTTTTTCAAAAATGTCGTGTCATCCATGGATCAAAAGCCCTTACTGGAATATTTTTAGATCTTTCAAAAGCTTCTGACGTCATTGAACACATTTTACATTCACATAACACTCCCTCTCCTGCCGCCGCCTTTGGCCGGCAGGCCGCCTGGCCCCGCCCCTGCCCCGCTCCGCTGCGAATCGTCAGCTGCGCTTTTGAAAACACGTTTAAATTAATAAACTGTCATCAGTTCTCGATTGAAAGAGGCAATGAAAAGAGCGCTAGTAGAACTTTCAATAGTAAAGTTGTGAAATTCAACAATTATATCATACGGGCTACTGTTCAGAAGAACGCAACACCCTCAGAAACATAGCTTTTAGGCGTACTCGACGCGTGTATGCACAGCGGTCGCACGTTTTGCATTTACTTTAACGTTCTTCGTTTTCAAAACGTTGCTCTATGTAGGTGTTCAAATTCTGTTACTATGTATGCAAACATTTTTCACTACCGTTCTATCTCCATGTTTGTTTGTATCCCAACATTCAGAAAATAATTGGATTTACTTCGAAAATCGAATATTCTGCCAATACCAAAAATTATTTTTGACTATTTGTTTCAAAATAATATACATTGCATACACAATAGCTGAAGAAGCGAAAAATAAGTTTGCAGTCATTATCTATCGCTAATTATTGAATTCGTTAAAGAATATAGTTTCGGGAACAATGCAAACATTCTGACAGGGTTGTATAGAATCACTTTGATAAATCAGAAATAAAGTTATTTTGGAATCAACAATTTTTCTAAAAATTTCAGTGCATTAATGATAGTCCATTTTCTCTTTTGTATACAGGATTCAAACAAATTGTTTTGATTCAAATACTAATTTTACACCTATCAAAATAACAAAAAAGTAATTAAAATTTTATTAAAGAGTATAGTGTAGACTACAAAGATTTTATCAGAAAATGAGATCTGCTGGTAGGAAATCAAAATGCTTTTAATGATTTGAACTAGTAGTTCTACAACAGCACATACTTTCCCACATTATTTATAAACGTACAAATTTTGAAAATTCACAGAGTTCAATGAAAACGAGACCTGCGCCATTTAAGCGTTCCACGATTTAGACCAGAAAAACTTTGAAGCGATTGTTGATAAAAAGTTTTTTTTATATTACGCAGTATATTATATGTTAGTTAAATTGGAATTTCTGGGATATGGTGGCCGACACTTTCTTATGAAACCGCTCCCCAACTTTTCGGATTTGTAGAGTGTATTCATACTGATGAGGAACCAGATAAAATTTTGTAATTATTACATGTAAAAGTTCACTACGATGTTAAACTGCCTTATGAATTTCAACTTTGAAATTTGACTCAGAAAGTGTTTTAAAAACTTGTGAAATGTACATGGAAAGTGCTTCATTGGCGTCCGATAATTTAATGTTCTGAATGAATCGTAGGTCATTTTACAATATTTGATATGCTAATTCTAAATATTTTTATTTTTTATAAGACATGGTTGTTTAGACATTATATTTTATCTTTTATGTACACAAACCAAAAGAGTGTCTGCTCTTCATTATTTTTTCCCTTCCAAGTCAGTTATCAAGTAATAATGAGTGACGGCCTTTTCTATCTCAATTGTTGCTTGCGATAGTTGATCATATCGTGTACTCGCTTTGGCAATCTAGCCTATGTACAGAGGGTTAAAAATTGTAGTATAA
>BOPP01000138.1:481293-529940 GCA_017312745.1 Gryllus bimaculatus
TGCTTGTTATGAAAGATATAATGATAAAATTTGAAAGGTCTATGAAGCTTAAATAAAAACATGCAATTGCAAACACATCCTCTCTTTAAAAAAGGATAAATAATATAAAAGAAATAATGATGTCATATTTTCTGTTTTTTAAATATAAACACATCGTTTGGAGAAATTTAATATAAACGATTTATTGATCGGCAAAAACAATGAAAACTGCTTGTGGAATGTAGATGAGAAGATCATTTCATTCATGTTTCCTTGAGCTCTAGAATCTCTTCCAAAACAAATGCATCTCAGCTCATTAGATCCAGGGAAACTGAAAAAAACCTCCACAAGTTGGAAGTCATTGATCCAAAATAGATTAAAAGACGATATTTTTTCTTCTGCAAGAAGAAATGTTTCACTTCTACCCAGCATGTAGTAAAATAGAAAGCAGTTTTGCAATATGGAATTTGATTTGTAAAAATTGACAAAAGGATTTTTTTTAATTCTTCGCTGGCATAATTACATTATTTTGACTTTAATAGAAAAGTAAATTAATTTGACTTGCAACTTATAATATGACTTACATTTTGAGCTATTTTACATTAAGAGCTGTTGTTTATTTGCAATAAATTTTATTCCATTAAAATAAAAAGAACTAAAAAAAATCAACATGTGTAATGGTGAAATCGAATCAATTTCTTCAGTATTACTTTGTTGAATGCAGAAAAAAATACAAGTTCATTGAGAATAAGTATTGAACAAGTTGAACTGTACTTTGAAAAATTAAAAAGAAAGAAGGATCAAAAACAAAATAAATTTTTGTAAAGAATGTCAGGAATGTATTGGGTGAGAATGGAGAGGCAGCAACTAGTGTAATGAACTATGTTACTCGTATGATAGTCTAATTACTTCAGGAGCTCGGAAGAATATAATAACCTCTTGGGCATTCGCATTCTAAAGAAAAATAATAATAAATGTGAAAAGTTATTGTTTTTATGAAGAAACATATACCACACGAAACTACAAGAAAAAAGACAAAACCCCTACAGTTGGTACCTCTTTTCTGTGTTTTCTGAGAGAGCGCAAGAGACAGCGACAGACAAAGGCGCACAGAGAAATGTGTGTTAATGAGAAAGAAAGAGAGAGAGAAAGGGAGAGAGAGAAAGATCAAGAAAGAGAGAAAGAGAGAGGGGGGAATACTTGAATGAACTTGCAATTTTGTGTTCAGTTCCATTGATCAATTTTTTCCAGTTATACAACATTTTAAGACGTGCGATCATGACATTACAGATACTTTAAAGTTCGGTTGTTTTTCTTCTACAATACAATAGTACACAGTTGAAAGTTAAGTGTTTCTTTTTCATATCGGGCACTATGTATTACACTATGTATTTTTCTTTCACTATGTATTCCAATAACTATGAACCAATTGTAAGAAATATTTTCAGAAGATAAATTGAAAAGCAGGGTCACTTCACCTGTCCACGCGATATGAGCAGCATGCTGAGTGTCATAATACGAATGCTTGGTGAGATGGGATAAATATCAGTAAGAATATTCTGAACGCACGTTAATAACGAAATTCACAAATGAAGTTAATGAAAAAAATATTGCGCAAACTGTACCATTAGAGATCTTTGCTTAAGTATGTCTTTAAATCTTGGACGCTTGTCGTCTAGTGGTTTCGGCAAGATCAGTTTCATCTATTCTGGCATGGAGGTAAGGGTTTGGTTGTAAGGTGAAAAGGATCATAAGGCTCTACGCGTTTTTGGAACTGAACGTAGAAGTCCATCATTCAGCTTTATTCCTTCTCTTGCCACACGTGCTTCCCTAATAGCCTTTTGTCGGTGAAAATTTAACAATTACTAACCTGCAATGACATCTTGAGGATTTGCACACACTTCGTCATTCTTTATCTTTTTCCATTCAAAAGAGGAATCTCTCGTAGTATTGTTAGTTTGGAGATAGAATGACCAAACTGCTCAAGGGACTCCATGATACATTTGTTGTATCAGATTTAATTGGATTTCTTTAATATTCACATGAGTATTGGCCTATAAATTGAATATGGGGTTCCGCAAGGCTCGATCTTAGGTCCTATCCTCTTTCTGTTATACGTAAATGATATGCCGTCGTCTATTAAAAACGGAAGAACAGTTCTGTTTGCGGATGACACGAATGTTCTTTGCAAAAAAGAAACAATAAATAGTACGATTTTAGAAGTTTCAAGTTGGTATTATAATAATAAATTAATAGTTAATGAAAGAAAAACATTTTCAATGCATTTTTGCATTTCAAATCAGCAATTGCATGCTCCATTGAAAATGAATAATATGCAATTAGGTGATGTTCAGGTAAAAAAATTCTAGGTCTGTCAATTCAGTCAAACCTCAAATGGAATGTACATATACCAAAATGAAACATTAAATTAAGTTCAAATTATATTAAATTCTGTCAGCCTTCATGCAGCGCGTTGCATGTATTTTGCAAATGTACATTCCCGCCTGAGATATGGTATAAAATTCTGGGGAAACTCATCATGTAGTACTCAGACCATTAGATTGAAAAAATGCAAATAATGAAAAAATGCCATCCGCATTACCCTTGCATGCCTCTCTTCATTGAGCTTGGAATCATACCACTGCCTTGCCTATATATTTACGAATCTATAATATTTGCCAAAAGTGACATTCTTAACGGTGGGAACATATGTTCATACAATACAGATATTTATAATTACAACACACGTCGTAAAAATCACTTTCAACAAGTGTCAGTATCAACAGATTACATACACATACAATACATGTACGTTACTTTACAACGCCAGATGACATTAAACAATTGAAGTCGGTTCACAAATTTAAGTTAAAAGTAATATTTTTTTAAAAGACTTAATATGTTTTTAACAAATAAAGTACTTCAGCTTCCAGGTCAATGACCCCATCTCGATCAGGTATTTGTCCAGTTTCCCTGATCCATTGAGCAAATGCTGAGATGGCCCATTGTTTTTCTTTTGGATATAAATGTAGCTTCCCTATGCGCACGTTTTGTTGAACTCTCCTTTTGCTTGGTTGAGTAGTAAGATGGGATAAATAGAGGGAAGGGCGAGTTGCTATTTTCTTAGCAATGCAGAAAAATCATACTTGCAATTCGTGTACCGATGCAAATAAGTTTTCTATAACTCAGAAACGAAAATTACTATTTATCAAATGTTGCTAATCTTACGATTTTTAAAATTTATTTTTAAAAATTATTGATTTATTTTATTTATTTATTTATTGATGTTAAACTTTTACTCACCTTTCAACTATTTATAGTTAAAAAGACGAGAAGGGATTCTAGAACTAAAGAAAACGTGCAAAGATAATAATTTCCCCCGTACGTCACACACAGTTTTTACTGTTTTTTTGACTGAATAAATCTAAATCTAAATCTATTTTCCTACCCTTTCCATTATGGAAGAAATTTATTAATGAAACGTATTTATTTGTTAAAAAATGTATAAATGTAATTTGGTTCTTTCAGAATATCAAATAAAAATAAAATGCAATTGACGTTTGCAAGAAATTTTCAGTAAAGATTTATTCGGTATTAAAGAGATACGTTCTTCGAACAATGCACACTATCTTAAAAACATTTCAAGTAATTATTCAATCTTCCTTGGCAGTTAGCTTTTCTCTTTCCTTGATAATCACAAAAATATTAGAGAATATTTTTACTCCTGAGAAAGCCAAGTAATGTTTTCCATGCGAAAACACAGAATCGGGTGAGTTCAACCCTGCTATTATTCAACTTTCCTTGAATTGTTATGAGGAACAGGGGTTTTGGAGGGGCTGGGCGCTAGCTTGCTGTGAGGCGAATATTGAAAAATTATTTGTATACTAAAAAGTATTGTATTATTTTCTGTCATTTTATCTACTTCAAGAAAATAATTCGAGATAAAAAATAATAAAACTACTATTTTCTCCTTTGAGTAATAAATACCATTAGAAACAATTCTGTACCCTTAGACTTCTCTTCAGTACATGGGAATGTTGCCCAAACGATGTTTACGTTTTTAATAACTTAGTGAACCGAAACCTTTAGTTTAAAATCAAACGGTGTATTATTTACAATATGAGTTTACAGCTGAGTATCGATGTAGACTCCCACATACCGCCAACATTTAAATCGTGAGTCTGGATTGTGATCGATGGCAGTTTTGTGTGACTTGTGCT
The DNA here is from genome assembly GCA_017312745.1 of Gryllus bimaculatus. NCBI lineage: Eukaryota > Metazoa > Arthropoda > Insecta > Orthoptera > Gryllidae > Gryllus > Gryllus bimaculatus. The sequence continues at coordinate 485,493 of BOPP01000138.1, forward strand.
ATTGTTTGTATAATTTTAAATTTAGTTGCTTTTCTAAATTAATTCACGTGGTAATGTAGGATAGCGCATATTTGATTATTGTTGTTATTTATTCGAAGCTATTTTACTTTAGTTTATTTCAAAAGTTTGTTCTTTATGTTGCACCAAATCACAATTTTCCCCTACTCCCTCCGCGTACCCCTAAGAGTACGCTCGCATGTCAAACCCCACACACTTGCCTATTCTTCTATTTTATTCCTAAGAGGGAAAGTTGTTAACGAATCGTACTGATTTGTTTAAAATTGTATGAAGGTAACTTTCATTGCACGAACACAGTGTCAAATAAAAATTAAAAACAATGCAATTGATGTGAAAAAGAAATTTTCACTATAGATTTATTTCGTATTATCGGGAGATTTCTTGGAACAATTCAAAACAATCCCTTAAAAATATGGGAAGTAATTATTCAAAATTCTTTGACAGTTAGGTTTTCACTTTTCGGGATAATCACAAAAGTATTACAACAGCTCCTGAGAAAGATATGTGACTGAACGCGGTGAGTTGAAAGTTTCATCAAATCACTGCAGATAACTGAAATACTGGATCAGGTAAAACACAAATCAAACCTAACAAGACACGTTGTTCAAGGCTTCTAAACGCATTTGAGATTTAGGGACTGCATGAATCGATAGATTCATTGACGCGGAGCTGGCCTCGAATCCCATGCAGGTTACAGGATGTGCTTCCGGTTTCAAAGAAAGAAAGTATTGCACAAACAAATTTATTCTCAGTCACATGCTGACAATGATACGCAATACACAGTTTAATAATTGCACATATTACACAGTTCAGTTTAGTCAAAACAGCGATGTGTCCCTTTGAAACAATAAAGACTTATGAAGCTGGTGCTTTGCACAATTTCAGGCGTCATACACCGCCGATTACAACTCGGCGTAGAACATCGACTAATGATTAAGTTTGCGTAACTAATCGTTGCTCGTTAAGAGACTTTAAGTTTGTAAGATTGAAGCTTACGCGAGAATTTAACGTGCAGGTCTTACACTGAGCTCTGTGGGAGCAAATCACACACACACACACACACACAACACACGCACACACACACACACACACACACACACACACACACACACACGTGTTTCACATGATGTCCACTGCCGACCTAATTTCTGTTGGTAGCGGCTGTGTGCAAGATTCTCTGTGCATCATAGGATGCGTAGTGGGAAGAGATAATAACCTATCACGAATTAGTATTTAAACTCCTGGAACTTTCTGGAGCAAAGATTCGTCGGGTTCGGTAAAGAACGGTTGCAACGGCGCGGCAGGTTCGAACGTGTCAGAATTCCGAGAAGCGCCGTCGCTCGCAGCGTCGGTTATCACAGATTTATATGAGTTTCTGTTTTTTCTATAAGGGCCAGAACAAACATCTTCACTGTACACCCACATCTCTGCCCAATTAGTTTCAAAGCACTTATAGACATCGGCAAAACGTTAAATGATTGTTTTACTATCACATGAGGTAGCCTACCTATGAACAAGATAGACTTCCAGTGCCCTTCTAAGCAATCTACTCTTCTTCTTCTTTCGATGTGGGTATTTTTCTTTCCTAGTGTGGTCCTATCATCTGCTTGCAGAATATCTTTCTTTCTAATGACAAATTGGACCGATGTGGTGCCTCGTTTTCCATCAAATCTCTGTAATCGTTATACTATATTATTCTTCCTGTTGCATATGAACTACTTCATTTATATGAAAATTCTAACAACCGAAGCATTTGGATTCTCACTCTTCTCTCGCGTCACTTCCTCACTTCTTTTTTCTAAAATCCTATTTTCTTAAGCTCCTCTTGGTCTCATCTCTATCTCTTTTGTCTAACTGGAAACAACCTACTCTCTTGGGGGGGAAAAAAAATTCTTTCATTGGGCGGTTCTTCTTTTTCTTTTTTCTATATGGTTCATTGCCTCCACTTAAATCTCTGTCTGGCGATAAAATATCTCTACACAAAATCTACAAAATAAAAATCAATCATCAAAAAAAACAAAATAAAAAAAAAAAAAAAAACGTATAACGTGACGTGCTGGTTTACAATGCAGGCACAGACTCTCCTCTCTTCTCTCCAACTTGATACTCTTACACCCAGTAATCCCTAATCTCCCTAAATTCTTTCCTCCCCAAGCATAAATTCGCCATGGAAATAGAATGAACAAAATCTTTAAACTTCCTTGATCTCACGCATACCTAGCACAGGACCATCATGAATTTAAATTTCAGAAACCCCCCAACTCGGACACATCATAACAACATATTCAAACACCCACACAAAAACCCGCAGCATTCCATGCGATGGTGCATCGATTAATTTCCATACCTATGTCACCAGAAAAACAAAAAAGAAATAAACACATTTAAAAACTATATAGCAGAATGAATGATACGCCTGTAACATGATTGAAATTAATAGTTCAAAAAACAAATAATCACTCAATATCCGCAACACACTCTACACCAATGACAGAGCACTACAGCCACGTACCTCACAATCCCTTATGTAAGACCCCTTCTCTTAAAATAGGCCTACACACTCATAAATTCGTCTTAAACTTCTTTCAACAATTCATTACATTATATAAACACCCACAACACTAAAGACCAATCCACACCTACATCCTTATGGGGAGTCTATGCTCTCACGTGCAAACAAATGCAATTGCCAATATATCTAGTACAAAACAGCCGTAATTATCACACAGAGAATCAAGACCGAACAAGCATGGGAAAATACACAACACACAGTCTCACACTTAGGATCACCTAACTTTAACAACAACACAATTCGAATTTAAATTGAAAACAGTTACTTGAACCGATAAATTAGAAGCCCTCACATACACAACTGTCCTCAAAAACCGAACATGATATGTCTTAACCAACAAATCCCTGAACTCCTCTTCACCTCTTGCTAAAAATTAGACAACATGTGTACACTTACCATCCTCAGCCTCATTCACTAACATTCGTCGCCGCTGAAGTTTCAACAATTACAGCACACGTATTACACCTTCACGCACTCCACTGCCGGGCCCCGCTACCGACCGGCTGTGTTCTTAAACAAGACACACGCTCAAAAATTCGCGGAACTGAGTTTTCGGCCCGGAAGCTGCAAGGTAGGTACGACCCAGTTTGCTTAGGCATCTTGCATACAATAACCACAACCTGTTAATAATATTTGTATTTCACATTTTAGCTCTGAGAATGATCGCTATGCGATCGAAACGATCATAAGCTTAATAAAAAGTATTGATACCAGACAATATATTTATTTATTTATCATAATAAAAAGGTATCTACCTCACCAGCGATTGATAAGTGCCGAACCAGCAAAAATTAAATAGAATATCAAAGAATATCTCATCCTCTAGATTATAATATGGCCATCGTTCCATTGAGACTTTTGTTATCAAAATTTTAGTTTTCAAAGCCCTAGAACTCTCTGTTCATGAATTATTTAACGATATAACTGTCGGAGTGCCGCGGGTTGCATTTAATATGACTTTTTTTAAGCTACTTTTAAAACAAATGCTTCGAGTTTTTAAAGTTAAAGTGGAATTAGTCACATCTCCATATAATTGTCTTTCTTTAGTGACCTAAGAAAAGTCCTAGTAAATATAGAACTAATAAAGATCGGTTGCGTGTGACAGCTGCAAAAGGTATGTATACAACTGAAATATAGAAGACGATGTTTTGGATCTATTCACATCGCGTCCTCAAAAACAACGTTTGAAGTAATTAAACAATTACATTAACTTTTCGCTTTCCTTGTTTGCCACAAAAATATCAAAGAAACGTTTTACTATTCTGAAATTTACGTAAAGTTGTCCATGTGAAGCTACAGCATGGGGCAAGTTCAGCGCTACTCTTTGCAATATCATGTAATTTTATTACCGAATAGAGGGGCACGCCTGTGCTATTTAATCGCATAGAAGATAAATAATTAGTTTAATTTTACATACAGTTGCAGATTCTTCATGTCCCAGAACAGTGGGGCAGTCTCATACAGCCAGCGAAGATCAGACCGTTTTTTGGCTAATAGGGGATACGCGCGCATACATCTAGCGAGCCTGGCGGAGGCAAAGTACTACGAATAGCTAAAGACAACGCCATCTGAAATTAACGCCCATACCCGTGAAGTCAACGTCATTTTACTTTCCAGACGGACATACTGAAGTACACTGAATTCTTTGTTACAGTGCATTTGAAAGAAATGGTTAAACAATTAATAAATAGTTCATGTTTTTGCTTGATATTTACTTTATCTGAGGTTTATCTCCTCAAAACTAAATATCAGCCTCACATTCAGTGAAAAAAATTGCTTTGCCTCTAGCTTTAGCAGAAATATGTGCGGGGCAAATAAGTATGGATTTTGCAGAAATAAATGTCAAGAAGTATGTTTTTGGTTCTGTGTAAAAGAAAGTTATGGAGTTGCATCCTTATGAACAATGCAAAACCGTGTTGATTGGGAGCCTAGGTGAAGACATGACAAAAAGGTTTATTGGTTTAAAAATGCTTAAAATAACTTCAAAGGTATAGGTGTTTAACATATTTAATAAACAAAGTGTAAAGTAATTTTAATGACAAAATTTTGAAAATGAATTACTGATCGGAATATTGATACTTAGTCATTTCAGAAACTCTCTGAACAACGCTACGAATTCATCAAATTTCATTTTCAATTCATATTTTCGAAAATAATAGTTTCCCTTCTGGAGCTCTCTTGTCCATGAATGTATATTGACTGAAATTAGCAGAGTTTAAATTTGAGGGTAAACGATGAAAGCAAACAAAAATATTTTCAGTAAGTATAATTTGAACGTTTATTGTTTAGTAGATGTATGTGATGTGGCTCCTACCAAGTATATGATTAATGTCGGTTATGTCACAAACTATTCACAGAAATATGAATGTCAAAAATTACCGTTGTATGTTGCAGGCAAGTGTACCATGAAATTAATACATGGGAAATGTGTTTTCATCATAGTTTCGTCTACAATAATTACAGGTACACAGCACTTGTACCTTAATCAACTTGCCTTGTACCAACGGCAATAAATGGTTGCACTACACTGATATACAAAACGTCGCCATCGGTGTCAAGCAGCTATTAATGCATCTAGTTGTTGCTGCGAATATGGAATGAATGATTATACAAATGAACTTTGTCCGTCAGCCAACGGTGTTCCCGCCAAACATTAATAAAAGATCTAAACCTTCTAAGAGTTGTGCCACAAAAGAGGCCGTAGTCGCAGAACTTTTAGTACAGATAAGCGCCGGCCCAGATAAAAATTAATAGAATATCCAATAATATAACAATCTGTAGAGTACGATATAATACCTTTATTTGAGTCCTGTGGTTTTAAGGCCCTAGAAAGTATCATTTAAAAGGTATTTAACTAAATATATTTTAATAATGAGGACGACAGTTGCGGGTTGCATTTGACGTGAATATTTAGGTCCTTTTTTTTCCCACAATTCTTCCTATATTTTGAAGTCAATGTGCAATTTGTCACGTCCCCGTTAAATTATCTTTTTAGAGACCTCATTCATAAAGATTGGTTGCGTGTTAGAGCCGAAACAGTTACCTATATTACTGAAATTATACGAGGGTTGTCTTTATATTTCAGGATTAGAGAACAAAAACAAATATTAATCATCGAAAATCACTTTACTGTTTTTCAAAATAGTTTCCATGAAGATCTATACACTTTTGTATGCGTTTGAACCAATTGTCGAAACACTTTTGCCACTCTGAGATATCTCCAAAAAGTGCATTCTGAATGCAGCAACCGCTTCTTCAGGTGTCGAAAAACGACCTCCCAGTTTGTTTTTTACGTACGGGAATAAAACAAGTCATTCGGTGCCAGGTCAGGACTATACGGCGGATGACCCATCAAATCGATGTTTTGGGTGCTCAAAAATGCAGTTGTTTGAGTCGATGTGTGAGAGCTTGCATTGTCGTGATGAAGAGTGATCCGTCTTCGGCGGTTGGTTTTCCTGATTTCTTGGAAGACAGCTGGCAAACAAATCGTTGTTTACCACTCAAAATTGACTGTTCTGCGTTGTTCTAGTGGTATGGTTGCGACAGTCCAGTTTTTCCGAAAAAACAGGCAACCATCTGTTTGGAAGTGCTTCGTGCGCGAACAACGTTTGTTGGATTTTGCCCATCTTGAAACACCCATACGACTGCTGTTTACTTTCGGGCTCATTCGCGTAAATCCACGATTCATCATCTGTCACGATGTCATAGACATGTTTTGAAGCACTGCGATCGTATTTTTTGAGCATATATAATACACGTTTTACTGTCAAGAGTTGTGTTCTCCGGCGCACGATTACAATACCTCCTCTTCTTACGTTAGTGAAAGTAAAAATATAAAAGTAAGCTTTGTTTAACCGTTCTAAATGTTCGACAGCAAAACTGGTAAAAGTAACATATTTTTTTACTTTCCTATATTTATAGTTAAAGCCAATAATCGAAGTGATAGGAAAATAAAACATTTGTGTAAGGTAATGAATTCCTTGTTTCGAATGTATTTATACGAGATGAGATATATTCGATGGCATTTATTTCTGGGTGTTCCATTTATTTGTGAAATTATCCTGGCTTGTCTTTATGATGTGCTGAAAATTAAGAAATGTTTATAATACTAGTTTTCGTTCGTTTACAATTTCTTTTTTTTCTTCAAAAAGCTAACGTTCAAACATGGCAGTAAAAATGAAAGTTTTAGCAGGGTTTCTGCTTCTTTGCTCTCCAGAGTATCTACAACGGTTTAATTTCTTAATGAGTTATGAAGATACTAATTATAGTTTTTTGGTTGTGTCTTCATTTAAAAGAAAATAAAACATTTAATAATGAACTTAAAATATCTTAGAGACATGGCAAAAAATAATTGTATGTATTCGAAACAAGAAATAGTGTTCCACAAAGAGCACTTTAGAAGAACTTCCATAAAATCATAACAATGGAAACCAAAAACAGTGTTATTTATTAACCACCTTCCTTTTATGACAAAAAACGCTTCTAGGTAGTATTGATAAGAAAAGAGTTTGCTCATTGCCAATAATGTGTCCATTGTTGGCAGCGCCCATCGCTGCATGCGCGCTTTGTTGTCAGAGCTCATTGGTTGAAATGTGTTGATGTAGACAGGGGCGGGAAATATCAGCTGTTATAGCAGCACTAGGTTAATATAAGAACTTGTAATAACGAACTAAAAGAGCTTTATGGCTTTTTGTATACAGTGATGTAAAAATTCTTTACAAGTAGCGACAGTTTCATAAAAATGCATTCCTTTCTTTCTTTTATCCGTATGATTTCTCTCTACGTTGCACCATTACGCTGTGAATAATTGAATGATTGGTGTTAACGCGCGCGCCAGTCATAATCAGAGGTCGCGTACGTGTTCTGCACGCTACAAGGGTGGTGGCGGTGTTCCTCCCTGTCGGAGCGTGAAACCTGCGACCGACCTGCGCATCGACTTACGATCTTTGGCCTCTCAATGAACCTCCCCCGCAAGGCGCCCCCCACCTGGGACAAGTAAGGGGCTGTAAGAATCGACTGTTCTCTAGAACGTGATGTAAGATAGAGCAGGTGTATGTAAGGGTTGACGATAAGACAAGTAAAACGGAAAGAAAGATCATTATTCTTTAGGTATTTAGGGGAAGTATCTGTTTAGATAATGCTAAAGAATTCGCCACAGTTTGAACTCGAACCGAAGACCTCCCGGGAAGAGTCGGTGTAGTTGCATCAGCTGTGGCAGAGCCCTTTGCCGCGCGTCGCCTTCGCGTCCTCGGCGTGAGGTCCTCCCGAGGAAGGGCGCGTCCCGTTCGCCGCGAGGAGGAAGCGGTCGATGCGTGGCGGGGGGGGGGGGCGCCGTTCGAGCTCTCCGAGGTCTCCGCTTCTGCTCGAGGGAAGAGGAACCAACCGGCACAAGGCACTCTTGCAATTTGGGGATGTTTGGGTTCGAAAATGCTTTACACTCACTTAATGTCTCACGGTCTAATCCGATCGTTAAGCCAGGATTATCCAAAACAGTGCCCAAAGCAAGAACATCAGACATAATCATTGGATAGCAGAATATTTTCATGAAAACCACGTCTTTTGTATTTAAAGACAATGAAATACCGGCAATAAACACTACTTGTAATGTGTAACAACCGGTTCTTGATGATTCTAAAACCAAATGATACTATTTTTTTAAAACATTTTCTAATAGATATTCATCTTGGTTTGAAATACATTGAAATGTTAGAGCTGAAGTTTGCGACCTTACCGTTACCTATTTATTTACGAATCTGTGTTTTTGTGAAAACTCATTTACTGAAGTGCTTGACTGATTAGCGAATCCAGGCGTCTGCTAATGCCATTAGTCCTGAAAGTGTGGGGCACATTTAATCGCGAATGGTGGCGGTGATCTCCCGCTGGATGGCGAGATCCGGCGCTGACCGGCTGTCGGCTAGCGGGGCCTTCCACAACCAGGTATCTCCCTTCAATGGGACACGGCCCCAGCCGAAACAAGCCCTTAGCTCCCGACTGATTCCTCGTCAAGTGTGATAGTTTAGTGCATGTAAGTGTAATAGAGGGGGGAACAGGAAAAGAAAGAAAGATCGCGCGCGGTCTGTTTTTGGGTACTGCCCCGGCATTAACGTGATGTTGATCAAAGAAACAATGGAGAATACCTATCAGAGCAGATGGCTGGTAGAAGTCTCAAGACAACGGCTGAATTCGACCTAGCTGTCCAGCGACAGTCAAAAATCCTGGCGGGCCCAATTTCTAGAACCTCCCAGTCAGAGGAACTACAGGGACATCAGTTGGTGCCTTGAGCGAATCGACTCGAAATTGCGTTTACTTACAAAAGCAGTTGTTGCAGTAACCTCCTACGTTCAGATTACCTCGTCTGCCACCGAGGGGTGTAACTGAGTTTCCCCAACGCACACTGTATTACTTTTTATGATCATATATCTTTTTTACAATTTTGATATCTTCTGTAGTTGTTTTTTTACTTATTGAACGTTCGGGGTTTAATAACGTGGTTTGATATTATGTGGGAGGTGGTGTTGTGGGCACGTACGTCTACGACGTGTTGTTATAGTACTTGTACGTTAGTATGTCAACATGTCGAAGACCCCCACTGGTTCGTCGCCACCGCTGCGGCAGACAGGGTGACGTAGCCCGTGACGTCACTATGGAATAGAAAATTGTTACATATTTACAGTATTTTGAATGAAATTCACTTCCTGTTATAAATTATTAAATGTTAGAAGTTTGTAAACGTAAAACTCTTAAAGAATAACAAGCTATTATTCCGAAGACAGACGTTCGCGTGCTTTTTAGAGGATCGGGACGGAAACGTGCAAGTCAGAAGCACCGTGCGCGTAGCACGCTTCATTCCACTCGAGCGACAAGTTTCTTAACAAAAGTTCTTACACTCTCCTTCGTGTATGGGAAGACCCTCACTTCTAGAAAATCTTATCTCTGATATTAACTAGATATTGAGGTTATAATACAAATATAAATTTTGCTAGTTATGAATTAGAATGTAGAAAAGTTTTGAATTTTTGCTACTTGCGAAAAATCAGGGTTTTCAATGAATATGAGAGCTGCAAAAGACGCATAAATGACCTTCATAATATCGAATTTTCCTCATATGTATTTCATATCAAATAAAATTTATCGAACAATAAAATGTATTCAAAAACGTTGGAGCTATTTTTTGTTTTGAAAATTTCCCAGGGGATTTATATAAAGGAAGAGGAATAGATAGAATTTAAAATGATTTAACATTCATTAATTTTTATGATTTATTTTAAAAAATTTATTAAGTATAAAACGTATTACATAGCTATTACTTAAGATGAAAAAGTATGTATTGTTTTAGCACCACTAGTTTCGTTTAGATAAAGTAATTAACGAATCGGGTGGATAAAGAGGGATACAGTTGTATTAGTGGTACGTTCAAGAAAACGAGCGACTATAGAAGCAAGTTTTATTATTTACGAGTGGATTTATGCCCATTTTATTTTGTTATTATTTATCAACATGTTACATTTAATCTATTTTTTTGTTTCCATTTAAGAATAATAGAAATTTTGAGAATTTTAAGCACATCTTTACCATTCGAGGCCTATTTTAGTGGGCAATACATTGTGTACATATCATCGCTATAGTGCCTTGGAGTTCAAAGAATCGTGTAAAATGAAAGGCATTATATGTACTCCGGATGAAATAGTAGTAGAAGCTGATAACGTCATGAAAACATTACTTCCCAGAAAAAGTTAAGACAGATATGAGAGAGAACACATGCATAAATATTTGAAAGTAGAAAACAAACGGATCACTTCAGTCAGTTTTGCTGGCGCACATTTAGAACGGGTAAAAACAATTGACTTTATATATATTTTTTTCATTTGTATTGTTAACACCGTATGTTTTTCATATAAAACCTTTAATTATTTGATGATTAATATTTTGTTGTTCCTTTAGTCCGCTGGCTTAACGTTTTCTTCACCTATTTATATTTATTGTCTATATTAAGTTGATGTAGATACGTAATCTGTGCTGTACATTTTTGTTCTTGTGCAATGACCGACCGGAAATATCTTGACCACATCTGCGTTGTTGTGTAGTGCTTTGTAAAGCTGTGTAAGTAAAGCTTTTTCACACACTCTTTAGTAATTTTGCAACATATGCTAACTGAAACTAAATGTAATTTGATCGAACGCGCTCCTGCTACACACATATTTTCAGGCAATCTTACGATTACTTGTAAATCTATCTGATTTTGATATTCCGTTCTGGGAAGGCAATGTATATGAGAAAATTTCATATTCCTTCCGAGCTCCGTCCTCCAATCGTTTTAGAGCACTAAGCCTGATGTGAGCAGCACAACCCGATGAGATGATACGTCGCTTCATGAATCATCAGCCTTTATGCACCGCTATCTGGTGTGCACACTGTGTTGGACACAAACCGCAAATTTGCATGTGAATCGGAGAATCAGACTCATGCAGCAGTTGATCGCCGAAAGCACTGGTGAGTCCACTGCAACTCACAGAAGCGATATCGGTCTTGGCGGGTGCGAAAGCGACTCTCATCTGCGTAGAACAGTTGACACACGGAAAAATCGAAACGCGCCGATGATTTAGTTCTACGAGATTCTATCTGCTGGGAGTGGCTTTAGCACAGCGTTACATTGAAACGTTTCTGCTTTACAGAATGCATGTAAAACCTTCCGATGGCCACATCGAATATTTTGGAGAGGGAATTTTAATATGTAAGGGAAGGGTGCATTAAAAATATATTTCATACAATGTCGTATTTCAGTTCTTTACGTGCCTCAAAGCGTAGAGTGAGAGCGTGAGAGGGAGGCCGAAAAGTGGGGCTTTTCAGTCCAATGACCTGTAATAAAATCTCATATAAACTTAGAAATTTTGTACCAATATTTTTGATTTGTTTTATAAATACATGGCCAGCTCAATGATGAGTACTGCATTCCAATAAATGACAAGGAAACTTACAAACATTCATGAAAAATGTAGATAACAGTGCCTATGATGACAAAGTTACAGTCATCATACGGTACTGTTACGGTAAAGTTACGTCATCATACAGTCTTCAGAGATATAACAAAGTCTAATAATTAATATTACAACATTATTTCGCCATTAACTGTGTTAATATTGTTTGTTTTTAGTTGAACAAAATTTTTCAATTTCATTTTTGTATCTTTCTTCCTGTTCCTCTTGCGGATTTCGGAAATGCCATAGTCACTAAAATAAATTGGGAAGAAAGCAAGTAAATTTTCCCGTATAAATCAAGGATTCGGTCTTTCCTAAAGTGCTGCTTCCCAATCGTCAATCACATCAGCAAACATTCTTGAAAAACTTGTGAGAACCATTATCCGAGATTATCTGAGGAAAACAATCTCAGCTATTATATCACTCTACTCTTTGTAATGTTTATACTGTTAATTCATCTCTTTAATATGGAAGAAAGAAAAGGTAATACATCTGATTTTGTTTACAACAAAACGCAACCAGAACAGTAGATTCGGTAAGTGCCATCTTAGTTCCTTAACTTCTTTATAAATAATATTTGAATCATCAATTTTACATTTTTCACTAGTGGCACTCAGCATCTGTGTTCAATTAACATGTTTGCATTTGTGTATAAAGAGTATGCTTATATGGGTCTTGTTTAACTGATTTTTGTGTTCTTGTAATTGGCTTTGCTCTCAACACCCCAAAAGATCCCACTGACCTGAAGTATAACAAGCTAGCAAGAGCACGATATTTGCGAGGGGGATCTTTGGAAATTACTAGCGGGGGAATATATGTATGTATGTATGTGTATATATATATATATATATATATATATATATGTATATATACATATTTATATATATATGTATATATACATATTTATATATACATATATATATATATATATATATATATATATATTCAAATGCGCGTTGCGTTTTTGTTGTATACAAAATCAGATGTATTACCTTTTCTTTCTTAGGCACACATATTAATCTTTTTACACAACACTTGAGGGGTCGTCCGCCTATCAGCAAACGCACAAGGCCTTCTGCAACAACACACTTACGTGAAAGACAAGGGACAAACAACCACGCCGACGGCTGGACTCGAATCCGAGACCCTTCGGGCCGAGGCGCTGAGTCGACATACGCTCCAGCCACTTCGGCCATCCATGTCGGCCCGTAATACATTTATGGTACACATTAATTTATTGGAAAACGTCGATCGAATCTAATGAGTTGCGAAATTAGTGGGTCGAAGAATCCCCTGAAACGTTTTCGCTTTACACGTTTCTGACGCCGCTTATGTGTTCGATATTCAGGGAGGAATGCTACCTTCCTTACAGAAATTGAAGACCATCAGCTGTTTTCTGGTGATATTCTTGGGTTAATAGAGTTATAGAATTACGATGGAGAGTCGCTTTTAAGCCGCCAGATTATTGCAAAGTCAACATAAAAGTTAATCCGCCATCCCACGATGAATATGAAAGCTTCCCACGGACACCTCAGCCAATATTTGAAGATCGTTCCCTCGGTGTTGGTTGGTGGGAGTAATCCGCTTCTCCGAGGAACAAGACCCCCCCCCCCAGCCGGCTGACTGGGGAGGGGCATACTACCGGCACTTGTTTTCCTCCCGAGTGGCGGAAGAGGGGGGCGGCGCGAGGCGAGGGTGGAATTTGGGGGGCTAAGGGGGGCGGAGAAACTTCCTGAAACGCGATAACGCGCGCTCATTAGACAATCCGCTAGAGGAAGTTGGGGGGGGAGGGTCTTTCCGTTTGCCGCGGCCGCAGATATCGGAGTCGGCGTCCAAGTGGTGAAACATTAGTGAAAAGCGGTGCGCGTGCACGACGACTGTCAGCGTCGATCAAAAGGATATTCTTCAACAGAACCAATACCACCCGTTCATATGAAATTGTTTCATCGTTCAAATCATAACTTAAGGAAAATGAGAGTCCGGGTTGATTAATTTTTCCCGGTGGCAATGGAGTGGCAATGGCGTACGCCCTCCGTGCCTGCTTACGGTGTGTTTTCGCTCTGCGTGAATCTCTCACTGCCCCACACGACACAGGCTCTGCGCTTCCGGCCTGTGGAGAGCACGTAAGTGGGAACAATGACAAGACAAAGATGAGGAAGGAATGATCGCGGCCCATTTGCTAGAGCAGTGTTGCGGGGTCATCCTGAAGGTTGAGTTTTGGATTGATTGTATGATGTATTGACTGCCTTATTGCTTGCTTGCTTGATTGATTACGTGCTGCTTCAACGTATGTAGTCATTATAGTGTGATATATTGTAAGAGTAGTGCGTCTTACATTTCGGGTGTTGCCATGATCCTTTCAAGATAGAACGTGAAGATGGAACACGTGAGATTTTGAAGCGTACGTAATCTATGAGTGTAAGGGGGATAAGAAAGAGGAAGGGAAGATCAAGGTCGGTCCGTGGTCGTTGTTGAGTATTGCTTCGGCGTTCACCTGGTATTGTTCGGAGAATCACCGGAAACCAATAATCACAGCTCACGGCCACTTGAATTTTCTTCTAGACAGACAAAATGCATCCGCCACCATCGAGACTTGAACCATAGTACCTCCCGTGAAAAGAAATTGCGGTGTCGAAAACCCTGAGCCATCTTAGCCCATGAATGGAATGACAGTCATTATTTATTCCGAAAGTAGCTGCGCAAATTGGCTTGACCAGTTCAGCACTCCTTCTGCGAGAATAATTTTTCTTTTCCGCAACCTCTCCATGGCCAACTTGCTAAATCTAGCATAAACCAACCGTTAGTAGAGCCGAAGTCTAAAGGCATATCTAATATGTTGAAGCGCGCTTCTCTGGAAAGGGATTTTCTCTCCATTTTCCATTCAGAAGCGGATCTAAAGTCTGTAGCTATCTTCACTACTCCATCCAAGCCAAAACTTTTTGTACATTTTTTTGTGTACTATATATTGTGTATGTAGTATCTTTACTATAAGCAGTATTCTTTTATGAATATCCTCAAACATTTTTTGATGTCATGCTCTTTACACATCAGCGCCTAAATTCCCTAAACATGGCGCTTAAAGACTATTTTCCCCAAAAAACGCAAACTTCATTACAGAGAAAAACAAATCAAAATTCCAAAGAATACACGCTTCGAAAGTGCTTCGCAACATAGCTAACAGAGCCGGGGCCAAAGAGAGCAATTGACACAAGACTATGTAAGCCTCTGTCAATTGTCGATTTTTAGAGAAATCTAGCGCATTTTCTATGTAAGTCTTTGTATCTAAATATCCTAGTAATGTCTTTCTTATCCCGCATTATTACACATCAACGGCCTAATCAGCTGTGTAGCGACAGAAGCGTCGTTCAGAAGCGGAGAGAAATTCCTTGGCAACTGGAAGTCGTTGCGCGAGCGAGTGGGCGCTGAGGGCAGCAAGCAGGAAAGTATCCAGAGGCGGCGACGCTCTTATCGGAATATCCCAGGGCAGGTAACACAGGATATTTTCTTGAAATACTTAGTGTTGGAAACCAGATTCTAATGCCAACGTTTGATGAGTCGCAATTTACTCATTTCAGAATTCTCCTTTTCAAGAACGAGGGAAGGTGGTTGTGAAAAAGTGGCCAAACGAAAAATTTCAGCTCTCCGACCCCACGAACGTAAAACGAAGCGTTTCGACGCCTTAGTGTTATGGTAACAAAATCGATATTTCAAAAATATTTATTGCAATTTGAATTGAAATTTCCCTCTTCGCCTCGAGAAGTACTTTCTGCATCCGCCTCCATCTCTTCCCCTCTCTCATGCTTTCAGAGAATTGTTGGGTTGGGCGAGGAAAGATGCTGAGGAGAACAGGGGTAATAATTTAAGACATTGAGAACATGAAGTGTTTATCACCGTGACATTTTCATGAAAGCGTGCTATGGCGGTGGCTGAGGCGCTTGCAAAGACATCGCGCGAGGCAGGGCTTGCTGAGAGCAACGGCAAGGGAACTACAACAAAACAAAATGTTGACAAGACGTGAGTAGCTATAAATACTTTTGGAGTTAGTGGAAAACGGTAGGTGGGCAGAGAGTGCCCACAGGGAGCGAGGGGAATACATAGCAGTGAATGAAGGATGAAGTAGGACTAGGGGTGCTACGACAGCACCAGCAATAGAAGCCGTGGAAGCCGCCTTCAGATGATCCATGCAGATGTTATGTGCGGGATTTGATTGCTCTCCGCGATCTACTTCAGGGGTGACAACATTGGTCACGAAATCCACGCTTGCGAGGCTCTGATCGCAGAAGTGTATCCCTTCAGTGCCAGATCGGTTTAAGCGAGAAAGTGAGAATGGATAGCTGCAAGTTTCGTCGATGTGGAATGGGCTCCTCGGAGCGATCGAGAGGCGAGCAGCGCGCGGAGAGCGCCTGGCGGCGATGCCAGTCTGAGGGCTGCGGCGGCGCGCATTGGCAGTTAATTCTCGATTAGACCCGTGTTGACAGAGCGCGGGAGCGGACTTGCGAGGTGAGCGGGGGCGGGGGCGGTGGGATCCGTGATCGCCGCGACAGCTGGAGCAGAACATCCTCCACGGGATTGGAATTCTTCCCTCCCCGCCCCCCGCCCCCCATCCCTCTGTCTCGCTTCGCGCTGACAGTTGGGTGTCGGCGCAAACTTGCGCTCCGACTTCCGCCACCAACTCCGACGGAGCGCATTGCAGACGACTGCGGACTTGTTCTCGCCGCTCAGCGCCTCCTTCGCTCTTACAGCTCGTTTACAAACTTGCCTTTAACTTGCTTTCTTCAAAACGGATGTATAGGCCGTTAGGTCATGCTGAAGACGGCGACTATCATTACTTTGGTGTATTCTTCTTTCGAAGTACGATCGCCAACTTAAACAGCAAATTATTGGCAGTCATCCACAAAAAACTGTACCTGAAGAGCAGGTTAGATCCCATTACATCCATTTATGAAGTGTTCGTGCTCTGTGCTCAAAGGTATTGGCAAACAGAGAAGTGGTAGAACTTTGTTAAAATTGATGTGACTGGTAAAATTCAATAAAGTTAAAATCCACAAAAAAACCATCGTTTATAATACCAAGATTCAGAAATAATTCCACGGCAGTCAGAGTTCGCAATAATCTAAGGAGACGCACCGTTACAATAGCGAAGTCTTGTGCAATGGAAGTTCCTTAACGCAGCCGGGTCGAGACCGAATATCAGGCGGAATGGACAACACAGAGACGAACACCAACAAAACTACACAGAGCGAATGGTGCGCGAGCTCCAGATCCGATGTGAGACGGAGAGCCGCCCGGCCACCGCCACCGCCACCGCCACCGCCACCGCAGCGCCCCGTGCATACGAAGGTCTAACCGCCACGACAAAAGCCGGGAGGCGAAAAACCTCGTTGTTAAATACCTAAATATTAGTTAAAAATAATGATCGAATGTTAAATGATAAGAAAAGAACTTGTTCAACTTTTGCTTAACTGGTATCATTAGCGTAAATTCAAAAGTTCAACGAAAATGAGAAAGGTAGAAGCCTCATTTGCTCCAAACGATAAAAAAGCCAGGAAAAAATTGCATCCATTTTTGAAACTTTTTTCATCAATGGCATTCACTTCAACTACCCATTTCACAAAAATTCGACTTTAAAACTATCCTAGAAGAGTGAAATCTGTTTTATCTGCAAACTTTTTCTGAAAATTGTATTTTATTATTTTTTAATTATTTTCAATAATTATTAATTTATTACTGATTTATGATTTATTGGTATTTTTTATAATTTTTATGAAGACTTGCTTAATAATCAGATTCAATAATAATAATAGTAATAATAATAATAATAATAATAATAATAATAATAATAATACATTATGGTTTATATAAAACAGATTTCATTTCAATTTTTATTCGAATTATAGTAAATTTAAAAAGAAATTGTAAAATCCTATGAACAGTTTTGCCTCGGAACATATTAAACTTGGAGAATTGCAAGTGAAGACGGAGAAAACAAACCTGTGAGTAATGTTAGAGAAATGATGAACATTCTTATGCTCGACTTTGCACTTTTATGTTCTTACATAAGTCTGAAAATTTCGATATTCAAATGAATGTGACAAAATTATTCTTATTGAACTGAACTTACACCTTATTCGCATACAAGACAGTTGCCTTTTAATGTTATGTAGATTCACATACAAAACAATTAATAGAGCAATTTCAGAAGTAGAAGTGAACACAAATTATACTGTGTTTGTGAAGTTTTAATCTCTTCAAAAATGTGGGGAGAAAAATATGGAAGTGTTAAGAACATCCGAAGAAGAATTAAATGCAGTTCTCAAAGATATTTGGACCTGGAAAAAATTGGGAATGATCTGCGTGTGGGACGGTAAGGCCTGGCACGAAGTCGGCGGCGTTCCAAAACATCCCAAAGGTGTTCGATAGGATTCAAGTCAGAACTCTGTGTAGACCAGTCCATTCCAGGGATGTTATTGTCGTGTAAACACTTCGCCAGCGGCCGTGCAGTATGAACAGGTGCTCGATCGTGTTGAAATATGCAATCTCGCCATCCCCGAATTGCTCTTCAACTGTGTGCAAATAAAAAACTTCTGCAAAAGGTGTTTAAAACATCAACTTATGTCTGCGCGTGATAGTGTCAATCAAACCAACAAGGGGTGCAAGACCTTCCCCTCCATGAAAAACACGACTACACTATAACACCATTTTGGACGTGTCCGGATACATTTGATTACATAGTATATATTATTTAATCGAAAAAAAATTAATTCAGTGTCTTAGCAAAATAAAGTTAGTTTTCGATGCAAGCATCGTAAATATTTATCAAAAATACTTTTAATTTAGATAATACTGAAGTTAGAAATCTACTTTAAGAACCTTCATTTGAACAATTTAACTATTTCACTGCAATCAGCTAAAATTGCGTTCCTTTCCACTACTATTAACGACTCCCATTTGAGCCGCACTTGTTTGATTTCTTTATTCACTGTTTGGCTGCATAGAACATATTTGTGGAGACATCAGACGGATTTGGAAGATACTAGACTTTAAAGAACACTAAATAGTATTTGCATGCTCATAAGATACGTTTTTCTTCTTCGTTTTGGAACTTACAACAGTGGCCACGTCGTCGCGTCCACCGGTCTGCACCGCCGCTGCCGAAAAGACACTCTTTTCTTTTCTCATATTTCTTCTGCATTTCAAATAGATATTAATCTGTACTATAAAAATAGAATATTCGAATGGAAAATAAAATAAAATGGGAACCGGACTTTTCGAGTGCCTGAATTAAATATTGCAGCTGTAAGTTACACAGAGTTTGCCGACAATGGCGCTGACAGGTGCCACAACAACCTTATATTACATACAATAGTAGCCATTACAATTTCTGAGCGAAGAAATCAAATAGGTTATTCAGGAATTCTCTAGAGAAAATTTGTTGTAATTCGTAAACATTATTTGAAGCAAGAACCATCAAAATGATATTGAAATCGACGAAAAATGCAACAAAAAAATCCCTAAAGAAGTGGAAAACTTGTTCTATTTACTAGGCTGTCCGAGTGACGCCACGTCCATGCCGAAGGTGCCGACGTTTCGGTCGCCATTCTGCGACCTTCCTCAGGGCGTAATGCCTAAGCCTAGTAAATACTGACTCCGGCCGCGGAAGCCTACGCTCTCAAATTTCCTTTTGTGAGAATTAATTTCTATACGAAACGGCATTGTTCTAAAGTAAAAAGAAAAAAGGCATTTCATTAAAATTTGCACCCTAATACTTTTTATCATAAGGTCAAGGAAATTCATGCCATATTTTCAAACAAGAATCATAATTTACGTTATAATGGACGACGTTACGACGGAAAATGTTTAATTGCGAGTGAGAGATTCCAACCCGGGCGACGTTAGGAGCTCCCTACAATTTTCCCCACAATCTGGACATTTACAAAACAATTGGAGCGTTCTAAACATTTTAAAATGGAATTTAAAGGTAAAGAAATGCTCCCCAAAACTAATAATAGATCAATCCAATGATGTAATTGAATAATAAATACCTCAAATACTTAAAGTACCCCTTAATATCTCAGAAATGTATAAAAATAATGTGAAAATGTTTCGTTTCTGGAAAAATGCAAATAATATTAATAAGGTTAATGAGGATGTAAGGTCAACATATTTGTCAGACTTGCAAAGTGGTTCCAACTACAGATACACATTCTGAAAGTAATAATAGTAGTTTTGTTACAATACAAGGTGAATTTCTCTGCCATTTCTGAAAATATTCCATGATTTCATCCATTACATTGATTCATTGTAATATAAATATTTAAAATTTTTATAAATGAATAGCATTTCTGAAGAAAAAGTCATTTTGGATACAAGCCGGCACAATCGAAAACGCCCGCAAGCGATGAAGTCAATCATGAGTGTACCATTAATATTTCTATAAATATTTAGGTGTATTTTGTAAACGTTGTGTACTTGAAGTGTTTCTTAGATAAAGCAAAAAGTCCAAAATTCCAAGTTTTAAGATATTTCCTACAACTGGTGCTATCTGCTGGAGCAATTTGCGGCCACCAGCGCCAAGCATTTCAGCGGCAGGCTCGGTGGTGCGCGCGTCAGGCCGGTGGAAGTTTATGGATTTGACGCAACTCTGAACCGATTTGTAAAACTGTTGTATCGGTACCAGTGTTCTTGCATCGAAAATAACTATTTCTTAAGCATTGAATTTTTCTCCCGATAAAGTTCAATATATATATATACTATATATATATATATATATATATATATATATATATATTATATATATATATATTGAAACGAAGTACGTTTCTGTAATTTGAACAATTACAATGATTACCAATTATAAAGTAAAATAAAGTACTGGAGTCGGTCAGCGCAGTAACGCCGCCGCCGCCGCCGCCACCAACGGTCAAATCGCGGGGTAAACGGCGAGGCGAGCGACGTTTAGAGTAGTGCGCGGAGAGGCCTCGAGTGAAGCACGGACGGGGCAGTACTGCGTCCAAAAGATTAATTGTCGTTGTTAAGTGTAGTTCGGACTGAGTGTGGCCGCTGAGTGTGGAACCAGGTTGATAAGGATTAACAATCAGATGATTAGTGAAAGTGGAATTGCGCACCAGAACTGAAAAAAACTAAAAAGACAGGAAATCGTGTGGCAGATGGACTCGTGTCATATTCCCGCCCTGGTATAATATAACAGTGGGCAGTACTGTACGGACATTCCACTCATCGAAGTGGAGAAAGGTCGCTGAAAAGACTAGAACTGCCGACGAACACCAATCACGCGTCGTGCGTTCCAGTACCCGTGAGACATTATTCGTACCGGCCTGGTGTGACCTGGCGAATTCATCGGCCGTTACGTTGGACAGAGGAGTTGGTCGTCGAGGGAGGCGAATTCCGGCGGACTTCGGGGCGAACCGAAGATTGCCGAAGACACCGCCGCCGTGCCACGCACGGCCCCGCTCGCATCCAGAGGAAGCAGGTGGTTTTTTAAAACATCAAGGTAGCGTTGACCGTGCACTTGTTTCAAAGGCCTGCGCATTGCGATTTGTAAATACTATTTGTAAAGTGTGTTCTCTGATTTATTAAAATATTTAGATGTGCAAAATAATTTATAACGATTATCTACCTTATGCTACGCCAAATTCTGGAGACCCCATTCACGAAAATGTACCTGTCCCTTGCATAATTTATTTGTCGTGAAAGTACCGCTTCCCAGGTACGTCACAATATATATATATATATATATATATATATATATATATATATATATATATATATATATATATGAGGAGGTTAATCAATTTTGTAATGTAAGAAACATTACAAAAATAATTCTATCAATTTATTTTTAGTAACTTTCTATATCACAAGATGCACGATCCAGGTTACTGTACAGTTCAAATTCATTTTTATTATGAACTTGAAAATAACATAAAAATGTTTAATACGAAAGTACCCCCGAGAGGCGTCCCGCTAAGACAGTTTTTAACTACATAGAGTTGTCACTCACTCCTATGAGTAAAGTCCCTGGATTTTGGGAATTTCTTGGAAACGATATAGTCGTATTCCACTCACTTACTCCCTTAGCATCCATTCTCTTTCCGTTTTGTAATTTCTGCCTCTCTCTCCCACTTCCACACTCTGACTGCCATTTGCTTGACTTTTTCTTTGCCTTTATCTAGGATCTCTGTTCGTTTCTCGTGTCTTCCGTTCTCTCTCTTCCCTGTGCTGCGCTCTCTGGCCCGGCGGCCCAGCGCCTGAGTGGCTCTCACTTGGTTACATTTCCTCAAGCAAAGAGCTCCCTGCCCCCTCGCCCTTTGCCCTTGCCCCACGTCTCCGCGAAGCGGCCTCCTGCCTGCAGGGCCCTGGGACGAGACGCGCCCCGCGCTGTGGTTTCAGCGCAGCTGCCAGTTCGCGTTAACGTCCAAACGACTAACCACTTCTTACTCTCTGCGTGATTATTCTGTTATTTGATCGTTCAGGAAAGGGCTCGTGGCGAAAAATAAAGGAAAAATAGTTGTATTATGCTAGATTTCAAGTTTATTTCGTTAAAATGTTTGCGTAAATAAAAGCGTTTTTATCGCAATACAGAACTAAATTGTCAATAGATTTTCATCTTCCGCTACAATGAAAAATCTGAGAAATGAAATTTAACTTGTGTGTATTTGACGTGCACTATTAATATTTTAAACTATAAATATATTTCATGTAGAATATCGTGTATATAATAAATGACCGTCTTTCGGTTTATTAGCTCAGCCGGTACACTTTGAACAAGGGTACGTCATGCGTACTTGTTTCTAAATTCAGGAAATTCATTGAGGATTCTTTGCCCAACTCATTTACACTAGTACTTATTATTTACTAATTACATGGACGAAGAGAGATTCTCTGCTTTCTCTTCTTTTAATCTTCCAATTATATTATATTTAGTACAATATCGGAATCCATTCGTTTATCTCACGAGAATCCTTAACAGCTGGAATTTCGAATGGTAACTTGTATACCAGCGGTGGGAGAAATCTTGTGTTCTCTCCACTGCAGTTCCATCAGCCTTTCTCACGCATGTTCTCAAAACCCCAATTCGTACTTATTCCATCCGCATCAGTCCTTGAATAATGATAATTCGGAGACGACGCTTTACGGCTTCATAAGTACAACCCCTAAATATGTATATAAACTGAATGGAATACAGAACAAACATGTACTCGTACATGTGTTCCTATTGAGTGCTACCGATGCCTATACGCATCGGCGCATCGCGTACGGATCGGTACGGGAAGTCGGTTATCCCCGCTATCTGTCCAGGGCCTCGGCCCCCACTCTGCAGCGCGAAGCTTGCGACGACCTCCGGGGCTGCTGCTGGCGTCACGTGTGCGCCTCGGAGCAGCTCAGATTCGCACGCGGCAATGCTGTGTCCCCTCGCTCGTAGCACTATGCCTCGTAGCTGCGATGGCCGTTTCCGCACCCTTCGCACTCGAATAGCACAGTTCGCAGCTTTTCGCTTCTGCGCCCAGAAGCTCCCTCCCTCGCCTCCCCCCTCCGCGCGGGCGGCGCACCCTTCAGCTGCTGATAAGGTAGCGAACCTCTTGAACGGACATTGGCAAGACGTTCATGTACATTTTTTCAAAAAATTTAGTCCTTTCGTCCAATATGTGCAACTAAAAAAATTACAGAAACAAGACTTTCTCGAAAACGGCTCCAATTTTTTTTTTTTTACCTTTTGTTAGTGAGTGCCGAATGTACTCTATAAGATGACACAGATGCTATATTGCTCTATTCTTTTGTTTTTTGAAAAATTACAAAAATATAATGTTTTTAACTTGTCTCTCGCGTCAATAATATTTACACTAGTGTTGATTTATTCCCATTATTATATGTATGCGTACATCTGCTTTAAATAATGTCAAATAAAGTTTGTCGAAAACTTAAATGTTTTCTGTGAAAACTAGCTCAAAATTCCGCATTTTCAAAAAATATCAAACGCCATTTTCTCAAAACCGGCTCACAATTTTTTCTTCAATATTTTTGAAAGGAGTGTGTTAATTACACTCTTCAATATGACGTAAAGCTAATTTCGGTGTATTTTTTATTTTTTTTTAAATACACTAATACAATTTTTTGAAAGATCTCTCAAAGTTTTACAGTGAATTTTTGCACATATTTGTAAACATTATTGCGTTTGAGACTGAAAGTGCTTGAAATTGCTTCATATGAAGTTTTTCGAAACTCAATAGTTTTCTGCAAAAAGAGGTTCAAGTTCCGCAATTACAGCAGCGCTTAAACGCCATTTTTTTAAAACGACTCTGAATTTTTCAAAGAGAATGGTCATTTAGGACCAGGTTTTAATCTTCCTATACAATCGTAAAAACATATTTACGGTACCACAATTAGGAAATCGATAAATGAAGAAAATGTCCAAAAAATGTATTTTGGGCGGCGATAGATGGCAGCTGGCAAAAGTATGTGGCAAGTCCAAGTAGCTAGCCGAGATCAAAGGAAATCGAAAACTAATATGCGAATGTATATGTCAATCTGTAGCACCACTAGGTATCTCTGATTTACTTGATGCTTAGCCCGCTAGTGTATCTAACAGCAGTGACACTTTGCCGATCGAACTGTATTGATTCTTTAATCTATTTTACTCGCTCAAAAAAGTACGCATTTAAAATAGAAGAAATGTTTGTAGTTGAAGAAAACAATCGCTATATAACTGAAAAAACCAAAACGAACGACGGACGCTGATGTAAATAAATACTGACGCTACTACAAATATCAACCAGAAAAGTTCACTCATCAAAAAGCACTCCAAATGACTATTACCTTGGCAAAAACGTTTTCATCTAGAGATAGAGTCAGAAAGTTACTTACAACTAGCGAAATTCATATTGGCACTCTCATGGATGTACAAGAAAAAACTATTAGAGAATTTCAATAAGAGTAAGTGAAATACAATGTAAAAATTATTTATAATCCTTTGCGTAGGCCGCTTCCAAATTTCTCAATGATCGAGCAATATATCAGGCATCAAAGAAACCAATAAGCAATTAGACATCTCGTGGTCCCCCATGCCGTTGGTGAAAAAATGCATCACTTTTGATTGCAAGGTGTTAGCCTACAACACGAGAAACATCTAAAGCTGTCTCAGACGACCGTTCCCAGTACTTGAGCCAGTGCGTTCTCATGGGACGTAAACAGAAATTGTTTAAGTTATTTGTGAGTGGCTTCTTTTATAATTTGTATCGAATTTTGAAAATAAATTGGATTGTTATATAGTCAAGGCAATGTGTATATATTTTATTAACGTTCGGAAATATTAAGAATATATGTTAATATTTATTTACAATGTGAAGTTAATTAACATGGGTGTTATATATGTCTTCATGTGTTAAATAAATCAGCCTCACCTTTCAATAACCCCTACGGTTATCAGCGGTAGAGCAATTTATTGTGAGAGCTATACGACAACTCCCCATGTTTGTTGTGAAAAGAAACCTTCAAAAATATAGTTAGCCAGCTTTGAAAGAAACCGTTTCCTTGCATGTGACAATAGCACAATACATTTAATAACGATCAATGACATAAATCGAGAACATTTTGTATTAGTGATCGTGGAGAACTTGCTGCTTTTACTGTAACCAAACTTATCATTAACCTTCTTTTGTTGGAGGTTATAAGCATACGGGTAAGTCGATAACCACACATTAGTTTTATCTATTGATAAAACGAACGAAATCATGAATAAATAATGGACACCAGAAATCTTCTTGGGGTAGCAACCTCATTGATCACATGTCCACAGTAAAAAACGTTCTATAAAAACAACAAAAATCGTATTTATTTTCAATACTTCCTGACATTATCATATTGGTGATCACCTTGATTGATTTGTTCCAACATCATGTTCTTTAAACCCTTAATAACTTTAATTTACAATTACTTTTATTATTATATTTTTCATTTGCGATCGTACTTCTAATACTATTACACTCACAATATCATTTATTCAAATTATTTCAATTCCACATTAATGATGGTTAACAAATTATCTCTTTTTCATAACTCCAATAACAATCGTAATCTAAATTGTAATATGAGGCCCTAGTTAACTTGCCCTCATTCTGATCTATATTGTGAATCTTCATCTGAACTTCTCACATTATTACTCAGTTTGTACAAACGAATTATGAAGTCATTACCATCTCCCCCCTCAATAACAAAATGATATCCCTCTATAATATTGCACAGATACTTGCCGGTTGTATGCCCCTGCGGTTTCCTCGTTCGGGAGCGTCCTGCAAACTCCTGGTTCGGGGGCGTTCGGCTCCGCTCCGTATGGTTCGGAATCTTCCGGGTTGGAAGCGTCGCACACGCCAAGCAGCCGCTGCTCACTCGCAATATATGAACAAAAACTGTACGTTGGCCCCCTACGCGCCCCCAATTGCCAGTTACACTTCTGATATTTACGTTGTCTTACTTGACTTCACGGGATTCCAACTGTCATGTCGTATCTACTCGATAGCTGTACATCGGCTCTTCTTGCTGGCTGAGCCTTCGCTGTCCTTCCAACGACCGAGTCCTTCTTCAGGAACCGTTACGCGCCAAAGACCCGTTCTGCCATGAGCGGTTCGCGACGCTGCTGGGTTACTCGCGCCGAGTTTAAATGACCTTATCAAAGATTCAGACCTTATCAATGAAAGATTCAGATACAAAGAATGCTTGTATTCAAAGCCTATAGGTCGAAGAGTTCTATCTAGCCGATCGAGGAGTGGTCAGCCAGCAGCGCGCCAGCGGTGAGCAGCGGAAACTTGAGGTATAACAAGAAGCAGGTCCGATCGCCGAGGCGTAAATGCATACTAGAGGACTATGTATTATGTAATATGCAATCGTCTATGAACAATACTTTAATAAGAGATCGGTTACAAAAGCTACGAAAAGTAGAAGATCAATTACATTCCCTTGTGCAACCTCTGACGTAATATCATCAAGGCAATAAACAATTTTATTCGAAATATGTTTCCTTTTTCAAAGGAATTCGTTAATCGATAAGTAATTTATGAGGAACTTCGCCGATTAATTTTGCAAGAGAAACGTACACTACCTCTCCCCCACTACCCAAGACAAGGGCGTCGTCTCAGACGACACTTCCCCTTCGTCATGAAGATTCGCTCTCCCCCCCCAAAGGCACCCGCCCACAGGATAAACAACAATAAATTGAACAGTGTTTAGTTTATGGAAATCGCGTTGTGGTCAATTAATCGTGTAGCCACCAATTGGTGGTGTGTACCGTCTGTTTTAAAGCCGACAAGTCAAAACTCTCTCGCGAGAAAAATGGCCAGACTGAAACAGGGACTCTCACAGGGACCTGCCATTTTTCGGAGAACAGCGATAAAATATAAGATAAGTTAATTCTGTGTAAAAGCACTACTGAAAAAATAGATATGAAAAAATCATTAGTTTATGATTAAGTCAAACATTTTGATAAGTTGAACATTGTTTTTAATCACTTGCTACTTTGCTTCTTTCCATAAAATATTAATATTAAGAAATACAAAAAATGACAGATCATTCATTTTGATCTATCATCAACAACATGAAATGAAGAGATGTGAAACTTTTCAAACAACTAAGCTAATGGCAACTGTATTTTAAGTAATTGTTAATTTAATTAGTTAATATACGTTATGTTTATTGTAATGTTGAGTGCAATCACTAAATCTATTTTTGTTGTTAAGTAGGTATTTTAGCATGTAAACGAAACATTGTGATTTAATACTACTTACTATAACTTCCATGTCTTGAAATTATTCCAGAGAGAATGATAATCATGAATAATATGTTTATTATTTATTTATTTTGTATGTTTAATTTATTACCAAATTAGTCTGTAGTTATTCGTGAAATAGTCGTAATAAATATCACTACTGAACTGGGCACCAAATGCCACCTAAAATTAATGGACAGAGAAATCAATGAGCGAGCATATATAAGCATGTAATTCACGTTCGTGAAAGTAGTGGGTGGAAAAGAACCTGGAAAGAAATGTCCGATACTTAGAATTTTTTGATTTCCTCTCACTTCGTTTTCTGGAACCAAATTGAACCAAATATTGCAAAACCTTACTCACTACACTTTTGACGTCTAAAAGAACATTTGTACATCGTAATATTGAGCATTAACTGTGAAATCAGTAAAAGCCGTGAATCTACAGAGGACGAACATTTTCATTTCCTTGAGACTACTCAAAAGGTTTTAATCTTCCAAGCCATATCTTCCGTAAAACTTTTTAAAAGCTCCTTTTTTCTGAAAAGTCGCAACTCCTGCAGCTTGAACTGTTTACCGTTCTTCATTTAACGGCAATTAAAACTCTAATTGGTCCGTGAAGAGCGGAGGAGAAGGGAGGGGTAGGAGCCTGCCTCGGGCGATTGCTGGAAGGACCTTCTGCTTTGGAACGTGTTTTCCGTGCATTAATTAGAAAAGGGATATTAAAATATTAGAGCGTTTACGTCAACAGTAGGAAAAATCGTCTAGCGGTGTTACCTTGCTGAGAAGTCGAGGTTGAGGTCGCCCGCAACGAGCTTCAGTGCCTGTGGCGGAAGCGAAGAGCAGTTTCCTCGACGTCTTCCCCCTCCCCCTCCTCTCGTTCCGCCTTCGCTCAGTCAATGACCGTTTCCTCCAGAGCTCCAGTGGTTATGCGCGGGCAGTGGGCGTGGCCCGCTTGCTGACGATGGGAGACGCTGCAATATCAGATAGGAGATCCAAGAGGAGTAAAGGTAAGAAAAGTGGTATGCGGGCCACTGTACCTTCATTTACTCCGTACCCTCCTACTCATTTGCCTTATCCACACTGTAATAGCTCTATGGCTGACCCGACTCACCTGATTACCTGTTTGCCTGAGGTAATTACCCTGTATGACTGAGGTAACGCCTTTCGTTACAAACAGGTCTTTCTCTTGAAGCTAACTTATCCTAACTTAGGTACAGCTCGTTCAGGCCAATGTTCGCCCTCTCCGGCGTCATAACCTCGGCGACGCAAGCGGCAGTCCTTTCCGCTGGCCTGGTGCAGTACGGACAGGCGACAGCGTGGTCCTGGCTTCCCGCTGCGGGCCGTCGGATGGTTTGCCTCCTTCTCGCCCCTTCGCAAGGCGGTCAGAATAGCGGGTGGCGTAGTGGTGTCCCGAGCGTTAGCAACGCTTGACCCGGGTGTGGCTCACAGCAGCAGTGGTTGCGCCTCGGCCCGTCGTGATTCCTTAGCTTGAGTTCGGGCGCTCAGACAGGCATCGCCCGCCAAGCCTACTCTTAGCAGCTTCTGCTCGGTGTTCGTCCTGGCCCAAGCAACACCGGGGCGGTCAGCGACGGTGCGGCGATGCATTCGGGCGAGTCGCGGCGCGGCATACGCCACCGACAAAACAAACTCTCCACACTTGCCTCCTTCATCAGACTATACTTTCCACTCTCGCCTCCTACATTCGAATATTTATGTTTTGTATTTTGTATTTGTCAATTCCCAGTTGCATTCCAATATCAATAGAAAATTACTCGGTTTTTGTCCAGGAGAGTTGAATGTGGGTTCACTTGCAAAGCAAAACCAGTGGACTGAAACTGTGGCCTTCGAAAGTGCCACATTTGATATCCATTGTGTTTGTAGTAATCATCTCCGTATTTGATGTGATAACAATTGTAGTACGCCATTGGTTCATAATTGATTTCAGAAAGTGCACAATTGTAGGGTATACTCGGTATATTGACAAAATATATATTAGCCAGTCATGCATACATAGAGATTCAGGGTCTGTTTGGCTGCCTGAGACATGATAACACGGTCAATAATGAATTGCTTTCTATGGAAAAACCCATGGAAGCATTACAGAATTCTTTCTGAACCTCCACAAGGATTTTATTACGTGCGCAACGTTGCTTAATTACTAATTGCAGGCAACTGCTAATGGTTTTATAAAACATTGTGATAAGTGATCGGGCGGATATTTTTTGGGTCAACTGTAACATCTGTATCAGACTTCAAAAACGTCTTACCATCGCATAAATATCTTAATAGGATTTCTTCCAGTATTTGGAGATAAGAGTTTATCAAATCAATCTTGCCCAATTGTCTGTTTTCCTTCTGAGACTTCTAGAGCAACGGCGCAGTCGTTGTCTGTAGACTCGTAGTTGTTGTTTTAGTGTGTCAACAAAATCTGTTAAGGATCGATTTTTCAGATCGTAGCGAGCATGTTTTCGGTGTTTCCTCTGTACATTGGCAACTTTATTTCGTATAAGCTTACTTCGGCGTCCTCTCAGGATCGCTCCGATTACATCAATATCTGATTTAATATTCTCAATTTTCTTCTGCAGCCATATTTTCAATGGCGAATCTGTCTTGCTGCAGTGACTCTTGGGATCAATTTTTCCGTCCTTCATTCTGACGATTGCTACGGCTACACAATAGATGACCAACACAAGATCTATGCTTCGCTTGGATTTCTTTACATTTATAGGGAAGTAACTGTTCATTTGCTATTTTCACCAACAATACTAGCTCTTTCGAGTTGTGATGGGGTAACTCAAGCAAATATAATAAAATTCTAGAAGCTTAGCAGTCGGGTTCACATCGGATGTGAGTAAAAATTACTACACAAATGTTTAAACTGCGACCAGAGTCTGGGATTTGTTTTCGATATGGAAACAAAGAAGTAGTCGAGTAGCAGTTATACTTTGAATAGAGATTATATTTTCTCAAGAAACGTACAAAACACTCAAGAAATGGCACATAGTATTCTCACTCATTTGTAAACGACAAGAAACACAACATTTAACTAGTGAACTCAATAAAATACACTTGCTGAAAAGAATGCACAGACACAATGCATAAGCCTTAAACATAGACAAGAAAAAATGTACACACTCTGAAAAACTACACAAACGTTAAATTCATAAGTTATCACATTGTTCCAGAATTAACCTAATCGTATGACAAAAGAAGAAAAGTTTACTGTACATGTTTATGTCGGTATTTGGACTTGCATAATTGTTTGCTTACAAGTACTCCAAGTTGAGAATTTCTAATTAAATTCGTCCTTTACATGAAGTACAAATTCACAGTAATTAAATAATTTATGTTTCTGGAACATTTCCAATTTTCTAATTTGTAACTTTTAAAGATTTTTAAATTGTCTTCTTCGATTGTCAAAATGTATGTCATGCCAAATCATTTCACATTTGTGCACCTGTATGATTAGATTTATGTAAACTAATGAATCAAACAACATTAAATTTAAATACATTATAAACGCTGCCGATGGAAACGACTTAGTTTTTCTTTTTTCGTGATATCACTAATAGTTCCGAATATTATTACTTCTCGCTCTTACTAGCGTTCTTGCTATACGGCACTTGGCGTAGTGGTATGGATGTCGGCATGTTAACTATGTGATCTGGGAATGGGTCTGGAAGCGGAAATAAATTGTTGCTGTTTGAAAAGTTTTGCAAATTTATGTAGTGGTATAATACAGTTGAGCTGTTAGAAATTATGCGAGAAAGTATGTGCTTTTGTAGCACCATTAATTATTTTTTTGTAGCGAGTCAGACGAAACAACAGTTCCATCAAACAAATATGAACTTCCGTCTGTCATTGAAAACAATAAAAAAAATTATATTGGCACATTGAAATGAGTTTATGTCATTACACAAGTTAATCGCCCTGATACACTACGAGTATTGCTGGCCACAAAGAAGCAAGAAATTCATTTACCTGATAGCACTATCCCTTTCAAACTTGTTCAAACTTTTCGAAGCTCTCGAAGCATTAGAGAAATTGGAAAGCGCAAAATATTTTAGATATACTCATATTACTGCCATTTGATGTACTCCTTTTGAAAACTGATTGGGACTTGCTGTAGATTTCATATTTAACCGACAGCTAACATTTTAGTCATGAATTCAGTCATACTACTACTTCTACTACAACTATTTATTATAATAATAATATCAATAATAATAATAACAATAATAATAACAGTAATAATAAATGGCCGAAATTTGTATCTGACCACCTTTTTTTCTAAATCTATTAAAAATATGGTCACATGTTTTGTTAGAACTAGTAAATTGGAAAAATTGGAAAATGGTAAATTCTTGCACGAAACCGCCCACAGAAAATGAAGTTGCCAGCCAGAAAGCCAATAGCTGCCGATGGAGGCGACGGCGTGGAGTCCAATACGCGCGGCACCGCCCGCCTCGGCCCACAGCCACCGCGCCGACGACTCGCAGCGCCGACCGCAGTCAGGCACACTTTATGCCCCGTGGAGCGGTCTCGCAGAAATGTAGGATACCAGTTTTTACTTTCCCGTACACACATTACTGAGTAAAAGGCGAATTTTTGGCAGAAAAAATGCTTTGCCGGTCCCCGATAACAAAAAAGTGGATAAATTGAGTTGCTGAATTACAACATAAAACTAGTGGTGCTTCCGAAGCTCATACTTTCTCGCAATGTTTCTAAACGCTACGCAATATTATATTGATTTGAATAATATTTTGAACAATCTATTTAATGTATCATACGTTTTACAAATACAATAGAGTTGTAAACGTGTACGAAATTGACATACAGACACTTCCAGTTTATTTAGAAACTTAATTGAATTTATATGGGAATGGAATTGTTTCAAACTATTTTAAACAAAGTTCATGGAATTCTCAATAGTCTTTTACGGCAACAGAGAGTTGTGACAAACGTTTACCCTCGAGCCAAGCTCGAGCCAGCGGCCCTTCTCCTGAAACGAAGTGTCCGAACGACATTTAATCACCTCGGCCACCCGGGTTATAGAGGGATTTGGTACCTCAATAATAGTCATAAGTGCCGAAACACAACAACTCATGTGATGGTTCATACGATTTACAGGTACTCAGGAGTCCCCTTTCCGGCGATTGAAATGTAATTGTAATTTTAGATGCAACTTCCGGTAATTGAAATGTTTTATATTTACAAATATCTAGATATGTATGTTGTGCAAATGCTGCTATGCCATTACTAATTTACTAACCGTATACCTCCCATGTCATTATAATAGTTTTTGTATATAGACACATGCTTCAAACGACTGCTGGACGTATACATTTCTATTTCCAATCTTTGCATTTAAAATCAATCTTCGAAATTTAAAAAAACTCATGATCTTCGGTATGCTTACACGAAAACACACTTTCTAGCGTTATGCCAAGTTCTAGAAGAAGGGACACAACCAAACGACGAAATGAACACATGACACACATGTAGATGAGCGTGCATTATATTAATTTTAAATAGTCCTACTAGAAGTACGGCCCTATGGTAAATATTAAAATTTGGTGTCTGTTCTGTAAATTCGGATAATAATATCAAGCAATAGACCCACTATTTTTCATTTAAAGCAAAAATTACATTTGGTTGAGTAGAAACTTCAGTGCGTTTCCTAAACAAAACTCTTATTATTTGAAAAATATAGGTTATTATTATTATTATTATTATTATTATTATTATTATTATTATTATTATTATTATTATTATATTATTATTATTATTATTATTATTTATTATTATTATTATTATTATTATTATTATTGTCTTACATTTATTCACAGTATCTACTGGTCGGTATGTCAACCACACACAGGTATGATGACCAGGTGTGTGGTTGCTTTACTGAAGGTTCAGATGGCTTCTGACAATACGGCATGTATTCAAAATTACTGTCTTTTTGCATATTAATACATTCCTGGTATCCAAGTGAAGACACTCCAGTGCCCGAAGTGTCATTTTCCGGATCACTCCCGTAGCTGATATTATTATAGGCAAGTCGTCACTTTACTGAAGTTCCACTGAGTTGCGACTTCATAGGCGAGATTGGTATACTTCTGATCTTCTCTTGATATTTTCCGATATTATTGTGGGTATTGGGTATTGTATATCGATAAGGAAAACCTGCTGTTGGTTTCTATCAATGTACGTTATACGGGTCTATTGCCGCCGACATGTCTGTCAGTGATAATGGAACGATCCCAGTAGAGTGTGTGCTCACTACTTTCAAGCACATTCTGAGGCACATATTTATAATACGCACGGAAGTGGCGAGTAAGCCGTTCTCAACGCCAATAATTGGTGTACCTGCTTCGCCATTCATCATGCCTCTTTTTGTATTCCACCTGTGCGTGGCTGCTACATCCACTTGTCACGTGTTGGATATAGTTATTATATTATTATATTATTATATTATTATTATTATTATTATTATTATTATTATATATTATTATTATATTTATATTATTATTATTATTATTATTATTATTATTATATTATTTGTTAACTTTTGCGTGATAATGGGGCGATGTGCAGCCGCTGGCGGGCGGGCGCCGGGCGGCGTCGCAGCCATCGATTGCGGGCGGAGGGCGTCGCGGCGCCGCCGCGCGCATTGGAGCGTGGCCAGGCGCCGCGGCGACGCCCGACGCGCCGGCGCCGCGGGGCGGCGGCGCACCGCCTCACCTCAAACGCTCGCGCCGACGCGCCAAATTAAACATAACAATTTGTTGGCAATAACGAGGTAGCTTAATCCTTTTCTTCAGTTTGTACATTTTTATTATGAACAATAAATATAAAATATCTAAAGCATGTTTCCAGAAATATTACTAGTAGCAGTAATTTTCTTCCACTAAATGTTCAGTTGAATAACGAAGACAATTTTCAAAGTAATACATGAACCTACTTTTAAAAATGTACTAATCCTCACTATTAATTCAAAAATTACAAACACTTTTCAAGATTCTTAAGATTGTTCCAAAACATTTTTTAATTCCACACATTTTAAAGAAGAATCGTGGCCCACACACCTCTTCCTTGTCTTACCCTTGCAGACTTTTGCTGCTGAAAAGTACGGACATACATAATTTGCAATATGGTTCATTTTGGATCATAAGCTGACTTTCCAACACAAGGCATGTACAGATCGTTCAATATGATTGCTGAAAGAGTCCTTCGCTTCGCAACGTCTTATGGAAAGGGACCATGTGACGTAGGTGGGGGACAACTACAATATTCTCGAAGCTAGCCTTCAATTCTGGCAGGAACCTATTAATTTATTCAAGACGTTATTAAAGTGGGACGATGATAATGTGAAAAGAAATCCTTTTCTATTTTTGCAAAGCAAAACAATACTTAGAAGAAAGGCAGTGATATCATAAAATACACTACAAGACCCAAAAAGTACATAGTTTTATTTCATTATGGAACAGTCAACAAATAATATTATCTGTAAAGTGAAGCGCTAGAAATGCTAATTTAATTAACTGTATTACTAACTCTCATTCCTGTAAATATTGCGTCACTTTGAAACTAAATTGAACCCGAACGTGAGTAAATCCGGCACATAGTAAGATGCGAAGGGATATTTCTATTCATTACTCTCTGAAAGTATTTGATGTTAATCGTTAACTGCTTATTAGAAAACGCATAAGGGGTGACGCTCAAACGACGCTGAAGTAAAACAGCACGTAGCGATTTTATTGTATTTATTTTCTCAAAATCATCTCAATGTCCCGTTGAAACTTCACATACTTATATAAATTATAAAATTATAATGAAAATTATAAAATAAAAAAAAAATTATAAAATTATAATGAAATTTTCCAATTTTTTAAACTGTAGAGTTTTTTTAATAAATTTAAAAAATAAAAATAAAAAAGTCAAAAAAGGTTTTTAAAAAATTCAATGAATTCCAAATATGCATCAAAAGAATGAGTATATTTTGTTCATTAATGTCGCAAAACACTAAATTTCTGTCATAATTACAACATGAGTTACAAATGATTAACTTTAGCGATGAGAGCATTTTTTCGACGATTTTGAAAGTTAACATCAACTCTACATCCAGTATTTGGGAAAAAATGAAAAACATATGTTTAATATTGTTGCTAATACTTTTTATAGTAAAAATTGCAAACATATGGGACATCAAAGTCAAATTTTCGTTACGTTTGTGCGATTTAACGTGGAATGGCCCATCATTCTACATTTCCATAAAATCCACGAAATGACATCCTATATTGTCTTGTCAGTGTCATGCATAAAGCATACAATTTGCTTTCGGGAACAATGGGAATATTTAAATTCTGAAGAAACTATAAAATTGACGCTTGTATATGAAATTTAAAATATGCATGTTGTGGAGTGGAGATAAAAATAATCGCTCCCAACCCTGCACCTCGCGGGCATTTTCTTCATACAATTCAGTTCGCGTGGCGGTGTTTGGACCACTCACGCCTTTCTTGAGATCTCTAACAGATTTCGTTTCAATCATGAGCAAGATCAAAAACACCGAAACATTATAAAGAAAGATTTTTATAAAAAAACTAACCAGAAAAGTTCCCAAATTATCGTGGAAATTAAATGCTAGCTAATAACACTTAATTCGCCGATACTCACAGTGTTCAACCAATTCTGCATTTATTCCAGTAGTATTGGCACCTGGAGATAATGCTTTGGCAATGCCTGTATTTGTTTGTGATTCTTATCACTTCTGCGAAAGAAAACAATCTGGCAAGAAACTGTGTAATGCGGCATGCCCTGGCATAGATATATTTTCACACGCGAGCAATTGCGTAATATATCGAGATATATTTAGAGGAAGTTTAGACCTCTTTCTCGGGTTTTCTGTGTTCCTTCATTCGTTTTTTTAAAAGTTTTCTTATTCTAAATAAAATAAAATAATAAATGTTTTATTTTAAAGTAAACGCAGAAAATACATTGACACAGAATATTTAACATTTGTAAAAGTAATTCTTGACAGAAACTGAGCAAGATTCTCAGCATTCATACGCAGAGTCACATGTGACTGGATAAATCACATATAACTCTGCATTGACCTATGCTTTCCGCACATAATCCGGTGACAAGTATCACATGTAACGTCACCGGCCTCTCAAGCAACTTCAGATATCCTCAGAATACTTTGATACCTCCTACAATACAATGCCAATTATTTAAAAAAATGATCACCAAATGAAAATAATAATAATAATAATAATAATAATAATAATAATAACTACAGAAATAAATACCTTCATCATGCGTGAATACATTGTCGCGAATTGGGGGGGGAGGGGGGAGAGGGAGGACCCCAACTACTCGTGCAGGAAGAATAGAGAGTATCTTTTTAAAGAAGTTTTTTTCACTTACCCGCGTTGTGGACCCTACGACCTGGGAGCGGGTGGCGTGACGACGACTGGCTTCGGCAGGTTGACGCGTAATAAGAGGGGCGAAGGGCGAAGTCCTCGCCATTTTGTATCCTCGGAACGCTGGCGTCGGCAAATGACAACTGGTTAATTTACTGACGGCAGCGTGTCGCGAGGGCCGGAAAGCCATATCGCGACAACATACTCCTTTGGCGTTATTAAATGGAGCAATACCGACCTCGACAACCTCCAGAGGACAATTCGAACCGCTATGACTCAACACCGAAAACATCATCCCTATTCCAGAACTGAGCGTTTTACCCTTCCAAGGTCCCAAGGAGGGCGAGGTGTTGTAGATCTCATAAATCTACGCAGCTCACAAATTGCTTCACTCAGAAGATACTTCTTGGAACATTGTGGGAGAGTTCAGCAAGCAGTGAGCGCAGTTGATAATAACTATAGTCCTCTGAACTTGAAAACGCTTGATCCGCCTGTTCAACCAATCATTGAAACGGAAGAAAAGATAACCTTATGGAAAGCGAACGCACTGCATGGAAGGTACCCTCACGAGCTGAGTAAACCAGAAGTCGACATCTGTACGTTTCACGCAGGGCTCCGGCACGGGAATCTCTTTCCGGAGACAGAAGTCTTCATGATAGCTATCCAGGACCAAGTGGTACATTGAACATGTGTGGTTATGTGACCCAGTGATACACATAACATTGAACTACAGAAAACACATTCTGAGAGATTCTACAATTCATTCCGACTCGTGTAGAAGATGTGAGGCTGCAAGCGAAACTATCCAACACGTGACAAGTGGATGTAGCAGCCACGCACAGTTGGAATACAAAAAGAGGCATGATGAAGTGGCGAAGCAGGTCCACCAATTATTGGCATTAATAACGGGCTTACTCGTCACTTCCGTGCCGTATTATAAATATGTGACTCAGAATGTGCTCTAAAGTAGTGAGCACACACTCTACTGGGATGGCTCCACACTCTACTGGGCGGCAAGAGACCCGAAATAACTTACAGTGATAGAAACCATCAGCAGATTTTCCTTATCGATATATCAATACCCAATACCCACAACATATCGGGAAAATATCAAGAAGAGAAGATCCAGAAGAATATCGATCTCGCCCATGAAGTCGCAACTCAGTGAACTTCAGTAAAGTGACGACTGTGCTATAATAATATCAGCTACGGAGTGATCCCGAAAATGACACTTCGGGCACTGAGTGTCTTCACTTGGAGTACCAGGAATGTATAATATGCAAAAGACAGTAATTTTGAATACATGCCGTATTGTCAGAAGCCATCGCTTCAGTAAAGCAACCACACACCTTTCCTGTGTGTGGTTGACATACCGACCAATAGATACTGTGAATAATGTAAGATAACAATAATCATAATAACAATAATAATAATAATAACATAAAAATACTTTTGAAGAAATGAAAGTAAAAATTGATGTCAGTAGTCGATGAAAGATAATATGATACAAAAATACTTATATTTTGCTTGTGTTGAAGAGTTCATTTCACGACCATTTGCGCGCGGGAGTGTTAACACGGCTCCTGCAAGGCGTTCACTCTTCAAAGAAACACACTCCACATCCAAAACTTGCTGAAACATTGAAATCACTATACGGAGGGTAAATGTCCCTAAAAAGTATCTGGCCTCTCACTAGCTACCTTCAGTCGACAGAGACTAGTAGCAAATTAAATTACAAGATATGAAATGCAATGGTGAGGTAACATAGATAGTAGATACATATAAAATTATTATAGTTACAGACCAATAGCAGTTGATATTACAAAATATGAAATACAAATAAAGAAAATGCACATTATTAAATTGCAAAACATACAAAAAGGGTGAATAGCAATAATAATTAAAACCAATACAAATCATATTACAAAAAGTGGAAAAGAATAGTTAGGTTAGACGCTTTGCTTAGCGCTGCCGGCAGGCAGTGATGTCCTCGCCATTAACCTCTCAGGCTAAGGCATTTTCTACCTGCAAATTAATGTTTCAACGGGTGTACATGCGTTGTCCGTTGCACATGAATGGCATGTATGTACAAATTTTGGGAATTAAACTATTGAGAGTTTGAAACTATTTAAAAATTTAGGTAGGTTGAAAGTTAGTGAAAACGTATAAAACGTTACAGCACTGCAACGTAGAATGCTACAATTATAAAATTATACAGTACTTGTGTGCAGAATAGTATATTGGCATTGTATATTTTATAAACAAGCAACCTCTTCTTTCTCAAAAGTAAGTACTGTTTTAGGAAGGGTAATCCTTTACGCCTACTCTATGCTGTTGTTTTGCATACCAAATATTCACCAAATGCTATGAATTCTTCCAATTTCTTTGGAGAAAATGAATTTCTCTAAAAATATTAATGACAAGGCAAATAAGTGATTCTGGGAGTCCTTTATTAGCATCTATCACATCAGATCAAATAACTTACGTAGATAATATTGTTTCGTAGTAAATGGTTCAGCAATTTGTCGATTTATTGTATACGTGCTTGTCGGAGGATCAGTATTGTTCTCTTTCAATTGCACGATAAATAAATTTAATTAAAAAAATAATTTTATATTACATGTTACTGGCACATAGGTCTCTAAACATATACGTGTTTGGTATTTAAAATAATAATAAAACCGGCCAGAACGTTTTAGCACAGATGTTTTTATTTACCTTTATGATTACGTTTCATCAATTACGTGACAACAACGAGGATATGAATTTGAATGTTAATAAACTCATTAATCCCCAACGTTCCGTAAACGCAACTTTTTATAATTATATTATTTTATAAAAACGTTTACATGTAAAATTGTTGTTTATCACTATCGCACTGAGGAGAAATGCAACTTGATCTGGTTCTGCTCTTTTTATTCATATCCGAACGTAAATTTGTCTTCGTTGAATTTCTAAACTTGGAGATAATATAGTGGATTCAGCTACCGATATTCAAATTTTAAATTAATTATTAAACAATACTTTTTTACTGTATATTACTCAGCAAGCTGGCTTGAACCTTCCAGAATATATTTGTAGATACGTTCTTACACAGCTTATTATTGATAATTTACAATTTTTTAATTACCATTTTTCGACGTGCAAGGAGTTTGAACGTGCCATGAGGTGGCAAAGTTCAGGGCGTCTCGAGTACCAGATGCTACCTTTCACTCGTGCCCTTATCCTGGTCCGACAAATGATAAAGGACATTGATATCCATATTTGAATAACAAATTAATGTAAAAGAAAATAGTGCCATTCATTTTCTCGTTGATACAACAAAGTCTGTGGTCTAAAACCGCTACTGCAGATTGTAGTTTACCGAGCATCTTTCAACAATAGGTTAGGCAATACGTCGTCAAGTGCCATTGGACAAATTATGAAGAAGGGACAATAAAACACTGCTGCATCTACTGCAACACTTAGTACAAACTATGCAAGGGTCCCGTTGTCCCACATAACTTGGAACAGCAAGAAAGGTTTCAGAAGAAACTGAAAAACTCCTTTCTCGCAAGTAACACAACAAAGTGAACAAAACATATGATTGATTGTTAAACAAAAATAGGCTTTTATAAAATTAAAGAATGTTATATAATGAGGACCAAACGTCGGACTTGTGAGCGACACACACTAATCAGCTTTGAGCATATTACCCGTAAGTCAAGTTCAAACAAAATAGGGCTCTTTCATCTAAATCGAATATCCCGTGCTATCTAGCCACTTTTTTTATGAAACTTGTTCTGATAAACGATAAAGGAGACCTAAATATATAAGTTCAATTAAAAATAGCATTTTTTTCTTAATTCGGCGCTTTCTCTTTGTTCCGATTTCCACTCTTAAAATATTATAAGAACTTGCTGACCCCGAGTGAATTCATCGCATAAAAGGAAGAATAGAAAATTTAAAATAGAAAAGTACTACAGAAAATCGAAATTCCCAAAAATGTTGTTTCATATGATTCAGTTCTTATTATTCAAAACTGATGAAATGGCGGAAGTTTACAATTTATGGAACAATAAATGACTATTCACTGCGAAATCAGAGATAAAGATGTTCCTAGAAATGTCATTGTTTTCTTTTCACATGTAGCAAAATCTGCATATGTATGTTGTGGTGGACTCGAGCAGGAAACAGCACTACCTACCTTCACTCAAAAATGAATGCATAGAAAATAAGTATAATCACTGGAAATGTTTGGTAAAAAGACTCATGAATCACACGATTCCTGGGAATTGCGTTCATTAACACTAACTAATATTTGTATTTAAAAACATTCAATTATCGACCCTCAAATAATTCGCTATTTTCGTTTTGCTAACTATAAAAGCTTGTTTGCGCTACGAAATGCATTTGACTGAGTACAAAATAAAACGACCGAGACCAACTTCATATAGTTGGTCTTGGACGTGACGTAATGGCAATATATATGCGTTTGTTCCATTTAATTTAATATATTTTTAAATCCGGTATTTATGTTATAAAGTTGGTTAATAATTGTGTGTGCCAACATCTGAAGCCCACTATCGGCACAAAGCAGACACCACAAAATTTGGTTGTTCAAATTTCATTCTAAATAAAAACCCTTAGAATTTTTATCCTGGGAATGAAACATACTAATCGTTTCAACCAAAAACTGTTTCCGGTCCAAATTGGATATTTTGTGGACTTAGTATTCAGGCTCCATGCACTCACAAATATATTTCAAATATCGTTTCAGCACATACGACTGCAGATCCTTTTCCTTGGGTCTCAACACTTACACAGTTCATTAAATTGTTATGTTTTCATGTTAGTCAAGATTCAAAAAGCGGTACTATGATTGTTGGACTTATACACACTTACGTGTGTACATTCAGAATTCAAAAGTGCTTTACTAAAACCCTCCTACGCAAAATTCAGAAGTAGTCGTTTTCTTCCAGACATTTCTTGTTAAAGAAAGTCACGTCCGTCACACAGATTGTAAAGATATATCCATTTATCTGAAATACGTACATTTTTCAGATGCATAACAAACGCAATTGGAATGTTGAAGAATGTAACTACTATTTCATATTTCCATTCTTGATATAATTTCATCTTGGCGATAGTGTCTTATCCTGCATTGTTGCATCATTGTATAAATAATACTTCAAGCACAATTATTTATCTAATGGGAAAATTCTGCTTATTTTGGGAATAATGGAAGAAAATAAAGGCATCTATCAACAATGAACTTACTTACGAAGGTAGATGTTAGAATACTTAGCCATGACTCAAATGAAATAAGAATTCTGGGCAAAAGAAAGGTAATGCAATATTGAGTAAAAGAATACACAGGAGACTGAAAAAACCCATTTTGGTCAACCTACCAACACATCCCTACCTAAATAAGTACGTTATGATGAAGCACGGATACCGATAGAGGTTGCTCAGGGCATAAATGTCACTGCAATGCCTCTGACGCGATCATTCCTTCCTCATCCTTGTCCTAACCTCACCCGTTGCACCACTTACGCTTACACATGTGCTTGCACTACTCTACCACACTTGTCGGGAGACCAACAGGGAGCTAAGAGCTGGTTCTGCTTGTGAAAAAATCACAACCCGACAGATAGATCAACGTCGGAATTCGCCATCCGAAAGGGGAAAATCACCGCCTTCTCCCGTACTAAAAAAACGCATTACATTTACGAGACTAATCTACGTAGCAATTGACGCGCCCAGAATCATCAAGTCAATCAATCATGATGTAGAGCACGTAATTATGTGGGGAGAAACCAAAGCCAGGAGGTGCACATTGCAGCAAAACACATTGCAGTTTACAAATGTAAAAAAATGCAATATATATCTCCAGTCATTCTGGTTTCAGACGTCGCATGTCAAGATGAATTGATATACCCTACGGTCAGCGTATAGGCAAAATTTTATGTTACATTGAGTAGTGGTTTAAAAAAATTATAAATAAGATTTCTACTTTTTAGTGTAATATGAGATTAAATACATAATATTACTAAAAATATTATTATTTCAATGCTTAATCCTTAATAGGTTAAGAACATTTTCTTTTTACCTTTTGACTACTACATAGCGACCATTCCAAACGATTGCATCTCCAACTACACGTTATATTATTTTTCTTTAAATACAGTACTTCCAACTAGGCCGAGATGACCTGGAGCGTGCGCCGGCTCAGCGCCTCGGTCTGAAGGGTCGCGGGTTCCAGTCCCGCCGAGGGCTCAATTGTTTGTCCCGTCTCTTTTATGTATGTGTGTTGTTGCGGAAGGCCTTTGGAATCGAGGACACTGACTTGGATGAGACTGGCAACAGCTGATACCTGCCAGAGACATGGTTGCGGTAATCGCAGTATAGTGTAATGGCTTTGTGTGTCCTCATGTGGGTATTACGCGCAGAGAGTCGTAATCAGAATCCCCTGAAGCTGCAAAAAGCCCAAAAAGAAAAAAATGGTATCTACAGTTCTTGGTCAAAAGCAATAGAGCAAGATTATCTCCAAGTTTTAAAATATGTTTTGAAATTAGTTTAAAATGTAATCCTAACGTAA
The DNA here is from genome assembly GCA_017312745.1 of Gryllus bimaculatus. NCBI lineage: Eukaryota > Metazoa > Arthropoda > Insecta > Orthoptera > Gryllidae > Gryllus > Gryllus bimaculatus. The sequence continues at coordinate 528,846 of BOPP01000138.1, forward strand.
ATCTCTATTTCAGTTTCATATTTTGATTTGTATTTTGTATTCAGTAATGAATTCAGTGGGAATTAGAATCATTGCGATAATCTTGACAGTATGTAATGTCATTTCACACTTTTTGTGAAACACATTTCACACACGACAGCGACAGACGAGAAGAGACTGTCTCGCTGTAGAGCTAGCTCTGTTAGAGTTCTCGCGTAAAAACGTCCGTTAAAACGCGTAGGCCGGCGTTAAGCCCGCACTATTTATCTCTTTAAGACAACCTTACTATCCCGAATTGTCGGTACCTTTCGATTTCTCGAAAGTAACGCGAAATCTTTTTCTGAAAGCGTATGAGGAATCATCGCGCCGAATCCGGGAGAAGAACTTCTTACGAGGACTACGGCTTCGGCCAGGATGGAGAGTGAAGAAGCTGACACGGGAACCTGCACAACCAGCGACGCAGAAGCTCAATCCAGGCAAGTGACCACGGCCAAGCACTCCCGCTCCCCACATACAAGTGGAACAACCCCACCCCTCCAAAAAGCAAAAATACCCCCCCAACACCACACTCACCCAACGAGATCCTGAGCGAAGGCTTCACCTTCCGGAAACCCACCGCTAGAGCAACAGAAAATCCATCTACGGCCCCAATTCCTACCAGCAACTCTTTTTCATTTCTCTCAATTAAAGAACATCCAATCTACCTATTCCCTTGAATCTTCAGCTCCCGAACCTACCCCAACCCCTAATAATCCAACACTACCCCTGATATCCAGACCCAGAATAGGCACGATCTCCACGGCAGACATCCTTGACTGCAAAGAACTAATCATTGAACTCCAAAAATGCACCACAAAAAAAATCCAGGCCAGATACACCAAAGACAACCTCATCATCACCCCCAAATCCGTCCTTGCCCACCAAAAAAATCACCTCGCGACTCCATGAACTCAAAACCAAACTTAACCTACTACAACTCTTCTTTTCGGCCCCTCCAAATTACCACTACCATAGAGCTACCCCCGAAGCCCGAGACAAATTAATCCTTAAAGGCCTCCCTCCCAAACAAAACACCACTGAAATGCTCCAGGAAATCCACAATCAAAATTTTACTTG